>WNYD01000063.1:0-190074 GCA_021396205.1 Sporothrix brunneoviolacea
CTCTTGTGGGTTCTTTGGCTTCCTTGGCAAAAACCCCCCCCGGCGGAGTTTTAAACCGATTTCGGGCCATTCCCGGTTTTTTGGCTTCCCGTCCCCCCCCCCCCCCCCCCCCCACGGCGAGTCTTGGCCATCCTTTTCGTCCCGTTTTCTCCTCTCGGTGAGCGATCATTTGCCCAAGGCTCTCTCTGGGTGGTCGCCTGTTCCGGCATTTGAGGGTTGTTAGTGGGAGACCTGTCTTGCCAACCCAGTTCAAGGTTGACAGACAAGGCTGAGCGCCATCCCGCGCCAGAAGCACCAGAATGGCGCCTTTCACAGCGAGGGCCTGTTCTTACAGGAACTTTCTTTTCTTTGCCTTTTCTTCTGCCTCCCGCTCCAAGAAATCGAGACACAAATAAAGGGTGAACATTCCCACAAGAATTCCAGAATACCCTCCTCTACAATTACTACCCAGCCTCTTGTTCTATCCGCGTCGGTCTATCCCCTTTCGTGTCCTGTGCCGTCCACCCTTCTCCTCCCTGGGGCCCAGTATGGCATCCATCACGAGCATAGAAGCTCAGACTACCGCCACCAGCCGCTTCATGGCGACCGGCCAGCCCTCGACCTTTATCACGTCCTCGGCCCCGGCGCCCCTGAGCACGCCCTTCTCTTCGTATTCATCTTCCAGCACGTCCACAAGCACCACCACGACCAGCAGCGGCCCCCACATCGCTAATGGATTCATCATCTTCATCGCCATCGGCAACCCTATATCCTTGCTCGGCATCCTCTTCGTGGTGTTCGTCCTCGTCTTGACCTTCATGTATGTTCTGGTGTGGTTTATCAAGGGCTTCGGCCACCTGATCGGGTGGACGTGGCGGGCCGGCACGTTTGTTGCGCGGCAGGTGGACACATGGGTGTTCCCGCTGCTGTGCGGGCGCGCACGATACAACCGGTACGCCGTGACCCGCCAGCAGAAGCAGCTGCGGAAGCAGGCGCTCCGCCAGCAGATGCAGCTGAGTCAAGTGGCCAACGCGGCACTGACTCCAGCGTCGATCCCCGCCGTCGCCGCCGTCGCCGCGAAAGCCCCACCTGTCCAAACCCGCATCGTGCCCTTCCTGGCCCCCGACGACCCGGCCACCCTCCAGTCCATCCTCGTCGTGCCCGACCTACCCGATGACGCCGACCCGGACAAGGTCCTTGCCTCCGCTGCTGCTGCGGCTGCACGAGATCTTGAAGACCAGCAAGGAAGACCACCAGAAGAGGGCACGGGGACAAGCGACGCCGCCAGCCCAGAGGCTGCCGCAGGACGCTCAGAAGCTGCAACGGGCCCAGGAGAAGGAGGCTCCGGACTTGCGGTAAGTGTGCCAGCGACGACGAATAAGCCCAGTGGAAACGCAAAATTCTAACGTGAACTTTTTGTGTGTGTCAGTATGACATATCGCGCCACAAATTCTCGTTTAATTCATAGCCATATTATATTATTATTACGTCGATATGTAACATAGATGCGTCTTTGGTTTTCTTTGTTAAGCATAATTATAAAGCTAATCGAATAGAGCAAAGATACCATGATTTTTTGTAACCTCGGTTGTGTATAGACGTATTATTTCGCATTTAAAACTTGAACAACTAAGACATCACTCGCTGCTCTCCACTCTGCCTGGCAGCTTAGATCTTGGACTTTTCTGCCACGCCGTAGAAGAGCTGTAGCTTGCCGCCAATGGACAGCGGCATTTCCGACAGCGTCGGGTTGCGCCGGAACTCGCCATGGACTAGGCCCGCATCCGCAAAGATGTCTAGCATGTCCTTCTCGGAGAAGCCGCGGCGAACAACGGTGTGCAAGCCAGGCGTACTGCCGTCACCGTGGCCGTGTCCATGATCGTGACCGTGTCCGTGATCGTGGCCATGTCCGTGATCGTGGCCATGTCCGTGATCGTGGCTGTGGTCGTGGCCATGAGCATGCTCCTGACCCGTGGCAGGGACAGTGGCCGCCTTCGCCTTCTCAAATTCCTTGGCCTGCTCCTCGCTCGGCGTCTCCCAGTCAATCACCAACACTTTGCCACCCGGCGCGAGCCGGCCGGCCATGGCCTTCATCACGTCGACCGGGTGCTCGACGTGGTGCATGGCCATGGAGATGAGGGCGACGTCGAACTCTTCAAACTCGGCGCCCGCGGCCGCTGCACCCAGCGCCGGGTCGTCCGCCGCAAGATCGGCCTCGACGGCGCGCATGCGCTCAGGGGCGAAGTGGGCCGCCGCCGCGGCCTCGTTGTAGCGCTGCACCATGGTCGACGAGATGTCGACGCCGCGAAGCTGCGCCGCGTAGGGGGCGAGAGCCTGCAAATGTTAGAATGAAATTTGCATTGCGAGTCGGCATGCATGGGCTGCGAGGGCTCACAATCGAAATGGCGCCATTGCCGCAGGCATAGTCGAGAATGCGGACGCCGGTGCCGGCCGCAAAGCTGGCCGAAGCCGGGATGCCGATCCATGCGCGGTTCTCTATGAGGTAGTCGACAATCTGGCCGTGCAAGTCGCGGATCCATTTGGCCTTGAACGTGTCTTCGGGGAGGGAACTGTGGGACGCCTGTTAGCGTCACCCTGTGATCATGTATGCCTTGTCTTCCACCCGGCCACGCACTCATAGTGCTCCTTGTTGAGCTGCTTCCAGGACTTGCCGTCTTCCGGCTGGTCGCGAATGCTGACGTTCATGTTGCTAGACTGGCTGGGCCGCAAGTAGGAATCGACGTCGATGCGTAGAGACAGGAATGCCAAAACAAAAAAGACGAGGAACAGCGATGACGCTTTGTAAGGAGTGCTTATATTCTGAGTGAATGGCCTTCTGCTTGTAATTGTCTACATCCGTGGGCATTGTGTTTCGACTCTCGTTAAGAATAATGAAGTTCAAGAACAATCCATGAAAACGCAAACCGAAACCAGTTATTTATACAAAGTTGAAGTCCAAAAAAAAGTCCCCGTTCCATCGTCTGGATCCAGGCGCCTTCTCGGAGACTTAATTCTTAAGTGTCCGAAAGGTCTCCGAGTGGACTGTTGGGGCATGTCCAGACATAAAACAATGGGAATTTAATTTCACATTAAAAAAAGGCCCCATTTGGTTCGTATGAATCATTTCTGCGGCTCGCAGAGAAGTATTCATGGTGTGGTGCCAGCGAGGTGTTGCGCTACGATGTGAGTCCTTGTGGTTGCATCGTGATACGACACGAAACACCTCTTTGTCCACCTTTCACCGGCTAATGAGCAATGCCGGTTTATAACGGAATGATTGTAATTCAAAAGACAGACTACCTGTAAAACATATTTATGCGAAGAATGGTTACAAGTAGAAACTTTGACGTCATGAAATGTGATGCTCTCAGGAGGCAAGGGATGTCTCCGAAATCACGTGTTTACCATTTTTAACTTTCGACGTCTATGCTGGTGTCTCGCCCGGCTGTCTTCGCCAAACTCATGGCCAGAGACGTTCCTTTTTCCAGCCGCCCGTGATAGGACCTGCTCCTGGCTCCGTGCCGTGCTGCTCGTTTGCTACTCGCACATACCGAAGCCGGCCGTGCTGGCGGTTACTCTTCCCCTGCCAGAATTCGACGTCTGTCGGCGCCACGGCATAAACGAGCCACGCGGGCGACACGTAGTCCGGGTTCTTGTCAAAGAGCTCTTGTAGGGCCCGTGTCTCTTTCGCGAGCACTGCCTCGCTGTCCTCGCTCATGACGTCGCTCTGCTTCGAGGCGAGGGCAGAAACCCGCGACGGCAGCGGACGGGCTAGAAAATCCGCGGCACGCTCGTCCGGCGGCAGCAGGCGTGCATGCCCCCGAATCCGCACCTGTCGCCCCAGCGGGGACCAGTAAAAGGTGAGCGCGCACGCCGGGTTTGCCTGCAGCTGGTGGCCCTTGGGGCTGTCGGCCCTGGCCGCAAAGTGCCACCCGCGCGCGTCGACATTCTTGAGGATCACCACGCGCGCGTCCGGCCAGCCCTCGGAGTCGACGGTCGAGAGTGTCATGGCGTGTGGCTCCCAGGGCAGCGCAGTGTTCGATACGAGTGCCTCCGGATCGCTTTTCTGCGTGGTGGGGACGCCTGTGCCTACTCGGATGGCGTCCAAAAGCCACGGCACAAACGCCTCCTGCGGCGTGGCCGGGAACGACACCCAGTCGACCGGCTCGTACGGCCCCCGGAGGGAGGGCAAACCGCGGAGCAGCGTTCGGACATCCCCGCTGGCGTCCTCTGCCATGTTGCTGTATTGGGCTATCGACTGTCTTGGGAGCGGGCGTGGCTATTCTATACTCTTCTCTGTTTTTGTTTTGCTTCTGCCTGTTCTTGGTGTCCGGGCCCGATGACTAAAATCGAGCAAAGATGAGTCGTTGAAAGGCAGACTCTTGCAGCAGAGTGCCCGTACAGCCGCAACGTTTCGTCCTGCTCAAATAGGAGAACGAAATAAATTGGCCGAAGGCAAAGCGGCGCGTGGTTGATCCTTGCTTATGGCTCAGAGGCCGATGAGTCAAAAAGGCGAGATATACTCCGTACAGATGGCGTAGCTGCACGCCCATCACGTGATTCCACGCTTTCGCCAAGAGCTTCGTTGCAGCTCCTCATGCGAGCTGTGCCCGTTTTGCTGTCCTATACTCTGGCAGGGATTGTGTGTGTGGCAATATGGGATCTGGAAATGTCTCACTGCCCGCGCCGGAGTGCAGCCTGTGCGCTACCCGGATCTCGTTGCGTAAGAACTCGGAAAGGCACTTCCCATAGTGTGGGGTTAGACAACCCTTGTTCTTTTCTTATGTTTCCTTTTTCAGAGCACGGCTCCGTAATCTATCCAGTTTGGTGGTCTTCCGTGGCCTGGTTGCTGTCCCGTTTTGGCGTTTTGCTGGTGTCATATGGCGGCTTCAATTTGAGTCTTGGCTCCCATTGGCATCATCTGATCTCATGCGAGGCTTTTTTCGATTTATTCTTATTATTTGAGGTTTGTTTTCCCTTATCCTGTGCCCGGAATTTTTTGGTCTCCATCTACTTGGGCCCAAGTAGAGCTAAAAACAGCACCATGATAAAGACAGGCTTGTGTAGACACCCCCCTTGACCCTACGGCATTCTATTCTTAACCCATTCACGTTTTCCCACGTTTATGGATCTTTGCCTTCTCTTGGATTTTGTTTGCCTGTTTGAACTTGAACACATATTTACTCTATAGACAGGCTCGTTGACATGTGAAAGTCAGCATCGCGAAACCTGTCTGCCTACCCGGGTTTGATGCTACCATACAGCGTGCGAGCTGGGGATACAACCCGTCTCTTCTGAAACATCCCGCCTTATGTTGCCCCTTATGTTTGCCCCCTTGAGATGGAATGTCTGACGACGGCCGAGGCCCTTCAGCCCTACATCTGGAAACGAGGAGAAAGCAACGCTGTGTACGGAGTATGGGAAAGAGAGGAAGCAAGGTAACAATGGAGGAGGCTGACATGTTCCCCCACATACGCCATAAAAACGGGGGGAGCGAGGTGGGAGCGATCTGGGCACGTAACATGTATCTCATTACGCTACCACGTACGCCTATATTCGATTTTGTGGCTACTGGCCCGTTTCGCTCATCAGGATTGCGGCACGGCAGGCGAGGGAGCGGCCCCCAAATTTCTTGGCGAGGTGGCTTCAGTCTCCGGAAAGACACAACCCTGCTCCCCCAGTAAAGCGCTAATGCATCACAGGAGCGCTGCGTTTTGGGATTCTTCGGCGGTATCTTGGGCATACGACCTGCCAGAACCAGACCCTATGGTCCTCCCCAGGCGTGTTTCAGAGAGCACCGAACCAAGAGACACAGCTGCCGAGGCATTCATTCGGGCATGGCACAAAAGGAGAAGCTGGTTTCGTTGCAGGCCTCGGCGTGGCAACATAATTCATCCGCCGACACCGTGGTAAAAAATGGGGGTAGAGGAAAAGGGGGGGGAGTCAACAATTTGAGAAGTAACACGAGTCTTGACAAAACAAAGGAATAGAGATAATTATTTCGGAATCATCCATAGACCTATTTCGTCCTATTTTTTTTTACACCGGGAAGTGGGACAGCATTAGCTTAACGGTAGCGGTGCCTAGCTAAGGAAGTCTGTAGTCCTAGATCACGAGCTGTCGACATCTTGCTGTGCTGGAATAATTGTTTTCAATATGTACAAAGTACACATAATTTTTGTAGCCTCCTATTTCTGCTATTTCATCAATTTCAGCAACTTGGCAATCTATTTTCAGCTATTTCGGGAAGAAAAGCAATAAAAATGTGCCGTTTGACGCCAACTTCCTGGTCCTAAATTCCCTAAATGCCTTATTGCTGTAGCCTATAGACTCCAGCACCTTCGGTCTCCCGCAAATGCCTTAGGCCTTGCCGGCCATTCAGTCGAGGGCGGCACGGTATAACACGAGATCATGTGCGGCCCTCCCCTCCTTTGCTTCTCAGCAACAGTCACCATCGGTGCGTCGCCTTTCCGGCCTGTCCTGTTTCCTTGTTTGGGAAGCTTGAAAAGGCCTTTGCATGGTGGCTTTCAGAGTCATCTTCGATTCTCGGGGAGACCGGTCGTGTAGAAGCAGAGTTATTTTAGCAACATCTTTCTTTCTTGTTAGCCAAATATTTTGTTTGTTGCATTGACCGCAGCACCGCCTGCTGCGGTGTTGTGCTGCATCGGCTTCCGGTGATGTGTGATATTCAAAAGCTGGTTTATTGCAGTGCACTGCGGTCGTGTCTGCGATGTTTCATTTCCCGATCCCTCGGAACGGGGCACGTCAACCGGGAGCGAAGGGAAAAGAAATGAGTCCAACATCCTCCAAAGGACTCTAGGGCATCGGGAACAGTTGTTGCCTGCCGCAGCTACGCAAATTTCCCAGGCCAAGACAAACAGAGGCAGGCGTGCTGTGTATGCTGCGCCACTCCGCCTTTTCATAAGTTTAGGACGACATTCGCCTCATATTTTGACCTGTACTCTGGTGGCTGAAAAAAGAAAGAAAAACCTAAAAACGGCTTAGAGAGAGATCACGCCTGAATACGTGGTTCTGGTTTCTCGGCTCTACGACACCACAAATGGGATATATCGCCCGTTATAAGACCCCGCCCTTTGTTGCCGTATTGGCTTCCTCTAGATGGCATTTGTCTGCTTCCGTCACAGTTAGCGTGTCCCGTTATGGAAGAGACACCCCCCTCTAGCTGCAAGTTGAGCATGGCTTGGCCTGGCCGCTAGTCTGGCCACTCCTCACCACTGGTTTTCTGCCCGATGACAAGTTGGCGAATGGTGTTTTCACCGACATGTATTCTGGCAATCCCTCGCCGGGACTGACGGGATGTGCAGAGGCAGAGGAGAATGTAGCCAGACAAAAGACGCTGCTCTATCTTGGGGATCTCCACAATGCCCAACCGTGCAGGTGTGTCTTGCGCCCGATAGCCCCCGAGCGTTGAACGGCCCCCGACCACGAAGTTTCCTGTTTTCCATTGGGGCGCGGACTGGTCACATGCCATGCATAGTCCTTGTGTTCTTACGGTCAGCCGCTTCACTTCAGACCTGTCTCCGGCCTGAGCTTGATTTTTCAGAGTTGCGCTGTTGGCTAGTGGCCGGCCCATGCCATTTTGTAGACGCGTCTTCCCTGGCCCCTCCAAAGCAGAAGCAAAATGGTGCATTTTTACTTCTGTAATGGCCATTTCAAAAAAAAAAAACCAAAAAGCAAACTTGGCACCAGAAGGCCCGTTTAGAAGCAGCGGCTGTGCCCAATGGTATTTTCAATGGCCCCCATTTCTGCAGCTGTTTGGAGCAATGGCGTTTCTGCAGACGACCCTTTTTCTCTCTCTTTCTCTCTCTCACTCTCTCTCTCTTTTGGTATATGCAAAAAGCCTAGACAGACGAGTAAGACGAAATTGGCACGCACTAGTACCGTGCCGTGCTGCGGTCCGAACGGCCGCATGTTTGGCGACCGCTAGGATTTTCTCAGGGAGGTGCTGTTGTCAAAATCAACGGTTGGTGTATGCCGCCGTTTTCCTGACCCCCTATTTGCGCCTTTACAGCCCCAGGCAACGTAGTAAAGAAATCTGCAAGAAAATCCATACGGCGTACATTTGAAGTCCTGCATATACGACTTTTGTATGTTGCCTAACGTGGTTTGTGATGACCATTTTCGTACATTATAATCGTACTCTTTTATTTTCAGTCTATACACTTTCCGCGGTATATACCTTTCCCCATGTTCTCTGAAGTTATGTATATCTACGATACAAGAACAATCCAGCGCTTAAAAAAAGGTACGAGGTCTTGCTGTCGGGCAGAATTAGTAGCAACCATCCTCGTCGGTCGACGCCGATGTCTGACGGACTACGCGAACACTTTTTTGACTATATCACACAAGGATTTGTCTTTGCCACTGGTATAGAAATCCTTCAGCGAGATAGTAAGGGGGTATGGTATCGGTTCCATCGGTGCCTTGCGTCGTTATGTCATGAAGCTGCTATTCGTCCCTTTTCGTCCTGCGTCCCCCCCTGCCCGTTCCCAAGTCTACCTTACCCAATAACGGGCTTGCATATGCACACCCTCCATACCACGCGGTCTACCCAGCAGCTCCAGATGGATGTTGGGTTTGCCCTCCCTTCTCTCTAGCCGTGGTTCTTACGTGGGGATAGCACCTCTACTTCCTCTACCTTTGCTGCCTGTCTCACCTGCCCATCCCGCTCACACTTGATCACGATCCTGGCCACCCTTCATATACCTCTTCATATGATCCCTCACCCTGGCATCTGGGCTGAAGGATGCGAGAAGGCTGGCGGTAACCAGGTGGGGTGGGCGTGTGAAGGATTTTCGGGAGTGGGTGGGTGACTAGATGCGAGTGCCTCTCTGGGAGGCGAAGACAGTTCGTCACGGAAAGGGGGCTGCGGCGTAAACTGTCCTCGCCGGTCCTGAGAAGCAGCATTACACAGATTGGCGATGAGCCCGGCCGCCACCCCGGACACCTACATAAAGCCCACCATATGCTGGGGCCCTTGTGCTCGGCCGTGGCGTAGTCAACCGCTGCCTTCTCTTCCTTCCCTTCCGTGCTGGGCACTTCTTTCCGTTTTCTTACCGTCGTCTTTCTCTCTTCTCCTCTCTTACTCGTCTGTTCTCCCCCTGTCTTTCTCTCCACCTTTTCCTATCTGATCACTTGCATGCTCTCGATGTACGTCAGAGCTATCAGCCTCAATCCGCCGCCGTATGTTTCATGTGCCAAGGGCTTAATGAAGGGAACCTACGATATCATCAAGACACCACAGGCGTGACGAAGCGTCTTACACACGGGGCTCGTGATGCCCCTATATCTGCCTATTCAATAATACCAACAATCCACATTGCCAGCTCTGACAACTGGATGGGAACTCCTTCAGCGAGTAAAGCACCGGCCATATAGTTCGGTTTCGTGTCTGCCTGAAGCAAACAAACGCAAAAGCAAGGGAAAAGTGCTTTGCCACTCATGTCTAAAGATCGCCAACGTGAACAGCATCGGCCTTGTTTCTTATTTCTTATTTTACTACTTTATCATTTTCCTCTCGAAGACCGGGAACTGCCCTTGCTTCTTTTCTACCGTCTTGGGGGAGACAATTACAGCCACAATTCTATTTCTCGCCAATAACCCCCTTGTGTTACAAACATTGAATACAACTTCCATTGAAGGACCGACATATATATATCGACACGTCTTTTCCTACGGATTGAAGATATGTCAGACAAAGTCTGTACTCAAGCTTCACCAAGCTCTTTGCTTCGCCTCATCAATTAGCATTTCCACATCCTTCACCGCATCATCAGCTTTTACCGCCATATTCTATATATGTCCTGCCAGTTTAACACCGCTAACATGTACGTGGCCTACTACCAGGCGTCTTCCAAGCACATGATTAGGCCTCTAAAGGCTGAGGACTGGGAGCCGTACCGAGAGGTTATCACAACCCTGTACGCGGAAAACACGCTTGCCGTCGTCATAGAACAGATGAAGACTGTTCACTGTTTTAGTGCCACGTAAGATTCCGTTCCGAACTACTGAAAAACAAGAAAACAAAGTCGACAAGTTTTTGATATGCTCAAAATTATACCTGATAGCTAACTCACAGTCCAACTCTAGGCCAAAACAGTACAAGACAAAAATCAAGGACTGGGGTCTGGCCACCAAATACGTCAAGGACTTCGAGTACGAGGAACTGCTCAACCAAGAAGAGCAAGAAGAGTACAACGTGCGAGGCAAGCGTGTGTCCCACCAAGACGTTGCCCGGTTTAAGCGCCGCAAGGAAAAGAACGAGGGCAAAGGCTCCAAGGACAAGGGAAGCAAGACCAAGGGTGGCATCGGCGACTACTATGACGAGAATGCGGGCGAAGGGTCCGGTGGCGGCTGGGCGTCCGACCAGTATGTCGACTACTCCGGTGCTGGCGGCGCCGAATATGCCGCTGAAGGAGCGGTCGACTATTCGGGCTACACGTACGACCAGAGTGGCGGCGGCGTTTACGATCCTCAAGAACAGCAGGGGAGCTACGACCAGCAGGGGAGCGGTGCCTCCGGCTACCAGCAGCAGCAGGGTACGTATGAAGGCTAGGGTTGCCATTAAGCAGGCACAACCAGTTCGCCGCTTCTGTCATGAGAAATACTGACGGTTCTTCATTTTTAGGCTCTAGTGATGCCAGCGGTGGCTGGAGCTACTGAAACCACGGCGGTAAACTGAGACGTGAGAAAACAAGAATGCTAGGATGTTCAAGTTGCGTGGACCCGCCACTTTCAACGACATGGCAGGTATAGCAGTCGGATCACCTATTTACGGAGGGCCGTAGAACAGACTGGTGCTGCTCTATGCCAACCTCTGTTTCCCGTGTTGGGCACGCACTTTTCATCGTGCTTCTTGGTTTGTTGGCTTCTTTTCCACTTCTTCGGCATTCTGTCGTGCTCCTCTTATGGGCATATTTGATCAACCAGTTTGTTTTGGTCCTTTTATTTCCTTTTAATGTTCTTAAATTTTTTTTGGTATTCAACCATTACTAGGCAGGTCCTGTAGACAGTTAGTTTATTTTTTCTATGAAAAAACCCCCTATTTAAATCAGACATAATGCATAATGCCCACCGTGTTCGAATGTCCACGAAATACAGTTGCGTAGTGATAAACATATTCAAGGAGACTAAACTGTGTGCTTCTCCTATTCAAACTTGACTCACACCCGAGCGCAGAAATTGAAAATGTCTCTTGTTTCTCTACTAGTTGAGGCATGATGAAAATAATTGCCACAAGGTGATTAAAAGCCAAAGATCTCTTTGAATGCCGGCGGCCGGCGCGTCGGGAGTACTCGTACTCGTAGTGTTAGTCGGCGCACAGAGGAGGCAAGACGGCACGTGCGCTGTAGTCGCTTTTGGCAGTGGAGCGCCGTGCTTTAGCTCCCGTCTGCCAAATGCCGACGGACCGGCTTTTTCGGTAAACGCCGTACCGACCAACCTTGCCAGTTTTCAGTGGCAATGTAGACCGAAGTCAAACGCGGATGCGAAAGCGAACCGGACTTCCACGTGGAAGACGGCATCCTGTACCATTGTTTCTCAAGTTTGTAGCCATGGGCCGGAGATTGATGTGGGTGGCCAGCTTTTGTGTAGAGTGCGTGCGTATTATAAGGATCATGCCATGTCTCGGTTTTCTTCTGTGTTGGTGCTTTTCTTTTCTTCCCGCTCTCCCTATAGAGTTTAATATAATATACATTTTTCCGTTGATTACTACCTGGTTGACAGAATCTACGCCTGCCGGCATGATGTCGTCCATCAAAGAATCCCCCTCGACGCCCAACGACGCAACAACAGACTCAGACACAGAGCCCAAATCAATACCCGAGCCGTATTCCGACCCCAACGACAAAATTAGCGAGCTGCGTGATGTGCCCAAAGCAGCGGAAACGGATCCAGAAACGGATCCAGCAGCAGATGCGAAGGCTGAAGATGGCACGAAAAAAGACGAGCCGGCCGAGCAGCAATACATGACGGGCCTCCCGTTTGTTATCATGTTTGGCTCGCTGATTCTTTCGACCCTCCTGTCCGCTCTGAATTCATCCATGATTTCAACAGTCAGTACCTACACGCCCCCTGTCTATCACGGTATATGTAGGCATCTAACCTTCACTAGGCCACTCCGTCAATCACCAACGAGTTCCATTCGATTCAAGATGTCGGCTGGTACACCTCTAGTTATCTCATTTCTAAGTAAGTGACCTCTTAGTACTTGATTAATATCTCCTGACTACACCCCCGTCGTTCGGTTCTCTAACAGCGCGTCTCCAGCTGCGCAATGTTGCCATTGACTGGCAAGATTTTTGCAATCTTCCCACTGAGGGTAATTCTATCCCCTTCCCTATTCATTGTCTTGTCTAGATTCAATTTTATTTTGGCTGACCAGCTAGTACACCTTCATTGCGTTTATTTTTATCTTTGAAATCGGCACCCTCATTTCCGGCGTGGCTGTTTCGTCTCCGATGCTCATTATCGGCCGCGCGATCTGCGGCATCGGCGGGTCTGGCATTCTTACCGGAGCTACTGCGATCATCACAACAGTCCGGCCCCTAGCAAAGCGACCGATGCTCATCGGCATAATCATGGGTGGTGTGGCCATAGGACAGGTCGGCGGGCCTCTTATTGGCGGCGCACTGTCCGAGATCACCTGGCGATGGATCTTTTACATGTAGGTAAAACCCCTAAAGGAGGAACAACAAAACAATAGAAGGGGGGAAAAAAGCAACTAATCGTTCGCTGGGTGCAACTAGAAACCTCCCGCTCGGCGGCATCGTCATCTTCCTCTTCCTGTTTGTCGTCCGCCTTCCGACGCCTCCCCAAAAACTCAGGCAGCTCCAAGCACTCGCGCAGGGCCTCGCCAACAACGACAGCAACAGCGGCAACACTGCGGCACCCGAATCGGACCCGCTACCGCTCACGCGCCGCCAGAGGTTGGCAGTCACCCGTAGCCAGCTTGCGAGCATTGACTTCGCGGGCTTCTTCTGCTTCGCGGCGGCGTGCGCGCTGTTCCTGATGGGCCTCGAATGGGGCGGCACGCAGTACGCGTGGGACTCGGGGGTGGTGATTGGCCTACTCGTCGCGGGCGCCGTGCTTTTTGTCGTGTTCGGGTTCTGGTCGCAGTACATGGGCGACCGGGCGCTACTGCCGTTCCGGCTGCTGCGGTACGGACACATCAACGCGTTCTGCGGCATCACGGCGCTGACGCAGGCGGGGAGCGTGTTCATCCTGATGTCGTACCTGCCGATCTGGTTCCAGGGCATCAAGGACGCGACGCCCATCATCAGTGGCGTGATGCTGCTGCCGACGATTATCTCGCAGCTGATTGCGTCGTTTCTCTGCGGCTATCTGGGTATGTCCGCAGCCACTCAGTTTCTCTTTTTTTTTCGTTACATTTTCGCTGATATCCGTCTGCAGTCCAAAGAACCGGCTACTATCTACCAGAGATCATTGTCGGCAACTCATTCGTCGCCATCGCCTCGGGTCTCTTCACTACCTTTGCGCCCACGACCACCACGGGCCAGTGGATCGGCTACCAGATCCTGGGCGGTGCAGGCCGGGGGTTCGTGATGCAGCTGGTGAGTTACGATGTCTGAAAACCGGCCCGTACAATAAACACCCATGACTAACTTTGATACTCGTTTCTCCTCAGCTTATTACTATCATTCAAGCCAACGTTCCGCCTTCGGACATCCCTCTCGGTGTCAGCTACGTCATGTTCTGCCAGTACTTTGGCGGCTCCGTAGCGATTTGTGCGGCACGGACGGTGCTCACGTCGACCATGAGTGCAGCCCTGGCCAAATACGCGCCCGGCGTCAATGCTCAGACGGTGATCAACACGGGCGTGACCGACCTCCGCAGCGTGTTCCCGCCCAGCCAGATCGGCGGTGTCATCCTGGCCTATAACGAGGCTCTCGTGGATGTTTTCGTGAGTCTTTCCGGTTGGGATTTGTTTTTCGTCTTTCATTTGACTTTATTCTGACGTTCTCTTCCAGTATTTCCAACTTGCCTTGTCTGGCACAGCCTTAATCTGCTCATGCTTCCTCGGCTGGCGGGATATTCGCAAAGTGCGGGCTGTGCAAAGGGAAAAGGGCGAAGCCGAGGCGGAAAGCCAAGAAGCGTGAGGACAAATATAACGACTAGACCAGCTTGTTCGAAGGAGCACTCCCATTTTCAACCGCAAACATAATCAGCATTTATCTGGCGTTGGCGTAAAGCGGGCGGGACAAAAAGACATGGACATACATTCAGGGGTTTATTTATCGTGGCAGATCCTTTCTTTTTCAATGTTTCCTTTATTTTTGGATTTCTCCTTTCATAATTTCTAGCACAGACATTTATATAATATGAAAACAATAAGTCCATTTTCCCCACTTGGGTCCTGTTCAAGTTTCGCCCTGGAATTGCTAAACGCAACTCTTCAAAATAGATCCTGTAGACTCCTTCTCTTTCTGTCCTGTATCCTGTAGTATATAAGTGGCTTCATAGATCACATAATTATAGTATTAAATCAAGGTAGGTGGCTTGCGCGTGTTGTACATGTAAGGTCATCAAAGTATTCTCTCGAAATACTAAGAGCTGGGGAGATGGGGGGATGGGAGTGTAGGTAGAAAAAATGAACTAGCGACAATAGCTTCGCATCACCGCGCAGCACGGAAGCGCTGAGCTGTGGAATTCCACGGTGGATACGTGGTATGCCAGAGGCCATTGTCGTAGGTTTTTGTTGTGGATGTGGACGACGAGGAAGAAGGGGGAGGGGAAGGGGTATGCCAGAGGCCGTTGTCATAGGTTTTTGTTGTGGATGTAGTCAATGAAGAGGAGGTGGTGGAAGTCGAGAGCGTAGACAGGCCTGTCCAGAGGGGCACGTAGCTTCCCGGCCAAGTCGATGCTGTACTCGGGTGTGGTTTGTGGTCTTTGCCGATCGTTGCGGTTGTCGCCGTGGAGGATGCGGATGTTGCAGACTGTTCCGATGCTGCCGTCGGCGTTGACGTTGATGTTAATGGTGACACAGGCGCCGACGCCGACGCCGACGCCGCCACGACCGTAACAGACACTGTCTCAACCACGATGCTAGGCGACCCTGTCTCGGTGGTGATCACGCTCGACGTGGCAGTCGTGGTGCTGGAGGGGCCTTCGACGTCGACGACGGAGATCTTGGTCACATGCGCCGTGGCTGGCGTCTGCGGGGTGCTGGTGCTGGTAGTCGTCACGACGATGGTGTCGGTGTTGGTGGCTGTGGGTGACGCCGTCTCGATGACGATGGTGGTGCTGACGGCCGTCGCAGTTTTTGTTCCCGTCGCTGGCTTCGTTGATGTGGATGTGGATGTTGATGTTCCACCGCTTCCAATGTTATTGCTCCCGCTGCCGCCGCTGCCGCCATCGATGTTGACTACCGAGTAGGTTGCTCTCGGCACGAGTGCCACATCTCGTGGCACGCCTCGTTGTTGTTGCTGTTGTTGCCGTCGTTGTGGGAGCTGCTCGGCTTGTGGGTTGTGCTTGGGAGAGTAAGGGAGGGATGATGCGGCCGTGGAGAAGGCTACCACCACGGCCAGGAGAGATGTGGGTAGATGATGCAACTGCATCTTGGCGGTGGGAGGATGTAGACAATGCCGTGTGGATGGATGATTGTGAAGGATATGTGATATGTATGTGATGGTTTGGTTATGCTCGTTTGTTGATTGTGTGTGATATTACGAGAGAGAGCAATGGATAGAGGTGAAGCAGAAAGGACCGAAGCAATCGAAGTGGCAATCAAAAAGAGAGTGCTGAACAAACCTTGAAGAGGAAGACAGAGAAGGAAACAGCAAAGTCGCAGCAAAAGGAGGTCCAGAGCTCCCGTCGTCCTTTTATTTCTTGCCGTTAAATTGCGTTTTCACCGGATGCGGGCTGAAATGCAGAAGGCTGGAGGAGGGTGTAGGTCAGAACAGGGAGAAAGCAGAAAATATGGGCGCCTTTTGGCAGCTGAGACCCTTTCTTCGAAAGTAAATAAAACGAAAGAAAACCCCGTGGCTGGGAACGGCCGCACGTAAAGCAGATGCAGGGGCATTGGCGCTTGTGATTGGCCCAGGCCCAGCGATTTTCAGGAACAGGGTGGGGCTCGTTCGCTGTGGCGTCGAGGCTGCGCGTCCCTCAAATTTTACCAGCCACCCGCGAGCACTTCCCGCTCTGCTCTTAGCGCAAATCCGCTCTCGATGCAGCCTCGCCGTCTCGAGGAATGGCCTGGCCTAGCCTGGCCGCTGGAACGGGGGGGGCATTTCCAGGGTGCGCTAAGACCACACTTCTGCAGCATCGCGCTGAATTGCGCATCTCCCCGAAGACCGGCCCACCTTGATCGCCAGCCATCGTTCATCACCATCCGCTCCAAACCGCTGGTCTGAGCGCAGCCGAATATCTGCGAGAACCCCTTGTCCATGTACGAGGTACGTAGTAATACAGGATGACACGGACAAGAATAGCAGCTTTAAGTGGAATTGACTGGGACAAACACGATGCATGTGCATGTGCAGAGAAAAGGACCAGTGCAAGATACTCACAATAAGATGAACGCAAGGGACATAAAAGCCACATAGTGTATGCGGGACGAGTTTTGTGCTACCATAGCCGGTCTACTTGAAGTGTTTTCAGTGTCACCAGAGTGGCTTCCATAATCCGCCGTCTAAGATAATGTTCTTGGTGTGTGGCAAGAAATGTAAAATAAAGATCTCCCGAAGTATAGTAATAATGCCGGTTGGTATGCCGATACACGTATCTTGAAGGCTCTGGGTCTAACGATGTTTCTTATGGCCATGCCCGTAATACCTGTACAGTGGTCACATTTTGTGATATGGCGCTTTGTTGATGTTGGTGCTCAATTTTGTGTTGCACGCTCAAATATGTACTCGTTTTGTGTGCCAACTTCCCCAATATCTTCAGGGCGCCTGGTCCTGCCTTAGTTCCCAGACCACCATGACGGGAGAGCGTGGACGCAATGCCCGTTCTCCTCAGAAGCGGCGCGGGAGACACCGGCTTCGTGAGAAGCATGAAGCTTCAAGCTGGTGTCGTGCGGCGACCGCTTGTCTGTCTTGACCTTTGACGGTGCTGCTGCAGGAGCCATTACTGGGGCATTTCCGGAGGTAGAGTGATTCACAGACGTCTCCCGACAAGAAACCGACGTTGCCATGCGCGACCCTCAGGGTAGCGGTTGTGGGAGTAGCGGTGCACCATTTTGGCAGTAGTGTTTGTGAGAAATCGAAGCTTCGTCTTGAGAGAGGAAGCATCTTGTTATGTAGTATTTGTCTTTCTTTATTTCAGGCGTGTGTTGAATTGAAAATCATAGCAAAGGCCCATTGAATTGGAAAAACATAAGAAAATGAACGGACGGGTGAAGAGCCTGGTGTTCGTGAATTTCGATTGGAGGTTGTTCGTGTATGGCAGTGGTTTGACGAGAATCGTCTCTGGCTGCGTCTCTTTTTCAACTACATAATCAAAGACCGACCTTTTTCATGTAGAGTTTGCATTTTCACATTTCGACTGGTGCCTCGCAAAGACCTCACGAAGCTGTTGAGTTAATATCAACATCACCACCGCACACATTCCCCATTGACTGTCAGGGAGAGTCTTGTTCGGTGACAGGAGGCGGACAGAAAAGAAAATGGGGTTGGCAGGAGCCAATCACGTATTAGCATTGCATCGCTGGCAGGCTGGATGTTTTACGCCCGGACAGAAGTGAACAGCTTCTTTGTTCAACGCAAGAGCTCGCCTGACTCAATGACCAGTGAACAGCTTTCTTGCTCGCTTGCAGGCATATTTCCCGTGCAGGCGCTGTGCCGTGGGTTACGTTCGTCTCGTTTCGTCTCCTTCGCTCTTTTTCAGTTTTCTTTCTTTCCGTTTCTTGTTGGTCCCCCACACTTTAGTTCCCACACGATCTTCAGCCTCGTCTTATTCTCGACGTCCCGGCCCATGCGGCTTGTTGACGGCCACGTCTTCACTACTCTTTAAGTTAACGTTTTGTTTGTATATAACACTCTCGTGCTTTCTCGACCTCGCGACTTTCCCTCCATTTATCAGTCCTCTTAAGCGCCTCTGTACATAACAGAGGCTCGTAATTCATGGTCTGTTCTTCCCTTTCACGATTTCTATTTCGTGGGATTATACCACTTTTCGGTTCTTATTCTCATATTCTTATTTTACTACCAGACACTCTCATTTTCTCTCCGTCTCCCTCATACAATCCAGCTTCTTGTCTGCTCCCTTTCATCTTTCTTCCTTCTTTTAGTATTGTCCTATTCCGATGTCTAAGCTATCGAGTTCGACGTATACATGTCTCTCTTCTCAGACGTCTCCGAGAACCACGGCACCCCCCACCCCATTTCGTCCTTGCCGAACCGCCCTCCAACTAGCTAGTCCGTACTGCCACCTGACGTCGATGCATGCTCCGCCACAGTAGCGCAAACCGATTCAAGGTTGGCGGCTGCTGGTGATTTGTTGACGCACTTCTGCCAAGCCCACTAGCCATTCGCAGCCATCTGCCTGCAAGTTATTGCCTGTAGCGCAGCCATAGTCCTTTTTTGGAGCGAGGCAGGATTCAGCCCTCCCACACAGCCACATTTGCCTTCCCCTGTGCCTCTGCGCTACAATTATGACGCTTGCTTCTCGCCGTCGCCTGGGTGTGCCTGTTGGAACTATTTGAACACACAATATTCGCTCTATTTTAGCGCAACGGCAGCCTGAAGCCAGCGCTATTCCACGTTCGTCTGTAAGCTGTACTTGTATGTGAAAGGCACTCGTGCTCTCCAGAGTTTGTACGGCCTCCCACACCTGCGCTACCCACAGACGTCAGAGGAGCGCGCTTCCATATTTAACCTTCTCTGGCACACCCGACCCTGGCAGCAGTCGCATCTTGCTCGCAGCTGCCCCACCTCCCCCCCCCTCACACGACATAATAATACTCACAATCATTTCTGTCGCCAGCAGGTTGGGCAGTCCTACAGCTACAGAGAACAACAACCAGGAATAAAGAGTCGCCGCATCGTCGCCCTTTACAAGTTTTTCCTTTTCCTTTTCTTCTTCTTTGTTCTCTGCCGAGTCTTTTCTCTGCCACAGACCACATTCGCCGCGAGACGCAACGATGTCCTACTACCCTCCTCCCTATGGCCGTACGTTGAACCATGCCGCGCTCTTTGCTCATTGACCCTCTTTCTCCCCTCCCCCCTTCCCCCCAGGCAGCCGTTATTATGCGCCTGCCTATCTAGGCCAATGCGACACGACAAACAGTGCATGCTGATATGGAGCACCTGCTAACGTCACCACAGAGGCGCCACCACCTCAAGGTGGTGGATACTACCAGCAACCTCCTCCGGGCCAATACCCCCCACCGCAGCAGGGCGGCTACCCCCCCCAGCAGTACGGCGCACCACCCCCACAGCAGGCTCCGTACGGCGCACCACCGCCGGGCCAGTACCCCGGCTACCCTCAACAACCCCCTGCCGGCGGCGCCCCTTACGGACAACCCCCCCTCGGCCAACAGAATCCCCCGGCCGCGTACGGCCAGCAGCCGCCGTATGGACAACAGCCGCCCTACGGTCAAGCACCGCCGCCCGGCGCCTACGGTCAAGCACCGCCGCCCGGCGCCTACGGTCAAGCACCACCGCCCGGTGCCTACGGCGCACCGCCCCCTGGGGCGCCGGGTGGATATGGCGGTGGTTATGTTGCGAACGTGCCACCCACGCCACCGTCGACTGGGTACGGCGCGCCGCAGGTAATCGCTTGGGACGCGACGGGCGACGCCAACGCGCTGCGGCAGGCGATGAAGGGCTTCGGCACGGACGAGAAGACGCTGATCCGTGTGCTGGCCAACAAAGACCCGCTGCAGGCCGACGCCATCCGCACGGCGTACCACCGACTGCACCGGCGCGACCTGGTCAAGGACATTGAGTCGGAGACGAGCAACTGGTTCGAGTACGGCCTGGTGGCGCTGTGCCGGGGCCCTCTGCTGAATGACGTGCACATGCTGCACGCGGCCATGAGCGGGCCGGGGACCAAGGAGTCGATGCTCAACGACATCCTGCTGAGCCGGTCGAATGCCGACCTGCAGGCCATCAAGTCGCTGTACCGCCAGACGTACCACCGGTCGCTGGAGGACGCCGTGCGGGGCGAGCTGAGCATGAAGACGGAGCGCCACTTTATGATCGTGCTGCAGGCGACGCGGGCCGAGGATGCGGCGCCCGTGCAGAAGCCCGAGGTCGACCGCGACGTGCAGGAGCTGTACAACGCGACCGAGGGCAAGGTGGGCACGGACGAGATCCGCGTGTGCAGCATCCTGAGCACCCGGAACGACAACCACATCCGCTCCGTGGCGTTTGAGTACAAGCAGCGGTACGCGCGGACGCTTGAAGATGTGATCCGGAGGGTAGGTGCACATCTTTTTATATTATTATTTTTTTGGCCTTTTCTTTCCCTTTTCTAACAACCTAGGAATTCTCCGGCCACATGGAAGAAGCGCTGCTCTTCCAGCTGCGGTACGCTACCGACAAGTACATGCACCAGGCGGCGCAGCTCGAGGACGCCATGGTCGGCGCGGGCACGCGCGACACTCTGCTCATCAGCCGCATCGTGCGCACGCACTGGGACCGCAGCAACCTGGCCAACGTGCGCGGTGCCTACGAGAAGCGCTACCGCAAGAACCTGGCCCAGCGCATCCGCGGCGAGACGTCCGGCGACTACGAGCGGCTGATGCTGGCGTGCATCGGAGAGCGTGTATAAGTGCTGGCAACCGAGAGGTGGAATGATGTGCGCATGGGGTAAAGAATAGAAAAACTACCGAGAGATGCAATTTGTACTTATGATTTGAATGTTGCCCTGGTTTTTTTTTTTTGGAGGAGGAGGAAGGACTTTTTCGTTCTCATTTTTTGTCGTTTGTTCTGCTCTTCTCATGCCTCTCTTTTGTCCGTCCTGTATTGAATGCCACGAATGTTTCACGGCTGTAGTTGCATAGGACCATCAAACTGCCGCAAAGCCGCTTTTTGGATCACCGGAAACGACGTGGTGAGGGCTGCAATTGGACCATCGTGATGGATGACGGCGGCACGCTCATGCATGGCCAGCAGCGTGGATCACACGGGGTGGTGGGTCTTACGGTATACAGTATACAAGGAGGCGCTATTGCTCGTAAGATATTACTCTGTAAGAAACGCGCGCTGCATGGTATCTTACGCTATTAATTAATTTAATGCCATGATAAAGTACTTATGTAGTACGAAGTACTTCGCAGCTGCGGCCATGTCGAGGCCATGCTCCGCTATGGCTGCCCCACTTTACTTATTTCGCGAGCGGCGATTCACTGGACGCTTGCTCTATTTTAGTCAGTGGACGGTCGGCGGATTCTTGTTTTCTCGTTATTGAGCACCGGTCTTCGCTATCTGCCTAATTAACCATAGATGCGATGCACGGCATAACAGATTAATAGACTCGTGTGGAAACAGGTGGCCTCGTCTCTCGCCTCCTATGCGCTCTCTCTCGCAGAGCAGCATGGCGTATGGTTTCTGCTGCTCCTTTGAAACAGCCGTCGTTCTATTGAGACCGCCGGAAACGGTCGACCACAGCATCCTGCGGAGTATTACTCGTATCTTACTGGCATCCTGAGATAATAAGATACTGCTGGCCTGTTCTGTGGCTTCGCTCCGGCCAATGGCAGCCGCTCAGTTGTGGATCCCTGCGTTCACTTTCATATAACTGACCACACGGCTAGCCCAGTTGGGAGCATCCCTCTCGTAAGTGCTGGGTGTATCGTATTAAATATTTGCAAAAATATTGATTGCCTTAGCTCACTCCCTTCCCTTTTTGCCCTGGTGTGCCCCATGCTCCTCTGATTATTTAAATTGTTTGTCCCATATTACCTACGCCCCGTCTTTGTACTGGCGCTTTACTTTACTATCACACTTTTTTTTTATTGTATTTTAATCTCCATCCCTTTTTACTCTCTCCTGATGTGCCCGCCGCAACTCTCTTTCTGCTTCTGACGCCGGTCTGCATTCGTGCCTTTGTTCCTTCACCAGCGTGCGCTTCCTCCCCCTGTCCCCCCCTTCCCTTCTATTTTGGGCTTCTTTCTTCTTTTTTCTGACGCCATTTTTTATCCGTTTCCCTGTCTTGCTGCCTGCTTTCCTCGGTGTATCTTACATGGGTCTTTGAGATCCCGACACTGCTGTTCTATCGTACATGCTTCGCTGTCGTCTTCCTGGCGCCTCGCTCTACTTAATTTCGCCTCCCTAAAATATTTCTTCGCTGGGACGCCGTGGCTTGTCCTCAACCTCACCACGGCTGGTCCTTCCTTTTTCGCTCCTCGCGCTTTCCCTGACGCGTCTTGCGTCTTTCACTCGTCGACGCGATCGGCGCATCCAGAAAAACAGCTTTTCACCTCTTTTCTGCCTAGGTCAATTACACAACGCCTGCGCGACGAACGGCCACGGTGGTTTCTGTCCCCGGCTGTCGACTTGCACAAGCGGCCCACGTCAGCAACATCCTCGGCCTGTCTGTGTTAGTTAGCAGCGCCCGCTCACGCTTCCACCTCTGCTCTCTGCTACCTACCACAGCCGGCACGACCAATGGACTAGCAGTAGTGCTGCTCTTCTACCTTTTTCTCTCCCGTTTCTTCGTTTTACACGTCCGGTGTTCATCGGACTGCCTCAAATAGCCACTGCACAGATGGCCACCAGCCCGCCGACAGGTGGAAACGGTCCACCAGGAGTGGCGGCTGCCGCACCGGCATCCATTTCTCCGCCGCAGCATTCGCCGCCTGCTACTGCAACCTCTGAAGTGCTGGCGCCAGTGCGAGCTCAGCAGCTTCCCGCAAGCAGTACAAGTGGAGGACCAAATCCTCAGAGGCCTACAGATGCGCCACCCACCCAAGCAGTAACAGCGGCGGCGGCGGCGGCACCAAGTACGGAGGTTACGCCGAGTCCGATTCCCGTCCGGGGCCAGTTGAGTACACAACAACAACCCGCACCGGCACCGGCACCGGCACCGGCACCCTCGGCGACGTCACAGCCGCCTCAACGTGTGGTGTCTCCCACTGTCATCTCTTCTAGCTCGGGACGGCTTCCACAGCAGGCGCAGCAAGCACGTTCTCCAGCGTTGGCACCAGCGCCGGCAGTGGTGAACCGGTCGCCTCTGCCACCTCAGCGGAGACCTCCTCCCCTACACCATCTACCGGCACAGCAACCTACGCATCCCGTGCACCCACCGCCGCAGGCACACTCGCATCCGCCGCAGCCGTATCCTCCACAGCAGTACCCGCAGCAGCAGCCACCGCAGCAGCAGCCAGTGCAGTCGTATTCGCCGCAACAGCATGTGGGTGCCCATGCACCGCGTGCGCCTCCGCCTCAACAATACGCTCACTCCCACCCTCACTCTCACCAACAGCCACACCAGCAACCACACCAGCAACCACCCCAGCAGCCACACCACCCAACTGTACGGCCCCCGGACCCGGTGATTGCACATCGTGCGCCCATCATGGACCCTCCGCCGGTTGCCGATCCACGTGGGGGCTTCTCGCACCCGTCGCCCGGCCGCGATCACCTCCGCGAGAACCCAAAGTTCCAGGACGACTACTTCCGCCTCACCTATGCAATCCAGCAAAGCCTGTCGGAGAGCGTGCGGTGTGCCATGCGCGAGAATTGGCAAAAATGCCTTCTCGGTAGCGGCTTCCACCAGGGCTTCATGGTTCGTGCCCGGGATGTTCATCTGCTTTACATTTTGTAACTGCCTGATCCAGGCGCTAACCTGTTCACTTTGCAGCTTAACGCACTTCTCGACAGCGTAACGCCCGAGATAGCCCAGAGAGCAGCCACGGATTTTGGGGGCAAGCTGGTGCAACTGGCAAGGAATGAAATTGCCTCGCACTTGAGCACTGCTGATATCGATGCCCTGAGTGGGTTACTGCTTGAAAGAGCAAGCGAAGGCTTTCTTGATACTGCGCTGGAGAAGCGCCTGCGCACCATCGAGGCAAAGCCGCTCATCAACGCCTTGGCCCGCGCTGAGCGCCTTGGGTACGAGCCGGACGACATCGTGGAAGAAGTGCCGTCCAACGGGCAGGAGCGCGTCATACCGCAGAGCATGCCTCAATATCCGGTACAAGCAACGGGGCATGTTAATGTTCCTGGGCCCTCGCCACCTGCTCCGGTTAAGCGCCAATGCAGCATGTGCAATCGGGTCTTTGACCAAGAGCCCACGTTTCTATACGTAAGTGTTGCTTACCTTCTCTTGCTGTGCATGACGTGGACGCTGACAGTACTGCCATTCAGCACGTTCAAAATAAAGTGTGCATGCAGAGGCCGAACGACGCGCAGGTGGGATTTAAATTTGCTTGCAGCAAGTGCGGCCAGGGCTTTACCAGCTCCCCTGCGGTGCAATATGTGAGTAGCCTGTTCCAAGTATTTCCACTAACTCACGAGGGGGCCGTGTTCTAATGTTGCGACACACAGCATAATTCGACCAACGCGTGTGGTAAGTTTTCCGTGGCCGCTCCCGCAGCAGCTACACCGCAGCAGCCACCTGTTGGCTATCCGTCAAATGGTGGCCTTCCCAATCCGCCGCCGAGGGCCGCAGCTCCTGCTCAGGCAGCCACGCCTATTCGTCCGCAACATAGTTTTGCTTCGGTCCCTTCTTCGCAGCCCTCTTCGCAACCCTCGTCGCAGTCGCAGCCACAACCTCGGCAGCGACTTCGTTATGCGTCGCCGTCCTCTGTACCAAGGCAGACCCATGGCCAGTTGGTGGACCCTTACGCGCATCTGACCGACGTGCAGATGACTGCCCTGAATGAGGAGCTGAGCAAGGTCGAGCAATCGTACGGAGAGCGTATGCGAGACGCGGAGGCGCTTGCAGACCCGATCGAGCGGCGCACCAAGTTGGACGGCCTGAAGAACTCCTTCGGTACGCGGCAGTCAATGGTGCGCAAGAAGTACGGCGTACGTCTGCGAGAGCGCCGGACAAGGGCGGAAATTGATGCCGAGAGAACGCGGATGGGCTTGACCGGAGTCTCTGTCGAAGGCTCGCCCGCGCCGGCAAACAAGCAGAACGGGCAAAACGGGCAAAACGGGCAAAACGGGCAAAACAGACAAAATGGACACAACAGCCACTACACCACACCGGCGCCATCACAAGCCAATGGCGGTGGTCACGATGCGAAACGCACGCGCACCGACGACTATTCCCACCAGAGAGTAGGATCGCGCGACGTCTTTGACTCGGTAGATCGGAAACGGAAGACGCCGACGCCGTCGTCAATTTTCACAATGTCGCAAGGTCCACGCGCTCGCGACTACAGCCCGTCGTCGACGGCCGCTGCGGCACTTGCCCTGGGTCTAACGTCACCACGGCCGATCAACGACGACAACCTGTCGGACTCGTCATCAGACAACGACGACATTCCAGCGCGCCTGCCAGACGCGGTGCGCCAGAGTCTGAGTTCGAGCAACCGATTGTCGACCTAGGATATGTTGCATTTCATCTTATTTTATTGATTTTTTTGAAAGGAAAGTTTTTATGAGATGGCACAACACTTCAGAATCAGGGAGTGTTTAAAATAAGAATGGGAAACAGGAGGAGCAAACTGCTTTCTTTGGGCCTGCGACTTTGTCTTATTTGGCGTCCTCATGGGCGCTTGGCATATGCCTGGTCCACCCCCGGCGCTGATCATCTCTTACGTTTTTGTTTCTTCTTTTGTTTTTCATCACATTTGCTTCGAGAAGGGCCGACCCGATGATTTAGACAACCAAAAAATACCTCGTAAGGGGTAACCTTTTTAGGAATATGGGTTTTTATGGTGTGCTGGATTTTTATATGGCAAGGAAACGGAAAGGTGGATGCGAAATGGAAGAGAATGCATAGCTGGGAGGGAATGGGCGGTCCGAATAAGGACATAGGTATTTCGTAAACCAAACACACTTTGCAAACGGACTTGTCTGCTTCTTGTTGCTGTTCTCCTCTCCTCCTCCTTCGGTTTCGAGCAGGCACGTCTTGGTGTAACGCTGCAGGTCCTCGTCACATCAACACGCGCTAGCATGCCAACATGCATATGAAATCGCCTGGCCCGCTCTTGTCCAGATTATTTCCGCTTTTCCTGCGACGGACCGACGATGCACCCTCTCTGCAGCACAGGGCCGTCTTCGTCTGTGCCCGGCCCCGTCTGTTTGCGATGGATTCTGCGGAGGAGGCGCGACGATAAACGGCCCATTGCCTCTCCGGGCGGAGTGCATTGCTACAAAGGAAAGAGGGAATGGCCATGAAAAAGCGCAACGAAAAGGTTATCAGCGGTAAGGGTCTGATGGGTGCTTGCGCGTACAACATCTCTACGGAGTATAGTATGCAGAATGCGCGCAGGGTGTGGCAGGCAAACGGCCTGACAGCGGGAAGCGGAATGCGGAAGGTAGAAGTTCGCCGGTGGTGGGGAAATGAGAGTGTGAGAGAGAGAGAGAGAGAGGGAGGAAGAGAGACGCCTGTGAGGAAAAGACAAGGCCTTGACAAATGCACAAGACAAGAAACGGCCGGGGTCCCAGTGAGGGTGCGAGTTCCGCAAGGTCTCAGGAATTGGTCTACACGTTGTTTCCCGGACCCAACTACTTGATTCTTCGAGGCGGGCACAGGTCAACAGTTCGCAAAGGACTGGCATCGGGGTAATCGGCTTTGTGGCTAATATCAAAAGAGAGGGAGGGCGACGTAGCGAGTACGATGCAGAGAGCCGCGTAAGACACATCCTCGGGGAGGGAAACGGGAGCGAGAGCATGAATGCCCGGAAGACGGGTCGTCCATGCAGCCTGTTCTTTCTTCTGTCGCTCTCCGTCTCCCTCTTGTTTATTATCTGGCGTGCCCGTCCCGTCTTCTCGTCGCCTCGTCCATGTCATTCTCTCTTCTCCGCATTCCCCCAACACGAAACACGGGCATCTTCACGTTTCTCAATAGCAAAAAAAAAACAAATCCAATAAGAGAAGAAAGGAACTCGGCACGCAGACCCCCACGTACTTCCCAGGGGTCGCAGCCAGCAGAAGAAAAAGGGCAAGCCGAGGAGGAAGAAAGAAAGGCCATCGGATAAGTCGCAAACTCCATTCCGGCACCGATTTCGTTCTGAAAGACAATTCCTTGTCTCGCGCGTGGACTCGATAAAGAAGACATCTCCAGCGATTGCGATCCACAGTGGGATTCCCATTATCCAGCTCCCAATTTCCAGTTCCCAGTTTCCAGATCGGCACTTCCCCAGTCCCCGTTCCCCAGTGCCCCAGTTCTCCAGACGGCATCATGGAGACCCACGAAGAACGAGAACCAGGGGTTCCTGCACCCTCTGCAGGTCAGACGCGGCACCAGACACAACCACATGACGAAGGCGCAACAGCATCGCCAGAAGGCGACGGCAGCAGTGCGGCGTCCCTCGCACAACCACTCGCAGCCCAGCCTGGACCATCCGCAGATCCCGGCGACGCCGCTGGCAGCTCTGCGCGCTCCGACACGCGGTCGCTGAGCAGCTTTTCCGTGGGCCTGAGTGTATGCTTTTTTCCGTTCACAGGGGCCGTCCGTTTTGTCTGTCGACCTACTTTGAAAACAGAACGTCTAACTGCCGCAGATCGACACTGACGACGACGATGCCTTTTCCAACTTTGGAGACCCAGCCGCGGCGTACGTGTTCTGCCCCCCCCCCCCCCCCCCCGGGGGGCCTATCGTATCTGTCTCCCATCTGCTGACGTTCCAGGCGCTCGAGCATATCGGCGTCGTCCAGCGTCTACGAGTTCGTCGAAGAGTTTGGCCGGACCTACCACAAGTACAAGGAAGGGAGTGAGTTGCCAGATCGTCTGCAATGCATCGTGAGTGATGTTGCTGACACGCGTCTTAGAATACTTATTACCAAACGACGAGGTTCGTGTCCTCGATGCTGTCCTGTGTCGAGACGGGCTCTCATGATGCTAACACGGCTCACGGTATGCAGCAAGAGCAGAACCGGCTTGGTACGCCATCACCAAAAGGCCCTTCTTGGACACATGCCTACGTGCTAATCCCCACGCAGACTTGCAGCATCACCTCGCGACGAGGCTCCTCGAGGGCAAGCTGTACTTGGCTCCCATCGGGCAAGTCCACCGCGCGCTCGATTTCGGCACCGGCACCGGCATCTGGGCCGTCGAGTTCGGTATATGAAGCTTCACAAACAATGATCATGATCATGGGTGATCGACGGCTAACATGCGGACTCTCCCTCCCCCCCTCCTCCAGCCGAACAACATCCCGAAGCCGACGTCCTGGGCACCGACCTCAGCCCCATCCAGCCCGAGTACGTGCCGCCCAACCTGCGCTTCGAGGTCGACGACGTCGAGGACGACTGGGTGTACAGCGCGCCCTTTGACTTCGTCCACGGCCGCTACATCCTGCCGTCGCTCAAGGACCCGCGCGCCACCCTGAGCCGCATCTACGACAACCTGCGGCCGGGCGGCTACGTCGAGATCATGGAAACCCTCATGGTCATCGAGGCGGTCGACGACTCGCTGCGCGATTCCGTGCTGCCGCGCTGGCACCAGCTGATGCTCGACGGCCTCCGCCGCCTGGGCCGCGACCCCATGGTGCCGCGCAAGACCAAGCAGTGGCTGGGCGAGCTGGGCTTCGTCGGCATCACCGAGAAGAAGTTCGCCGTGCCCGCCAACCCGTGGGCGCGCGGCAACGAGCAGAAGATCCGCGGGTCGCTGATGATGACGAACCTGCTCGAGGCCGCGCAGGGCATCACCATGAGCATCTGCACCAAGGTCTGGGGCTGGTCGCAGGAGGAGGTCGAGCTGTTCCTGGTCGACATCCGCGCCGCGCTCAAGAACCGCGCGAACCACGGCTACGTGCCGATGTGCGTTGCTGGGCCTCATATTCCGTGTACAGTGGTTGATATGCATTACATGCGCTAACGGTGTCTCTTGTCGCAGCCTCTGCGTGTATGCGCAAAAGCCCGAGTGATCGCGGCCGACCTGGACGAGTTTGGCGATGGTTGACTTTTGTTTTCGTTCTTACGTTCTAATCTTCTTCTTATCTTTCTTATCTTCTCATCTTATTACCTTGTTACCTTGTTTTCTTTTTTTGTTCTTCTTTTTTTGTTGTTCTTTTTTTTTATCTGCTTCTTGGAACACAGCGATCGTATGGGCGTATGGAGAATATCCGGAAGGCGATTGATGCAGGGAGATCTGGGGTACTATGGGAGCGTCAACAATGGAATTGATTGTAAGATATCTCAGATGGACGTCGTCAACGTGAGGCAATTTGCACGCTTTTGCCGCAATTCCACGCTGCTGTTTTATTGCCTGCGCGACGCCGTTCATCCCCATTCCCTTTCCGTCCACACCCCCGGCCGTTCGCCATTCGATGGCTTGAAGTCGTTATCCGTGCTGTGCGCTCCCATCCTCAGCGCCCCAGGCCCTCCGCTATCTCGGTAAGAGATCGCGGTGTGGGGGCCTCCTTCGCTAGAGCTGCGCGATTTCCTGGGGCTGCCGCTCGCCATCCGGCCCCACTGCGCTGAGCACAGCTCCGTATCTCTGGACGACGTCACTTAAAACCGCCGGTCTCCTCGTTCTGCGACTCCACGATGCACCTCTTTCAAGATCCTGCTTTTTTCTTTTGCTTTTTGCTATTTGTCCCTGCCAAGCCTGGGGAGCTCACTCTCCAGCGATACGGGGTTCTTATCCGGGCGTTCATCTCCGCTCCGGTTAAACCAACTATCACGAGATTGAGCGCCATTGAACCTCATTTCTGTTTCGTCTCTCCTCTCTCTCTCTTTCCCCTCCCCCATGGCGCCTACCGGCCTCGTCGAGTCCTTCGTGGCCGCCATTCAGGCCAGCCTTTCCGTCCTCCTCGTCATCTTCTACGGTGGCGTCGCCGCCCGCCTCGGCCTGCTCAACAACGCCAGCACAAAGGCCATCTCCAAGGTCTGTGTGCGCCTGTTTCTGCCGGCCCTGCTCTTTACAAAGATCGGCGCCGAGCTGCACGCCGGGTCCGCCCACCGCTACGTCGTCGTCCTCGTCTGGGCGCTCGTGTGCCATGTCGTCTCCTTTGTCCTCGGCATCGCCGGCCACCTGCTGCTCGGCATGCCCGACTGGACCACCGTCGCCGTCATGTTCAACAACACCACGAGCTACCCGCTGCTGCTGATCAGCGCCCTCGACCAGACTGGCATCCTGCAGTCCCTGGTCGGCGCCGACGAGACGACGCGCGCCGCCATTGACCGCGCCAAGTCGTATTTCCTCGTGTTCTCGACCGTCTCGAGCTGCCTGACGTTTGCCGTGGGGCCGCGGCTGATCGATTCGGAGCACGCGCCCGAGCCGGATGCAGAAGACAGCGATCTGGAGGAAGAAGGCAAGAACAGCGACGCCGGTGGCGATGATGTCGAAGACGACAACGATAACGACGCCGACGCCGACGACGAAGGCGGCATCTTTGACGACGCCGAGTACAACTCGCCCGTGGCCGGCCCGTCCGACGGCTATGACGACGAATCTGGCGCCGACCTCTCGCGCCCGATCTCGCGCAGCAGCGGCTACGACCCGCTGTCGGACGCGCCGCCCATCTCGGCCTACGGTACGCCGGCCAACGAGACGACCGGCTTGCTGTCCCCCTTCGGCGGCAGCAACCCCAAGCCGCCATCGTTCCGCGCGTCGATCGTGCAGTTTGTCGACCCGTTTGCGTCGGCGGCGTCGTCCAATGCGTTTTTCCCGTCCCTGCGGCACAAGTCCAAAGCGAAGCAGCCGTCGGCGACGGCGGCAGCAGCACAGGGGGCGAATGGCGCGTCCGCCAAGGTACCGCTCACGCACCTCAACCGCCGCGTCTCGGTCGTGCCCAAGACGGCCTGGCGCCGCCTCAGCCCCCGCGTCCGGTGGTGGCTTCTGTTTGTGGCCGATTTCTTCAACGCGCCGCTGCTGGGCGCCCTCGCGGGTGCCGTGGTCGGCCTGACGCCGGCGCTGCACCGCGCGTTTTTCAGCGACGCGCCCGACGGTGGCATCTTCACGGCCTGGCTGACGGCGTCGCTGGACGACATTGGCGGGCTCTTTGTGCCGCTGCCCGTCGTCGTCGCGGGCGTCTCGCTGTACACCGCCATGCAGACGACGAAAAACGACACGAACGGTACGGAGAAGCCCCTCCCCCGGGCGACCGTCGTGTTCATCCTGGCCATCCGCTTTGTGCTGTGGCCGCTCGCGTCCGTCGGCACCATCTACGTGCTAGCATCGCGCACGGAACTCGTCGGCGACGACCCCATGCTGTGGTTCGCGCTGATGCTGATGCCGACGGGCCCGCCGGCGATGAAGCTGATCACGCTGGTGCAGGTCAGCGACGCCGAGGACGGCGACGAGACGAGCATCGCCAAGCTGCTAACAGTATGTTTTCCCCTTGGTAATGTGTGTACTTATGACCTTCTACTAATGCGTCACATAGATCTCCTATCTGATCTCGCCTTTGCTATCTTTTACGGTCGTCGGGAGCCTGCGAGCCAGCTTAGCCGGTATCCATTCGTAATTGTTTTTGGTTTTGTTTGGTTTTGTGGTTTTTTTTTAATTGTTCGAGCCATTCCAGCGACGGTATTTCTTTTCTTCTTCTTCTACTGAGGGTTTCTATTCGAGACGAGTGATAGTTCAATATCAGCTCTGTGATTTTCCTGCCCTGTTCCAATGCTGCATCTTCGTGTCTATCTGTCTATTTGTCTACAGGTTATCCACATCTATCTTTTAGGGCTCCTCGACAATGTCAAATGCTTTCTTCAACGCCTTCGCCAGATCGTCGATGAGCTCCCGTCCTTGCGCCAGTTGCCCGTCCCAGTGCGCAAACGGATGCACCATGCCCTTGTACACTTTTAGCTGGCTCGCCGTGCCGGCGGCGTTGAGCCGCTCGTGGTATGCCTCGGCCTCGGACCGCAGCGGGTCGACCTCTGCTACGTGGATGGATGCAGGCGCGAGCCCCGCGAGATCTGCGTCCAACGCGGCAAGGGGCGACGCTCGGGGGTCGTCGGCATTTTGTGCGTGCGTGTCCGGATCCGTTCCCAGCCAGAGGTTGTAGAACCAGACCAGCCGCTGGAGCGGAAGCATGGGCGCAAAGGCGCAGCTTTCGTAGCTCGGGTACGGTGTTGGTGTTGGCCGTGGAGATGGCAACGAAGCGTACTCTACCTCCCCACTCTCCGCTTCCGGCGTCGACAACGGCACATACCGTGCATCAAGGACGGGCACAATGAGGACCTGCAACACCAACGGTGGCATCGTGAAGGCGGTTGTACCGTTGTTGGTAGCACCATTCGCATGGCTGTCGCCCAGAGTCGCTTCTTTGTGGGCCATCTGTGCTAGGGCGGCCGCCAGACAGCCGCCCGCCGACAGCCCGCCCACGGCGATCCGGTTCACATCGACGCCCAGCTCATCAGCATGGGCCACCAGCCACTGCAGCGCAGCCCAGCTGTCCATGACGGGCACAGGGTGGGGGAACTGGGGTGATAGACGGTACGCCACGTTGGCCACGATACAGGGGGTCTTCTGGCAGAGCTGTCGGCAGAGCGAATCATCGTCGTCCAGCCCACCCAAGACAAAACCGCCGCCGTGGAAGTCGACATACACAGGCAGGCGTGCCGCCGGTGCGTTCTTGGTTGGATGGTAAATTCGGACGTCAATCTGCCCGCATGGGTCGGACACGGGCACACGATGTGTCGTGACGCGGCCTACCGGACAGAACGGCGAGGCCACCTTGTCCCGGGGGAAGACGTACCGGTCCCGGTCGGTGTCAAATACTTCGAAGCTGACCTGGTCAGCCCGCAGACGGTGTGCTGATCACGTATGTTAGTGAGGCTCATCGGATTTGTTTTAGGCAAAAATAACAAATCGGTAGGTCTACTTTCATACCTTGATATTTCATGTAGACAATCTTGACCTGTTCGTCGAGCATATGTTCCACCGACGGGTGAATTGGGTTTATGGAGGTACCATTTTCGTTTGCCGTGTCGTCTTTGGAAGGCATGGTTAATACTGGTTACTCGTTGACACAACGAGCTGGGTGTATGTGGATGTCGAACTTCATGCTGCCGAAAGATAGGGAGACGAAGAGGGTCTTATATGCGTGTGGTCGTTGTACTTGTCAAACGAGATGTACCGCCGCCGATCTCCCTTATCATGGCGAGTAAACAGGGAGAAGGACGGAGGTATCCGCGTCGTACATATGCAGTGACGTCGTCCATCGAATCACCCATGGTTGGTCAAGATAAATTAGGACAAAATGAAGAGGAGATAAGAAGACAAAAACGAAAGTGAAAGAGCGCCGTTCTCGGATCCTTGCTGGGGAGCAGATCAGACACGGTTGACCCCCACGGATCTGGGTTTGAAATCGAGGTTTCCAACGTAGGCTATTTGTGGGGGGAAGTAGACGGGGACGTGGATGTAAGCCGGAGGCGACGAGAAAGGGGGAGGGGAGGGGTTAGGTGTTCTTGAGTTGACTGAGTTTGGGGAAATCAAATGAAAAATATGAACTGCTCATTTAAGAACATTTTAAACTCTAAAAAATGCATACTTCTCGGAACGAAGTAGCCTCCCGCTGTACAGCTGCGCTCGTCACAAAACACTCGAAAATAGTTGCTAAAACCCAGTCGTCCACAGACTGGTCTGGTATCTCTACCACGCCGGGGAACGGTCCTACGGAAGGTGTCACGCTTCCTTTGATGGAGAGCAAGGGCACATGAAGAAGTAGGAGACCAAAAAATAACAACCATTCAAGCTGGAGCATCGATTTTGAACGGGTTCACGCAGCGAACCGTGAACATATTTAGCGAGAAAATGTCGGTTTGAATTCACCGTCGTATCATTTCTTTTTGAGAAGAAAAGAACAACGGTACTCGATTAGTTATCTAGTCTTCGCTCTAGCCGCCACTGAATGTATCTTCTGCTGGATTTCATTTTCAAGAAGACTGCCCGGGCGATGCCGGTCGTCATTTGATGTTCAAATGAATTTATCTTTCATTTTTGGGAGAACCACTGTTTGGTTTTGGAGACAACACTTACTGCGATTATGGGCAGCGCAATCCGTGGCTATCGCGGGCATGCCGTCTTCTCTGGCTCTCTTCCCTCATGCATAAGAGGAGGCTATGAGCTACTTATATCTGGAGGGAAGTTATATTGAGCCTAAAGACAACAAGCAGTGCGGAATGCGAAGCATACTACTGGATATACGAATAACTACGTGCAAATTGCTGCTCGGACCATCCGCTGCCGTCTCGCCGCATTATAACATTAGTTGTTAGGAAACTCTAACCACCAGGACGGTGTACGAGAAGATAGATAATGCGAGAGCTAACAGCCGCGCATGCTGCAGGGCGGGGGATGGTGCCGGACCAAGTTGCTATATCGCACGGACTTGACGATAATCAGAGGGCTCTTTACTGCGCCACTCCCTAGCTTCGTGCACTCTTGTTCTGCCTTCTCACACTAGTAGTCGTGCCGTCTAAAGACGATCACCCGAGAAACCAAACCAATTAAATTATGCTATCTATATATCTGTACGCCCTGTAGCCGCCGCCAACAGTGTCGCGGTATTATCGGATCAGACGCCGGTATCCTCGCCAGGAGTATAAGAAGACAAGGTAGGCCAAGGCGGAACCAAGAACAACGAGGAGAACCCAGTGGTCGTTCATCTGTGCCGGAAAGAAATGGTAAGCGAGAGTCACGCAAAACAAGACGAAGCGAGCATCTTGTCTATATTTCTGTTCGGGAAGAAGACATACCCAAAAGACCAGTCGCGCATCGGCTTCGTGCCAGCTGCTGCCCGGATAACTCGAGAAGAAGCTCGACTCGTTTCCCATGTACTGGCTCGGCAGCAGCAGTCTCACCCTCCGCACATCCCCCACCGCATCGCCTGCGACGGCGTCCGGGGGTGGCAGATACTGCAGGTCGGTGCTGTAGTGCCTCCATATCAGGCTGAGGAACAGCGGCCCTGTGCTCGCCATGACAGTGATGTACGGCAGGAACCAGTTCTTGTTGTACCGCTGCAGCGAATCCACGGCCTTGAGGAAAAACGGGTGCTGCGGCACGGATCCCATGACGTCGTTGCTGATGCCCGTCGGCACCGTCTGCCGCAGCCACGCCGGGTACGCCCGGAGAGGACTCAGGTTGCGGTTGCACCCGTCGTCCAGGTCGATGTAGATGCCGCCGTAGTGCGCCAGCACGAGATAGCGGATGGCGTCCGCGCGCTGGATGGGATACCTGTACCCGTCGAAGGCCGCGAGGAACCAGGGGTATTCGGCGGCGACAAATTCGCGGCTCAGCTTGTCCGTCCACAGCTTATACTCCCATCCGTCTTCGGGGGTGTGCAGGTCCAGGCACGACTGCCGCGCGAGCTGCCATTGTGCCGGGATCGACTCGTCGATATAGGTCTGGTGGATAATCTGCGGGATCAGCTCTCGGTGGAGGGAGGCGTTGGTGGAGGAGAAGGGCGTCTGCGTGTCGGCTAATTCGTCGAGCGCTATGCAGTCGGCAGAGCCGTCCACGACGAGCAGCGAGAGGAGCGTCCAAACCGACGCGACCGCATACACTAGGATGGCTGAAGTCAACAGCAGGAAGACGGCGACCGAGTGGCGCGACGCGAAGCGAAACCGTAATTTTATCATCGCGATCGACTGTTGGGAGAAATCGGTTGCTTTCTCTCTCTCTTCTTGAGAGACGCTGGGGTGGCCTCCAGCAGAAAATGCCACACGACTCTGGCATTCTTTTATCTCGTCGAAACTGGGTTGCCAAGAGAACTCCACTCATTACGTACCACGGGGGCGCCCAGCTAAACTCAATGGGGTTTGGGGATAGGGGCTGAGGACAACTAGTGGGCCGCCGGACAGTTGTGCAAGCGCGAGAAAAACAACGCGGCGGCGCAAAAAACTGCACGAGTTTCCGACGGTTCACTGGAAGGTGTCGCTGTATCCTGTACTCCGTGCCCCGAACCCCGTCTTACAGCGGGTTTTGCTCGCGCGCACCTTCCACGTGACACTGTGGAATCAGGGTTGCATTGACTAGGATAGGAAGGTGTTATTAAGTCGGGGCGTACCGTACGTCTCTTTGTGCTTAAAGTAGTAGAAGGACCGACCGAGGGGCGCTGGGTCGCTCTTGTGTCGACTGATCACAGTGCTTAAACATAATGCCGCCGATAAGATAAGGACCGGAAGCGGGCAGTATTATTATTCCGTATCCGTATTATGGAGGACGAAGAAAAACGGGAAGACAGACAGACGCGAACCAACACAGACTCAATTGCCCAACGATCGATTGCCAAACTACGGAGTAATACGGACGAAGAGCCACGACGCAGTCGATGACTACAATCGGTCCGGCCGGGAGACCGCAGCCACTCCTCGTTTTGCACAAGAGCGGCTCAGTGCGGTCGCATTGGATTCGGGAGGTCGCAGCCCGCGGATCGTAGAGCTTAAATCGACAACACACGTTATGGCTATGCGGTGACGCGTGCGCGGCGGCACTGGCTGCGGTGAGCAGCACGGGAACGCGGTCGAGATGCGGGCGCTAGGGCAGGCGACCTCGGCGCGGGAGACGGCGGCGGCGGGAACGAACATAATACGATGACCAAACCTCGGCACGTCCAGCGTGGTAAATGACGGAGTACTCGTAGAACTGATGGGCGGCCTCTCGAGAGAAGTCGACGTCATCAAGAACAGGGCACCGGCATAACCACGGAGAAGAAAATGAAAGAGGCGAAGCACAGTGAGAAATGGAACGCGGGAGACGGGGGAGCGGGCGCTTATCAAGGGGAAATAAAGCAGAAAGGAGAAAGATTGGATGACTGAAAATCCACGCTCGCGGTCGTCCATAAGACGGAGTAATTGGACGTGGGCTTCGGTGTCAGCGACGAGGAGAGCAGCAGAGAAATCGGAGAGCAATCGGGCAAGGCAAAACGCCAGGCTGAGCGGCACGCTGCTAGCCCCAGTTTTAAGGCTGGGGACGAATTTTTCCTTCGCGCAATCGACCCTAATCGGGTTTAGCTCCATCTCATCGGCCAGCGGCCGTTGGGACAAAGTGCCGGAGACTGACGTCGCGCGGCGGCGGCGTGGCTCAGCCCAGCGGCAGTCACGATCTCGCGAGACAAGCATTCTAGGCAGTCGTTTTTTTGACTTTCATGCCTTCGCCCCTATAACGAGACGCTGAGCTGCGTCCAGTTTCTCGTCCTGCCACTTGCCCTGTTTCGTTGTTCTCGCATGCCGGCGTCGCTCGCCCTGCACATCTTCTTCGAGAATCCTCCTCGCGGCCAACGGTCGTCTTGGCATCCCACCAATCTGCCTCCCATATATCGCCTCTCTGCCCTCGGCCTGGTGGTGCCAACCCCGCCAAGACAGGCACGGGATACGTTACCGTGGCTTGCATATCCTCCTTATCCTTTTCGGCTAGACCCTCCTTCCCTATAATCAGGCACAGCTGTTGCTTTGCCAGGGTATCTCGCTTCAATTCAGATCTGGCCCGGCTTAGCTTGCTGGGCTCCTACGTGACAGGCATACTGTTCCTGGAAGCGGATCATCTGCAGCACCAATATGGTGGGCGTTCCAGGCCGCTCGAAAGGGTGCAACACCTGCATCCAGCGGAAGGTCAAAGTGCGTTTTCTTGTCCTCGTCATGTATTGGCTCTTCGCGTCGGCAGCTTGTACCTGATCACGGCATGTTAACAGTCTTTTGCTCTCTCTTTGTTTAGTGCGATGGAGGCCAACCTGCGTGCGGCAACTGCCGCAAGTCCAACCGACTCTGCACTGGTTACAAACGGGCGGTGGCCTTCGTGATGTCGTCGAATGTGGCCCTCGGGTCGGCCAGTATAGAGGACACAGAAGGTGTCACTATCACAACACAAGGGCGATGGCGCAAGCGGACACGGAAAACGCCCAAAGCGCTGGATCAGGACCCAGAGCCGGTGCATGACGTGGCCGCTGAGGCCGAAGGCGCGGCAACCGCTGCCGCGAGGGCGATGACAAACACAAAACTGGGACGCGCCATAGACGGCATCGACCTGTCCACGACGGCCACGAACGAGGACATTAAGAAGAGCTGGAAACGGTACCTCTACGCTGACGGCAAGGACATCCGAAATGAGCGGCAGCAACTCGTCGCCAGGCAGCCGGCCATGACCTTGGAAGCGCTGAGCCGAACCATCGCCAACCTCGAGACCAGCGCCAATGTGGCCATGCTCGACTTTGCCTCTCCCATCTCGCCGACGATGGGAGGCGGAATGGCATGGCCTATTGGCTCGCCCATGATGCAGCACGTGTCAACTGAGGCCGTCTGGCGCGAGCAGCTGTTCCCCATGTTCATTAGCTTCCACCTGCCGAACGAGATCATCCGCGGCTGCAAGTCCACTACCAAGTCCATGCGGCCGCGCAACTGGCTTCTGAACCTCACCGATACACCCCTGGTCGGGTCGCCGGTGCTCGAGACCGCCATGTCGGCCCTGTGCATGGCGCGCGTCGGGCGCAAACATAACAACGTGGCAATCGTCCAGCACAGCCTGGGCCTGTACACCAAGGGTCTGCGGCAGCTGCAGGACGCCATCCACGACCCGGCGACGAAGCTCGCCGACCAGACGCTGGCGGCTTGCATGGCGTTTGCAATGTACGAGGTGGCCGAGTGCCCGGCACGCCACCTGAACGGGTACTATTCGCACCACACGGGCGGTCTGGCGCTGCTCAAGATGCGGGGGCCTGACGCCCACATTACGCCGCTCGGTCACTCGCTCTTTGTGTTTATGCGAGTCCAGCAGGTATGTAAACAATCATAACGTTGCCCAAGTGTGTAATCAAGGCATATTGGCTAACAACTGCAGTTCATCTACGCCCTGATGATGCGAAAATCTAACTTCCTCTCGGACCCCGAGTGGACGAACCGGCCGTGGCAGACGTCCGCCAAGGACCCGCAGGACAAGTTCATGGACCAGATGTACTGCATCCCCGTACTTCTGGAGCAGACCGACAACCTGGCCGCGTCCAATGCCGACGCCGACACGCTGATCCGCGGCTACTGGGACATCATCGGCCAGCACCAAGCCATCTACAACTGCCTGAAGGGTTGGTACGGTGACCTGCAGGCCATCGTGGCAGGCCCCCTGTACTGGCCCGAGCTGTCAACCATCGAATGTGCCGCCTTCGACGCCAACGGAAAGGGGCGGCCTTTCCCCGTGGCGTTCCACTTCCCGGCGTTTTCCGTTGGGCAGTCCATGATGCTGTTCTGGCTGATTGTCCTGGTGGTCAACTTCCAGATATCTGACCTCTACAAGCGCATCGTCAAACTGAGGTCGAGTAAGGAAACCTCACACAGCGGTTCTGACGCTGCTGCTGCTGCCAGCCCATTCGTCTACACACCGACGTCGGCCGGGGATGTCTGGTCTGAGCCACCTTCCCCTGCGTCTTCACCCGGTTTGTCCTCGGGGTCCAGCTCGACGGCAAGGTCGTCCGGGTCACCAGCTACGCCACCACCAACCGAATTTCCGCCGTCCATACCGGCCATGCAAGTAGCGGCCCGCGAGGCCGCCGGAATTGCCCGCACCGTGGCGAAAAACATCTGCCAGTCTGTCGAGTTCTTTTTGGACGACTCAATGGGCGACGTCGGTCCGCTGTCTGTGATTCTTCCGCTGACGACCCTGCGACCCATCTTGGCTCGCACGGAGCCTATAATGCCCTGCCCACCAGGCCCCCCCAACCGTCCCGGCGAGTACTCCGACGACGTCATCTGGGTGGACTACATGATAAAGTACATTGGCGGGAAAGGCCATCAGCTGGCGTTCTACCTGGACGATGATTTAGAGTGACACATGGCCTAAGAAGATGGGCATATGCGGTGCCGGTTTTAATCTCGTTGGTGTTTTGGATATGCCTTTAGGTGGGCTGTGCTGGGCACTTCGAGCCTGTAACCTGGGAACTGGCGTTTTAGTAGGATTAATGGACCTAAACACCTCGGAAAATATTGGGGATGATAAACGAAAGGCAACATGGGGGATAAATCAATGTTTATGTTAATATTCATGGCGCTCCCCCGTGACAAATCACATGTATTTCGAATTCTGATTAAATTAAATAAATAGCTGTGCTACAAACCCATTTCGGGCTGCACTACACCGCCTTTTAGCGAGACTCCACAGTGGCAGAATCGTGCAGCTCCAGTGGATCCTAGCACCGAGAAAGAAGCAAGTTCGAAAGGACATCGAGATAAACAAGCAACAGGACACATTTTTTCGTCTCCCTTTCTCGCCGTCCAACATCACGGCCGTTTGGACTGTGGAGCTTTCCTTGAGCGTCCCGTGCGCCATTACAGAGGTTCAGAGCCCTGTCTTTGCTTCGGTTCTGCACGACTCCCCCAACTTCTTCCTCCAACCATGGCCAATAAGAAGAAGAAAAAGACAGCTGCCGCGGCCGTCGGAGCGGGCGACAACAAGGCTGCGCAGGCCACTCCGCAAGCTTCCTCCTCTTCCACGACAGCTGGAGAAGGCTCTGCGGCAGCTAATGAAGCTTTGGATCCGGATAAAGCAGCGCTCCAGGCGGCGAGTGACATGGCGACCGTCTTCGCGGCGTCGGCCTTCTCGTCGTCCCTGAACATCAGCCGGAACAAGTGCGCTGCCCTGGGCTTTCTGTGATATTCCTTGCCTATCTTGGTGTAGCACTAGCTAACACCTGCACAGACACTGGCGCTACATCTCCTCCTTCCACGGGCCCTGGCTGCAGCTGCCCACCGACATCCTCCAGTCGCTCGCCTCGATTAACTACGGCAACTCACGCCCCCGCTTTGTCGACCCGGCCATCTTCTTCGACCTCGTGCGCATCCGCCAGCTGGTTGACGAGGCCGCCGATCTGTCTGTGCGTGCGGCCTCCGGCGTCGTGTCGTCGGCGGCCAGTTCGTCCAATCCGGCCGCGTTCTTTGGCCTGGGCCAGACATCCGGCGGTCGCGGGGTCAAGCTGTCGGCCATGCGGCGTCACCGCATCCGGCTGGAGGCTGTCCAGAAGCTGGCCCAGGCGTATGCGCTGGACGAGATTGCCGCTAGTGTGGCCACGATGCAGAGCGCGTCATCGCTGGAGGATGTCGCCGGCCTCGTGCTAGAGCGGGCGCCCGATGATAGAGACGCGCAATACGTGCATTTTTTCCATGAAAAGATCCCCAGCCGGCATTTGGCCGAGTCGACACGGCCTGAGCAGCTCGACCGGGTCATCATGTACAATGTACGCGCGCCGTCACCGTGGCGAACGAGGGCGACGGTGCGGGTCTTCAAGGAAGACTACGAAGGGGCGGTGGCCGACCTGACCGAATCCCTACGTCTTGCGCGCATGCACAAGGCTGCCTATGAGCACAGCCGTCGGAGTAAGCAGGCGGCGACGCAAAGGAGCCAAGGTGGCGAGGGAGGTGGAAGTATGGGCGATGCATCGAATGCCGAGCCAGCGGACAATGCTGTCATATCCAGCTCAGAGGCGCAACTGCTGTTCCAGCGCGCTACCGTTTACATGGCCATGGCCTGCCAGTGCATCTATGCGTCCCTGGGACCGGAGTGGGCAGAGAACGAGGAGCAAAAGGCCAAGGCAGAGCAGGCCGCACAAGCCGGGCAGGCCGCAAACGACAGTTTGGCCGACGGCGATGCAGCCACTGAGTCGGACGAAGCAGCCGCTTCGGCATCGGTTGTTGGCGAAGAGGACGACGACGACGATGAGGACAACGACGACGACGGTGGCGTGCCTCTTGATGACGACCCCGCTGCAAAGAAGATTTTGAAGAGGCAGGCAGACATGCGGAAGCTCATGCGGACGCATACGAAGCGTGCCATTCGCGATTACCTCGCCTTCCTGTCACACTTTGATTATGCGCCCAACATGCCCATAGATGTGGCCGAAGCTTTTACACGCAGAGTTGTTAAGACAACGCTGAGCCGCGGCGGAGGAGCAAGTTCTTCGTGGAACGTAAACCACGGTATCGCGATTTTGAAAGCTCTGAAGATACAGGCGGCCTCGCAGCCGCATGCGACGGCGCTCAGCTCTGAAACGACCACTGAAGACAAACCAGAGATTGTCGTCTCGGTGTGCCCGATGAATACGCTTTTCAGCGAAACGCCTGTGCCCAACCTGCCGCCCTATCCTGCGGAGAATCTCGCATCTACGGCGGCTACAGCTACGGTACCCACGGTAGCCACGGCGTCTACGGTAACCACGGCGGTGGCCGTACCTGGTGACTCTGTTGCTGCTACTGATGAGGCGCTACCAGAAGACGAGCACCCGTTGTATCCGTACCCAATCACCGAGACGGCGACGTACCACCCTCTGCTGGCGGAAGCCTTGCACTCTTTGCTGCTCGCTCACTGCTTGCTCCAGACGTCGCCTAAGGAGCTCATGCGTCACGTCAACATGGTCGCACGACTGTCCAGTCTGGCCGACGGTTACCCCGTGTTCCAGTCAACGCGCTGCGCGGCACGTAGCGACTGGGTGGAGGTCTTGCGTCAGGCCAGCGGTCCAGGCTGGATTGAGCTGCCCGTCAGCTGGGAGGAATACTGCACACCATTTGTCTTGGCGGCCGGAACGGCAACTGCCCAGGGAGGCGCCGCCCCTAAATCACCGGCGCCGAAGACCGCATCCGCCATGGAGGCTCATGGTGGAGAGGTACCAGAGGACAAGGACGTCGCGAACTTGACAAAGGCGGCAGACAGCCTTACCGTTCGGGGAGAGTCTTCGTCTGTTGGAAAGCCCGGCAGCAGCAGCACGGGCAACACCAGCACAAGCGCAAACGACTCCAACGCCTTTTCTCTCCCGCCTCTGCCGCAAGCCACCTCTGAGCGTGCGCTGGCCATCTCGCGCTGGCTGCTCGAGGGCATGCGGAAGAACGACGGTGTGATTGGGCGCAAGCCCAGCAACAGCACGGCCCCGCTGCGTCGACTCAAGGACAAGACGGGGAAGGGCAAAGTCAGCGAGGCGGGTCCGTCGACCATGACGACCACCGAAGATTATTAAACACAAAAACAACGACCAGCTGAAGACACAGGGGGGAAAAAAATCAAAAAAAATCAGGTGTGCATAACGATGCGACCTGTGTACGATATGAGTTTGGAAAAAAAAAACGACAGGATTTGCATGAGAATCATCAATACCACCCATAAAGGTAGGGTAACGGGCGACACACGGATTGGTTTCTTTTGTTTCTTTTCCTTTTATTTTTTGGAATATTCGAGCATGGAGATATAATGAGTACAAAAGAGACGGAATAAAAAGAAAGGGTATACCTTTTTTCTTGGCTATTTTTTTTGTTTTTTACATTGGATTGATTTTCTTTTTTTTTGTCCCTTACGCATTGTTACGAATTTTTACGATAAGGAACTCTTCTGCTTGTATCTCCCTCTTCTTTTTTTTTGGACATGTAGAATTGAAAGCTTAACCACCTACAGTCTTTATATTTCGGCCACAACCAGAGAATAAAACCAGCTAAACTAAAAGTATGGCCAACGAGCATTCCGAGATATTCACACCAAAAAAACATCCAAGAAAAGGTCAAGTATAGACAGAAACAAACAATTAACCGAAGACGTCTTGAAGATATTCCGTTTCCCCTCTACCTTGGTCCCGTTGGTGGTGGCGGCGGCGGTTGCATAGTGTGGACGTACCGCAAAGGCACCGGCCCTGGTGGCTGCCGGAGCTGCTGCGGTTGGTATTGCATATGCGGTGGGGGCTGCTGCTGCTGCTGCTGCTGCTGTTGCTGTGGGTATTGCAGATTCTGTTGGTATTGTTGATGCTGAGGTTGATGCTGAGGCTGCTGTTGCCGCGGTTGGTATTGCTGTTGTTGGGGTATGCCCGTTGGTTGCGACCGTACCTGGGGAACGGCCGCCTTGGGCTGTTTGCTCTGCGCGGCTTGCCGTGTCCATAAAGATTCCAACACGCCCCGGCTGATCGTCTTGAAGCCGGTTGCGAGACGTTCGGCGTCCTCCCATCGCGCCCCATACGCACTGAGCGTCCAGCCGACACGTTCCAGACACGCAACCGCACGGTCCACGTTGGTCCCGGTGATGGGATCGACAGACGACAAAGATGGCGGGAGGCTGTTGGTGGTGAGATTGCTGACGGCGTTATTGTTGCTAGGTAAGGTGGCCGCTGGCGGAGGTGGCCTTCTGACGGGCATCGGCGGCGGAGGTGCTTCCCCGGGGAGAGCCAGCGGGACAGGCACAGATCCGCCTCCGGCGAGAATGGCATCGGCGGTCGCAGTGTCTCGTAACACGGCCACAAACTGGCTGCCCATGAAAAAGACGCGCAGTGCGTCATGGTAGGTGTGCCACACCGGGTTCAGCCCACCGCGGGCCAGAGCCATAATGCGGTCGACGTACGCAATTACGTGCTCAAATATCAACATGCGGCCGTACGCTGTCATCAGAGGCGCCCGCGCACTCGGTGCAATGCAGTATACATAGCTGTACTGCAGCTCGAGGTCAAACATCTCGCGAATGCGCCCCGGTAGGGTAGCGGGCAGCGCCTCGTACCACTCGCGCATGTCGGTGCACATCCGCCAAACAAACGCAGCGGGATCGGCCAGCTGCTCGGATGGGTCTGCCTGGTACAGCGCCTGATACCAATGGGACTGGGCACGCCGCAGCTGGAACAGGAGTAGTGCCGGGTTAGTAGATGGAATGGACGAGGGAGATACCGGCGACAGGGCGGATGCAGGCGAACGAGGAGGGAGCAATGACTGGGAATTTTGAAGAGCGCTCTGTTGTGGCTGGGTATGGATGACACCGATCATGGATGGAAAGGCGACGTTGATGGCGTCGTCGGTGAACGAGAAGGCGCGTGCATGGACCATGCTGATGGCCCTGTAGTTTGCTTGTTAGCTGGGTTATGGATTGGATAAGAAAAAAAAAACATGGACAATCTTACCGGTCAAGAGCATAAGCACAATAAAATGTCCGTCGCCGCGCATCAAGGGCAGCTACGTCCATGTTCTGCGACTGTGGAGGGTCTTGATGAAATCCAAGGTCCACAATTGCACGGCATGTGAAGCCGATGAGATGCCAGCTGTCAAAATGCGCCGGGTCGAGCATCGAGTAGAGGGTGAGAAGAAGGAGAGACTGAATCTGCGTGACGTGTCCAGGGGCAAGCGCGCGATCTGCATAGGGCATCGCATGTGTAGCAAACTCCACGCCGTTGTTGTAAAACGCATCTTGCCGGCTGCGGCTCTGCGCAGACGATCCTATCGCGAGAACCATATAAAGCATCCAGTAGTCAGAGCTCCGAAGGTTTGGCCTGGGCGGCGGCATGTTGGGCTGGCTAGGTGGTTGGTGGTGGTATAACTCTTCGAGGAGGGCTAGAAGTGACGTCTCAGGGAAGAACGGGAAGAGGGTGTGGACGTGAGTTAGGTAGTATTGAACGATGGCATAGGAGGCTTGCCGCGACGGCAGCTTTGCAGACATCATTGTTGGCTCGGGCAATGGGACGTTGCCGGCAGCCGCCAGAACGAGGCGAGCAAAAGTCATGTTGTTGACAGAGGGTTCAAAGTCGCGTGTCGTCGCATTGACCGACCTGCAAGCGTTAGCACAGGAAAAGCAGCGCTTGACATCGTGGAGACACGGGGCTGCTCACAAGTAGCCAAAGTCGGAGACCAGGGAGTTCACATCCGAGTTCTCGCGCTTCCGAGCTGCCTTTCGGTGTATTGCTGCGCGGATGACCGCCAGGGAGTCCTTTCGGTCGGCGCCGGGAGCGCCGGGGAAGTTGGACTCGCCGTCGTGAAAAGCCACGGATGCTTTTCGTGATCGCGCATAGGTAAGGCGCCGTTCGAGTTTCTCCACCCGCAGCTCAAGAGCCGCCACATAACTATCAACGGTCAGCAGTGATGGCTGTGGGCCTGGCATAAGAGAGAGATACATGCCTGCGCTCTTTGCCGCGCGCAAATTGGTCGTTCGCGGCGGAGCACTCGCTCTCCCGGCCGGCCTTTTCGCAGGCGGTACATGCTGGCAGTTTTCCATCGCACTAAATATGTCAGATGCTGGTTATAAACACGTCGTGCTGGTCAAATTGTACCTTGACTTTCGCTGCGCGGCCTGTGGAGGGAGTGATGGAGAGTTAGCCGCCGATCATGCAACGCAGCAGGGACGAGAAAGGCGAGGCAAGCGCAAGGAACAGTGATGGACACCTCTTGCCTACGCATTGGAAAGAACAATACTAACATCGTGAACAGGCCGACACTGGTCTGGACACCCGGAGAAGGGGGTTATCTGAGAAGCTGGACCGCGGCATTGTCGTGGGCGGGGGGATGGCGAAAAAGCAAGGGATCTGCCGCTTTCCCAGCTGGCCGCACGCGTGGCACAGACAGCACTACCACAGACGTGTCTCGTGAGGAGCCGCTGTCGCCGGAAAGTCGGAGGGGAAGCCCGATTGCGAGATATCAGTCGGGCAGTCCGGTACGGTAACAAGTGTCGGTGGTCAAGGCGTGTCGGTACGGTGATCGAGTAAGGTGATTGAGCAAGGCGCCTCTGCACAGGGTGGAAGGGTCCCAGTAACAGCTGCGTTGAAGGCTGGCAAGCTCGCTAGCCGATCGAGGTCGCCGTCGTCGTCGTTGGATTGGGTTCTCGCCAAAGCATCAACGGCCGACGCAGAGACTGAAAATCGGTGTGGATTTGAGGTGCCGTTGGCAATCTGCTACTAGAAAAGCACACGCATGGGCCAGGCGCAGAGGCACGGTGCAGACGGTACTCTGCTCGTCGTCGTGGCCGCTGTTGCGGCGGTCTGGGGGGTGTCGTTCGTTGCTGTCGGTCGCCGAGTGGAGTTGGAATCGGCCTGCGATCGTCTTCCGGGCGCAGAAAACGCGATTTAGCGACCAGCTATGGCTGCCGTCGGTCTGCCGCTGAAAGCGGGGCAGACGCAGGGCGCTGTGCTGTCCCCGCCCGCCTCAACGCCCGGCGGGTAATGGCCCCATTGCTGCAGACTCTGTGCTGGCGCAATTGCGCGCACGTTACGAAGTACTCGCCGCATGCCCCTTTGTGCTATCACTCTCGCTATCGGCATTGTGTAAGAGTATCTTATGCCTCGTAAGACGTCTTTTGCCACAGGGCGCCCTAGTCGCTGGAGCTACACGGCTAGGCGGACGCAGGCAATGCGTGATTGGTCGCACCTTCCTGACGGCTCTATCTACGCGCCCCTCTTCGACCTTTCTTCCTCCTGTCGCTTGGCACGTCGCTTACGACTAGGAAACTAGCCCTTGCCTTTGGCTGCGCACTGGAGGGGTCCCGCTGCTGCCCATTGTGGGTGCCATCTTGGCCGCCGTTTGTCGCTGTGTCGCAACCCCCACCTTCCTTGGCTCGTGTGCGTCCGATGCGCCTTCTGAATCCGCGCAAACGATGCTGGGCTTACGCCGTCGCAGCTTCCCTGTGCCGCCGTTCCTTCCCCGTGCCCGCAACACCTGATGCAGTGTCGCTGGTGCTGGTCTGTTGGCTGGCGCGAGCAGCAATACCCCTCATTTGCCCTTTCTCTGCCTTCCCTTTCCCACGCCTGCCGTCCGGCTCCACTCTGTTCGCCTGGTCGACTTCCCCGAGTTCCTTAGCTGGCGAATTAGCGGGCTAGTTCACTAAGAAGAAAACGGCAACAGGGAAAATTGCAACAACGGGGCAAGTGAAGGTCCGAGTGCTCGTCAGGGCTGCGACTGCCCACTGTGGCTTACCGAGTCCTGCGGTTTCATTTGGCCGCTCGACGACACAGGATTCAACCGCCAGCCGACCTCGAGGCTCTCACGCAGGCCTGCAGACGACAGAGACGCAGAGGCAGACAACTTCCGTCCGAGGCAGCGCACAGAACCCAGAAAATGATGCCCATAGCTGACAGCACGTCGCGCGCGCTGTAAAAGGGCTGCTTTCCCGCGAATTTGAGTTTCTTCCGAGCGGCATTCTCTGGGGCTCTAGACGACGCCGCGACCGGATCGCGAAATTTACAACGATCACGACGAGAAGACGCCGGACTGCCGCAACACCGCGTCTGTTCACCATCTCTCCCACGGGCTCTCGCCTGCCCACCCACGCCGCCTGAGACATCTGCAACGTCTGTACGCCCTCGCTCTACGCAGCACGTCGATTGGAGGAGAGAACCAGCTTGCGCGACCACGCTGTACTTTTGCGGTGCGACGTTGCTGCACATCGGCGCTGCCACCACCGTTTCCGATTGTGCGTGTTGTCCACTTGCGGCTCTTGGGGAGGGGAGCCGGGCAACCACGGTGCTTTGACGACTGAAGGGGGAGACGATACAACGACCAGTCGACGGCACAGCAGGAGCAGCCACCAGGATGAACGCATCCGACATCTTCCGCCAGGGCTTTGTCCCGGGCGCCCTCCGCCCGCCACCGCTGCCACAACAGTACTTCCCGCAGCCGGTCAGGTCGGGGCCGCCACCGAGCCGTGACAGCGACCACGACGCACCGAACCGGGTGGCACACACGCTGACGGCGTGCTGCCGCTGTCGCCAGGTATATGCGCCCCCTTCACTACCGCTTCTATTTATGACAGCTGCTAACCAGCCCGCCAGCGCAAAACGCGATGCGACCCGACACTGCCTCGCTGTCTCCCGTGCGAGCGATCCGGCTCCGTCTGCGAATACTACGACAGCACCAAAGGCCGCAAGATCAGCCGGTTCTATGTAGTCAAGTTGCAGGAGAAAGTACGCCAGCTCGAGGCGGAGCTGGCCCAGTTTACCGAAGAAGACCTACCCGAGGACACCGAAGACATGATCCGGCCGGGCGGCTTTGTGCGGCTCAGCGACTCCGACGAAACGCCGCGCTACCTTGGGCCCAGCAGCGGCATTGCCATGACACGGCTGCTGATGGAGGAGGCTAAGCGCTACACCGAGTCGCAGCGCATATCGGAGCTCATCCCAGAACTCCACGCGCGCCGCATAGAGCGCCTCACCCGCATGCAGAGCATAGCCGGCCTGAACGGCCGCGCGGGGTCCAGTTTCAGCAGCGGCAGCTTGCGCAAGAAGAGTTACCCGATGATCAGTGCCCATCCGGCGCAGAACCTCCCTTCGCGGCCTATCGTCGACAAGCTGGTGGAGGTATTTAACTCACGAGGTATGCATGCCCTATTTAATTGCCGCCCACTGGATGCTTGAGCACCTCATCTTCAAATTCCTAACTCCATAACGTAGCCCAGGTCTTTACCCCAACGCTCCATGAGCGCGTTTTTGCAACCAACCTTGACGAAGTCTTCGATGGCAGCACCGACCCCTACAAGAACTTTGCCGTGCGGATGGTCATGGCGATCAGCCTGCAGAAGTTGGACACGCAGTACGCAGGCCTCGCCGACAGCTACTACCTAGCTGCCATGGAGTATTTCGAAGATGTGATCCGTCCCAAGGACCTCCGGACTCTTCAGTGTCTCGGCCTGATTGGGCAGTATTCGCTACTGACGCCGACTCGGACCAACGTCTATCACATTGTCGGTCTCGGCACAAGGATATGCCAGCAGCTCGCGATCGCCGACGAAAAAACAATCAGCAGCGGCTTCCAGATTGACCCGCTGACACTTGATATGCGCCGGCGACTCAGCTGGATCGTGGCAACAATGGAGCTTGGCCTGGCGCATTCTATGGGCCGTCCGAACGGCCTGTCGAAAGGAAACGATTTGATTGATGTCGGCTTTTTTGCGGATGTGGACGATGAATACATCACTGAGAATGGTATTCAACCCGGTCCCCCTTCGGAGAAGAAGTGCATTGCCATACACTTCTGCAAAATGCGCATATGCCAGGCTGAGGTCCGCCGCGTGCTTTACGAGAAAAAACGCCCAGAGCCGCGCAGCGAACACCACCCCTGGTTTGCTCAGATGGAAAAGAAGATTCAGAACTGGCTCGACACGGCGCCGGAGCAGCCGGCCTGGTGTCGGCCTTGGTACGTCGATCGCGCCAGTTTATGGGGTTCGTCTTATTTTTGTTGTCTGTGTACTAACATTCTCACTTTGTAGGTTTACCGGGCGCTATCACGCCATGATTGTCTCCTTATATCGGCCGTCACCTCAAGTCCCAAAGCCGTCAGCAGTGGCTGCTTTGCGGTGCTACGAGTCGTCCGCCTACGTGACTAACCTCGGAAGCCAGCAGGTCAAGAAGGGCGCCATCGACATTACCTGGGTCTTCTTGCTTACCATCTATATGTCCTTAAATACGATTCTCTGGTCCGTTTCGTATCCAGAAGTCCGAAAGAAGCATCCGCGAGAAGAGATCGAAGAACTCATCAACACATCGCTGGACATTGTTGACCAGTGCTCGGAGCGGTGGCCCGGGGCGTCTGCTGCATCGCAGCTTTACTCTATTTTTGCGAAAGCTTGTTTGCAGAGCTACGACACGAATGAAGACCAGCACCCGCCGCCTCCAGTGTTTTCCACAACACATTACGGGGCACCAGAGAACACATACCACACGCCACCATCCCAAGTCGACCCAAACTCGCCGTCAACTTCGGAAGCATCATCGATGCCCGCGTCTGTCTCTGTCAACTCTTCGAACCAGGCTCATCAGCAGCAACAGAAGCAACAAGCGCCCGTTTTCAACACCCCGCAATTTGGCTATGTATTTAGCTCTACAGAACCCTCTGCACAAGCTAATCCTTTTGGCTACGATGAAGGCCCCGGCCCGGGCCAGCCTCAGTTCCGATCGGGCTCCATTTTCCTCAACCCTCCTTCTACTGAGCCGATGGGCCGCCGGTTTTCTTATTTCCCTCCAGACGGCCCCCCTCAAATGAACAACGGGGACTCCTCCGTCCGGGAAGAAGATACGCCACCAACATCGACTGTGTCAACACATCCAGGCGGTTTGCTGGCTCTGTCACCCTCCTTAGTTACGTCGCCGGACGCATACATAACACCACCAGGCTCAAACAACTTTAGTACTACGTCTCCCGCAACAACAGTCACCGCCGTCTCTTCTCCGACACCCACTCCGACTGTGAGACATGTCAGCCCTATGCCTGTCGGGTTGGGTCTCAGCCAGGATGTGGCACTGCCGCCACCGATGAAGTTTGAATCGCCAGCCAATACGCCACATATACAACAAGTTCAACCCATTCGGCGGCGCACCCCTCCGCAGCCCATCTCCGTTCCGCCACCGCAGTCTATGCAGCAACAAGGGGCACAACCATTCACTCTATCGCAACAATCCCCTCTCGGCCGCCAGCCACAACAGCCACAACAGCCACAACAGCCACAACAGCAGCAGCAGCAGCAGCAGCAGCAACCATCGCAACAGCCGCTGCCAGCACCCCTGTACCGCCAACAAATGTCCACCGCGGTAACAACGGCGCCGACGATGGGCGACTGGTTCTCGCCGCCGCCGCCGCCATTCATCTCGCCCTATGTGTTCAGCGGCCTCGGCGGAGGCGCCGCCAGCTACTTGTCGGACCCGACGGCAGCCTTTTCAGGCTACGGCCTGGGCGGTTTTGGCGGCGTGAACCACCCGCTCAGCCCTCTGAATGGGATCTTGGGCGGCAGCGCCCAGGCAGGCCCTGGCGGCTTGGCTGGCCTGGCCGGTGCGCCCGGCGGTGCTGGCTTTGCTGGTCATAATACGTTAGGCACCGGCGGCAGCGGGCCCGACGGCCTGGCCATGGGCGACGCGTTCGGGTTTGGCGCGGGCGGGCCCCTGAACGCTCAGCGGCAGGGCAGCCTGTCGCAGGAGCAGCAGATGGAGCTGATGGACGTGCTGGAGACGGAGGGGATGGGCGACATTGACACATTCCTGAACATGGGCATCGGGCTAGGCGGCGTGGGCGACGGCACGGGGCTGGGGGCAGGAGCGGGAGGGGTCAACTGGTAGGGAAACCCGTTTTACTGGAGGGGGTATTTTCCATATGTTGTCCCTATTTTCTTCCCCTTATATTTTTCGTAAGAAACTGTTTTGGACTCATTTTTTATGCATTGGGCAGGAAGGGTTGGATTGGGTAGGAAAGGAATTCTTGGCTTGGATAGACGATATGGTTTATGCCTTTCTTCTCGTCTGAAATGACTTTGCCTATTTTCGCGTATACTGGTCTTCTCGCACCCCATGAGCTGTTTTGAAATTTCAATTCCATGGTTTTAATTTGGGCAAATTCTTCTTGGAACTCGGCGATCTGGGGTTTCAAAAAAACATACAAGGCAAGGCTGGCTCATGCTAAAATATGGACTTCGAGAGAAAATACGCCGAGACCAGAAGAGCGGTTATATAACAAAAAATAATGGCAGGTTGAAAAGACAAGGGGGGAAGAGGAGGTAAAAAAACAGAAAGCAGAAGGCTAAAATGACAAGAAAATGGGAAAGAAAGTCGAAGACAAGACAAAAAACATATGGCCTGGGCCAGGGGGTGCTGACAAAAGAAAAGCCAATGAGGAAGACCAAGATATTTTGACGAAATTAGATCAGCCTTCTTGCAGAAGGAATAGTAAGAAACAATGTGAAAAAATCTAAGATGACAGAGACGAAAGCAGTGAAGATGGGCCGAAGACTGGCAAGCATTGCCTAGGGGCTTGCCTCAACCTGTTACCCGGCGCACCCATAGCGTCGTCGGCTCGTACTCGGCGTTCTTGTCAAGCCGCTTGTAGGCGCGATGCAGCTTCAGGCCGATTTCGTATTCTTCGCGCTGGATCTCGGCCAGGTCGCTCCGCAGGCGCTCGACCTTTCGCTTCTCCATCTCTCGCTTGGACAGCACGTCTGGCGTCGCCAGCAGGTTGTCTGTCGGCATCAGTTCCGTCATCTGCTTGATGCTGCGGTCGATGTTGACACGACGTTGAGCGAGCCCGGCCAGTTGCGCGTTCAGCATGGTCACGCGGTCCTTGGCCGTCGTCTCGGGCGGAGCCGGAGGGAGGTTCTTGTGGATAGACCCTGCCATGGACATGCGGTCCGAAGCGTCGCCCCCTCGCGAACCAGATGCACCCATCAGGTTCTTATTCCGCAGTTGGCTGTAGATGGACGAGTCGGCGATGCCGTTGTCTTCGCCACCGCTGCTATTGCTGAGATAGTCGCTGCCGTCGGCCGAGTCTCGAAGTGGTGTGTGGTTGCCACTCATCCAGGGCGTCTTGAGGCTGATTACAATGGGCTCATTGCCGTTTTTGATCGAGTTGGGGCTCGCGTGGCCCATGCGCGGCGGTCGACGGCGGTCCATGACAGTTTCCTCTCCGGCTATGCCAGGCAGCGGCTTTGTGACAATGGGAGCCGGTTTGTGTCGCGGCGGGGAGGGTTGCTGGACGGGGCTGCTCTCCACGCGAGCCTGTGGTCTCTGCGTATTTTGGTAGGGCGGGCTGGACCGTAGAGGATCCGGAATGGGAGGCATCTCTGGGGCGTCTCTGGGATCGAATTCTGCCAGCGACTCACGCGGTGTAGAGTTGTAAGTGGTGATGCTAAACCGTGACGGCGGCTGGGCCCACTCGGCGTCTTGGGCAGGCGGTCGCGGCGAAACCGGCGACGACGCAAAGCTGGGATTGGGACGGTTGTTGTAGTTGAAAGGGTCGCTCTCATCGTAGCTGGCAAGGTTCTGGTGCGAAGGTGTTGGCTTTCGTCTGATTCTGGATGTAGGTGGCTGCTGCTGCTGCTGCTGCTGCTGCTGCTGCTGCTGTTGGGATGCCAGCGACTCTTTGTAGGTGGGGTCTGCAGACATAGGGGGGCTCGGATAACTCTGCGTGGCAGAAGATGTAAGGGACGCTAGTGGTTTTCTTGTGGTCTGTGGTGCGGGTGTTAGTGCTGAAAGCTGGCCAGACCCTGCGCCCTCGCGGACGGTCGCTTGGCCTTGCGTTTCATCCCCTAGTGGAGGAGGGCTGACAGGGGGGCTCGCAATGCTCTGATTGTTCTGACGAGGGGGAGAAGAAAGGATGTTCGGATTTGCAGTGCCGGCTCCGTCCGTGAGTTTGGACATTGAACCCACGCGCTTGCTGCTCTTTCGCGGAATATTAAGCGGAGCCACATCTGGCGTGTCATGGACAGGAGCCACCAGAGTTGTCCTCCCACTTGCACCTTGCCACGCGGGCCGATTAGACGTGAAAGCTCCCGCTGCTGGATCTGTCGATGCTGAAAAGCTTCTCGGTTGAGCAACGACAGGCGCGACGGGCGCGACGGGCGCGACGGGTACGGGCAAAGACGAGACTGCTGCAACAGGCGGATTTGGTGATTCTGCCAACGCAGGCTCTTGTATGGGCTGCGGGGGCTGCGCTGTAGATGGCGATGGTCCACTTGAAGTGACGCCCTGTACGGTGCGGCGAAGTCGGCTAGCAAAACTGGCAATGCCGGTCGATGCAGGGGCCGTCGCTTCCTTAGCAGGCGCTTCTGTCGGGCTGGCTGGATCGTTGCCGGATATTCCCAAGCCGCGGGCGTATTCTGCAGGCTTCACCTGGCTCGGTCGGCCCTTCTGGGAGCTTGTGAGCTCACCAGTCTGCGGATCCCACCGCACTTCGCCGCCTTTGTAGCCGCGTGTAGACGAGGCGATCGAACTTGTGCGCTCTTGCATCTGGTTCAGCCGCTCTTTTGATTTTGTCTCGCGCAACGTGCGCGCAGCCGCATCTTGGTTCTGCCGCCGCTCTCGGCGCTTCATGGGGATGTTGCTTCGCGACGCAGACGGCGGTCGGCCATCGTGTGTCGAGTCCGCTTGTGGCGCAGCCTGCGTCGCGGGCATGGTGAATTGGGGTCGCTCACGTTCGACGGGGCTGATGCTGGGCGGCTTCAGTGGGTGATCATGGGGTCTGCGTCCGCGGTCAGTATCAACAGTTTGTCGATGGAGCGGCCGCTTATCGCATTGCAGCCGTCTAGCACGTTGACGGGAGTTGACCTACTCTAACACTGCTGCCGAGAGCTCGGGGGAACTCTCCGGGGACACACCGTCGGTGTTCCTACGATGCAGTCCTTGCGGATAGTTGTGGTGGCGGGGGTCCTGGTATTCGTACCGCTGGGGTTGCTGGTGCTGTATCTGGAAGTTCGTGTTGACCGGACTCGGTTGTGAGTAGATGGAGGATGCAGGCCGGGCGGAGCCCCGTTTCGGATTTCGAGGTGGAAGTTGCTGCGAGGACGGAGGAGGAGCAGCGTCCCTATACGTGATGGCAGGCCGGGTCAGCTGGCGATAAGGAAACGGGTCAAACAAGAGCAAAGGAGCATCGCGAGATAGAACAAAAGTGTCTTGGCGCTGGTAATGGGAGCGCAAAAAGGGGGGGACACAACAGAAATGGCCAAGCCACTGGGAGGAGCAATATGCCAGGAACTAGCTAGCTTGCTTCGCGTAACAAGAAACAGAAAAGCTATATTGGCGTCCGTTCCAGCAGCACGGAAAGGGGTGATGGCGACGGCAAGGAAACGCGAGGAACACAACACACGCAAAGGTGGCCGGGAGAGGGCAAGGAATGCGAAGCAAACGGTGACGGGCCTAGACGGCCCAAAATAGGGAGGAGATGAGCGCAGGAACAGGGAGATTAATTACAGCACACCAGGGACGTGGCCGGTGGAGAATGACGACTCGTCGCTGTGGGGTGCCGCAGGGCTGCATCCACTGGGGAGAAGGGGGGAGAGCGCTGGCATGAGGAGAGGACCCCGCGCGCAGTGGTCGCCACGGGTCATCAAACAAACTGGAGGGCTGGTTATAAGACAACGAATTAACATACCGGTACTGGAGATGCTGCTGTTGCTGGCGATACTCCTGCTGGTACTGCTGGAACTGCTGGTAGTGCGCGTACTGCTGCTGCTGCTGCTGCTGCTGCTGCTGCTGCTGCTGCTGCTGGTGGTACTGCTGGTGTTGCTGCTGGTGGTACTGCTGGTGTTGCTGCTGCTCCATGAACTCGCGCGGTGGATAGGCGGACGCCGGGCCGCCCTTGATCGAGTAGCTGTAGCCAGCCATTGTCAACGAGCGCCCTGCCGTGTGTCGTTCGTCGCGGGAGGAATGCGTGGCCAGCAGCGGCTGCCCAACGGCTGCTCAACGGCCGTGGACGAAAACGGAAACGAGGAGCAGTGAGTGAGAGAGTCGGTCTGTCTCCGTCTCTCTGGTCTGGATCTTGGGACTCGGTGCCACTGCGTCCGCGTCCCGGAAAGGATCCTACGTCGTGATGCCGCCTGTTCTTGAGAGGGAAGGGAGGGAAGTCGAGATGATCGGTATATATCCCCAGGGCTGCCCTCCTGCCACGACGTCTCGGTCTCCCTTCGGCCCAGACTGCTTGGGTGTTTCCCTTATGAGCCTATTATGCTGCTGCTGTTTTTTCCTATCGCGGCTGCGCTGCTTTCCCACGCGTGCCTCGCGCGAGCGTCGCCAACGTCCAGGGGAGATGCCTGCTCGACCGTGAGGCCTCTAACACGTGAAGCAACCACCGGACACGGCGATGCAGGCAAAAGTGCGTCGTTCCAGAAGCGAATCTGTGGCTGTGCTGAGAGGGCCGCGGTGATCGCGCAGCTGTGAGTGGGAGCGCGGAGGGACGATCGAATGATGTTCTGCAGGTCTCTTCTGCGGCACTCCAGCCAGCGATCCCGAATGCCGCGGCACGTCACGACGCCGTAGTCCTGCTGAAGAATGCCCCGAAGATTGAAGGCGGGACAAAGAGGGATCAGAGCCGTGTCGGATTGCCAACCAGGAAGAGAGGTCGAATAGCACGAAAGGGGTGTAGAGAGTGCAGTGGGCGCATGAATCGCCTCAGATTAGGTCTCCCCTTGGCCCTTTTTCTATCTCGGCCCCCTTTTCTAAAGGTGAGGGGATGGCTGTAATGCGCCGTAATTAAACGGGAGGCGGACGGTGACGTCGTTTCGTTGGTCGGGCGTTTCAAGCGGCTGTTCGTTGAAGAAATGAGCTCAGGACCGCAGGCAATCCAAGTGCCGTTCTTTATCTAAGACGGCGGCTGCTGTTATTCTGGTCTTTGGTCGCTGGCTTCTTTGCTCTCCTTTGATGTTAGAACCGCCGATGGTCTTTGTCCGCGGCGAGAGAGGCTGCAGAGTATATAAAACAAACCAAAAACGGCTGCCTTCTCTCCTGGCTTTGTCTGTTGACACGGCTGCACCAGCGAATGCGCCTAGTCGCGTGGCTTGTGTGGATAGTGTGATGGATGGCCTCTTTGGTTGGCCAATGTTGCCTCTCAAGACAGAATGGCTTCCCCACAACACAGCCACTGTCCTGCGTCCCCGTTGGCTGAATGGCAGCGCTCTCTCTGCCTTTCTCGTGCTTGTTTGTTTTGGTGAGACCTTTTGGGTCCCAAGTCCCCGAAATCTGTGGCCGGGTCGTGTATGGCCGCAGAGCAAGTGGCCCGTTGGCGCGGGAAGATGGCGTGCGGAAAGAAGGTAAAATAAACGGTCGGGGCCGGCGCCGCGTGTGCACGCTAGACTGGCGGGTTGGTTGGCTGGCAGCGGCGCAAATGAGGCAGAAGACGGCCGAGGAAAACAAAAGGTTGGCGATGGTGTTGTTTTTGCCCTCAGGGCTGGACGACTGATTGGTGACTACGGCGTGATGCACCAGATTTGATTGTCCTCTCTGCTGGCAGGCAAGAACGAACCAAGACGCCTCCTTCCTGCTATTGGACTCCTTGCACAATCAAACATGACGGCCCTCGCCTGCCCTGTTGACTGACATAATACGCTATTCAGGAATGGGACTTCGACCTCACCCGTCCCATGTTGATTGCCAGGGACTGCATCCTCAATCAGCATCGACACGGCAAAGCGCCCGCACTTTGCCTCTTCCATCAGCTCACCAGCTTCGTTGGGAGCGAGCTAGGTCTCGGACCCCTGCCGGCCAACATTCATCATTCAGCTCTCTGTTGTTCCCTCCTTATTAACATTCGGTGACCCTATTTCCAGCCGCTCGGGACGGCCGGCCCAGGTGCCAGAATAGCCTTGAACGTCCTCGTCTTTCTGCGCTCGAGCACAAACTCAAAATTCGACCGTCATTGCGCTCTCCGTTGCTTTTCCCTCTGTGTCTGCCCACCTCGTCGAAAGACTGGGCGAAGCGTCCCCCACGTTAGGCCAACCGTTGGTGTGTTTCACCAGAGCTGGGGATCTCCTCTTTGGGCGCGCTGCTGTGGATCCTGCCGCCAGCGAGGTGGACCAAGCGCGTTTCAAGGCCCTGCAGACAAAGTGTTGGTAGCGGTGGGAAGAGGGTTTTGCATTGCTCTCAAAAGTGGCCCTGGAAAGAAGAAAGGGCGAAAAGGCCCGACAAAAAGCGACGGCTACGGAGCAAGAACGTGGCATTCGACTGGCGCTCTTTGGCCCTTTGGGTTTTTTTATTCATCCCGTCTTTGACTTTCCGTCCTTCTCTTTCTTCCGAGAGGGCCCTGCTCGCCCGGTTCCTGGCGAATGCACGGCACAAAGAAGAGGCCAGACCGTCTTCGTCTGTTCAGAGCGGAGTATCGCCAGCAGTCAACGTTCGGCTATCACGTGATTACAAGCAGGCGGAAAGCTCAGTGCCTGTTCCAAGGGGGCCGTGAATGCGATCTTTCTACTCCGTACATACTTGCGGTGCATTCAGGTCTTTCGCTGTCCGTTTCCCTTTCCTGGCAATTCAACATGCCACCTGTAGACGAGAAGCTTGTTTGCATCTTGTTGGCTTGTTAGCCTGCCAGCTGGTGTCAGCTGCCCCACCGCCCCGCTACCGCCCGAACAAGGCTTTATTTCTCGCTTCCAAGAACGACAGCCTTTCTGCTCCGCAGCAATGCCTGCACCTGCAACAAGAGCCACCGGGACAGGGCTATGCAGCATCGGCTAGACGATGAAGGGGCGCGATGACGCTCCTCCTATGGGGAAGGCGCCCAATAGCGGCAGCAGCGGCAGCACTAGGACTGGCAGCACCAATGACGATATCTACGGCGGCGGCGTCTACCCAGGCATTCTCCCGGCCGTCCCGGCGGATGCCGTTCCTGTGATTCCGGACAAGGACCGCCGGACCAACGCGGCCACGGCCGCTTCGGCCGCCAGCGTGCGGGCGCTGTCGGCACAGGCGCTGCAGTTCTACTTCCGCGCGCCCGTCAAGGCCTTTTTTCGCACGCGCGTCGACTACCTGGCGTACGCGCGGGGTGCCGACGGCAGCATTGCTTCGTCGTCGTCGTCGTCCACAGCGTCCTCCCACCGCTTCCACGCCTGGCTGCGCGGCACCACGCCCGGCGTTCTGACGCTCGCCATCAAGCGGTACGGCTGGTCCGTCGTCCCCGACCAGGTGCTGCCGCCGCTGATGGCCAACATAGGCGTGGCGGCCGTGCTGTACACGTCCTACCTGCAGATCCTAGCCCGGCTGCATCCAGAGAGCGGCCAAGCCCGGCGCCGCGTGTACCCACCACCAGCGCCCACAGAGACGTTCGTGGCCGGCTTTCTAGCGGGTAGCATCCAGAGCCTAGTGGCGGCCCCGCTGGATGCGATCCAGGCACGGTACGACCATCGAGCCGTGGCCGCCGGCGCCGTGGCCAACGGCAACGGCAGCCCGCAGAGCATGTGGGCGTTCAGCGCAGCGAAGCTCCGCGAGATCGGCCTGCGGGGCATCTTTGCGGGCTGGGGCCTGTCGTTTGTCAAGGACAGCTTCGGCAACGGCGTCTTCTTTTCGGTGTTTGAGTACGTCAAGGCGCAGTGCTACTACCGGTTTGTGGCGTACCACTACGGGGCCCTGGACGGGTCGATGATCCTGGCGCAGCAGGTGCGGCAGGAGACGGCAGCGCGGCGCAAGCAGCAGCGCCAGGATTGGCTGCAGAGCCAGGTGGACGGGCTGCAGGCCAAGCACGAGGCCAAGCAGAGCGAACACAGCCACCACCTACATCACCACCACGACGGCCGAGATTCGTTCTCGGACCCAGCCGCAACGCGACCGTCGTCACGACCATCGACGCAGGCGGAGGACGGATCGATGCCCATTGTCATACGGCCCCACTACGCCCTCGAGCCCACGTTCCTGCTGCTGGCCGGCGTCAGCGCCTCTTTTGCCCAGCAGGTGCTGCTCCATCCGCTCACCCACTTCCAAGTCGTGCACTGGGACATGCTTGAAGACCTGGACGCGGCGGCCAAGGCCGATCGTGAAGCCGCTGCCGCCCGCGCGGCATTGCGTTCGGCGAACGGCAACCGCGCGGGGGGCAGCGGCCGGTCCGTCGCGTCTCGCTTTCGTCTGCCCCGGTTCCACTTCATGCAGACCTACTACCACGCGTACCTCCAGACGTGGCGCCGCTGTGCCGAACTAGCCACCGCCGAGGGTCGGTCGCGCATCTCCTGGCTGTACCGGGGCTTCTGGTGGAATGCTATCCGCCAGGTGCCCAGCACGAGCGCGGGCCTGATTATCTTTGAGCTGCTGCGGCGCAAGTACGGCATGGCCGGCGATGGGGTGCGCATCAGCCAGGACGGCTACGACATCTTGCTAGCATAGAGCCGGAATTGTATTGCGACAGCATGACGCGTTGCTGTTTTTCTCCACTGTATCTTCTTCTCTTTTGTTTTTTGTGGCATTCGACGGCGTTGTATGCGGATGGTTTTCTAGGCCCACTCCCCTTGGATGTTTGATGTCTCTGCCTTTGATGTCTCTGCCTTTGGCGCTGCTTCTATGGGACACAGCTGTATGAGATCTCCCTCTCGTTCTAAATTATGTACAAACGAATGAACATTGCACCTCCTATTAACAATTTATCTGTGCATCGTTCTCTTTCATGTAGCTCGTCGCATTCTTCTCACACGCCAACGCAGACGTAGTAGCCTGGCCACAGGTCCCGGCAGCCCACTTTGCAGCTGCCTTGTGCCACGCGCGCCATCTCGGCCGGCTGGCACTTGGGATCGCGCCGTCTGCCGATGGCTGGGTTCCACTGGCGCCTGGGGACGAGAGTGAGACTGTCAGCGAAAATGTTTCTTTTGTGGGAGTGTGCAGGGTGGACGCAACGGTTGCATCAACGTACAGCTGCTTCCGATCAATGCTGTTTGCCTGGGCCACTTCCGAGCAGGTCTCGCCTTGTTTGATCTTGTAGAATTTCTTGCCTAGAGAGCCGGTTTTTTCTGTTTGTCAGTGTACGGCTCGGTTAGAACGTCGACAACTCAGACGCCAGAGATGTAAGAACGAAGGAGGGTACAACGCACAGCCTGCTATGATTCCCGGCAGCACCGGCGTGGCCCCGACCTGTTCGACCGATGCGGATGTCGTGGGCACTTTGGGCGGCGGCCGCTGTTGGTCCGACTCAGTCAGCGGCGGTGGGCTGGGGTAGACGGTCGGCTCGGGGACACTATAGATGGTCGTCGTCAGTGGCGAGTTGGCCACCGACGGGACGCAGCCTGCGGGAGCACCTGCTGTGGCAGCACCATCGCCGGCCGTCGCGTTGACCGTCAGCGTCTCCAGGACGGTGCTCGTCGAGATGGCAATACGCGTCAGGTTGACCGTTGCGGTGGTCCGCACGGTGGAGAAAACGGTGTGCGTGGCATTGTTCCACACCACCGACGTGCTGGGCCGCATCGTCTGCGTGACCGGTATGGTAATGGTGGTGGTGCTGCTCTGCACGTCGGTCGTTTTGATCGTCTCGGTGACCGGCACGGTCGTCACGACTGTGCTCGTCGTGTTGATCAGCTGCGTGACGGGCACTGTCTCGAACAGCGTGCTTGTGACGTTGTGCGTCTCTGTGATGGCGACGGCGACAGTCGAGAAGAACGTGTATGTTTCGCTGAAGCGCTCCGTCACGGGGACGGTGGCCGTGGCCGTGATCGTCGTCACGACGTCGTCGATGGATGTTGAGGTGACGTTGAACGTGGCAGTCTCGGCGTCCGTGCTGGTCACTGTCTCGACGGTTGTCACGACCTCGGTTCTCGTCACAGTGTCTGTCGCGGACTCGGTCAGGTGCAACACGCTCGTCTGGGTCAGCCATGCCGTGGCGGTCGTCTGGAACGTCTTCGTATAGTTGATCGTGAGACGCGAGAAGGGGAAGTCTGGGATCAGAGGTGATTTGGTGCTGCCAGAAGCACTAACTTCCGTCGAAACAGAAGCTGCATCTTCTGTAGTTGTTGATGTAGCTGCCAGTGTTGCTGACAGTGTCGTTGTCGCTGTTGTTGGGCTCGTTGTCGGAGGCGAAGCAGCTCCCGCAATGGCCTCCAAGCCACACGCGCCATATTCCGGCCTGCATCCGTCTCCGCAGTAGAGAACATCGTCGCCGCAGTAGCTGTGCTCCGAGCAGCAGCGGCCCATGCCCGATCCAGAACAGGTGAAGCCATTACCACAGGAGCCGTCGAGGCTTGCTTGCAATGGTATTGCTGGGGCGCCGACCGGAGACAGTACCGATGGCTCAGAGGACGCGCTGTGTACGGACGACGTGGCAGGCAGAGATCGGGCTATGTGGTCGGCAAGATCGCGATTGGGGGCGGCTGCTGAGAGATGCGTGTGGCTGCCAATGAGGCTGGCAATACCAGCCGTGATCTTGGAGGTTATTCGCATGTTGAAGCACGTGCTGAAAGATCGTCACTGGCCACGAAAGAAAGTAGACGATAATTTCTCCGCGAACAAGCTACAACAGGTTTAAGAAGACAGAGAATCACCAATTGTGATCTCCCACGCCGGGCTTGCTTTCTTTTATTATATATGAGGAGCTCCCCACCGGGCACATGGGGTGTCCGAATGTCGCTAAAATTGTTTGTTGCCAAAGAGCCTCTCTCCCGCAGCTGCTAGGTGAGGACAGACAACTGGGAGCGGAAGGTATCTTACATGGCCAAGACTGGGCGACATAATAGATAAGCAGTGACAGGGAGAGCAGGGAACAGGCTCGGTTGAACTTTGGGGGCGACTTGATACGGCTCGACGCCATGAGACATTTCCAAGTAAATGAAGCGCATATGTTAGCGAGAGCATCCATCTGATTTCTTCTCCCCAAAAAGGGCAATTTGCTGATCCATTTTTTCCGAATTAGATTGACATGAGCAACACACAAGAGGACCTTGTTTGCTTATGGAAGGGGGGATGCGTCTCGCAGTCTTCTCAGAAACAAATGGCCGATCATTTGGTTCTTGAGCCCACCGACCAATCTTTTTGTCGAACGTATACGACGCCGGGACAACAACACGCAGATACGTACGGCAGGCTGGAGCTGGCTTCCGTGTAATAAATGAGACGAGTGGCTCGGCCGTTGCATCAGCCTAATTTCTCTTGTTGAAAACAGAACCCGACGCGGCTCACGCTCGTCGTCTGCTTACACAAGTATGCCTTGGGGGGCTAAAGGGGGCAGAGATGGAGACAAGAGCAGCGAAAATTAGAACATGGGGACTCTAGGTAGAGCAGATGACGAGCCTTGTATTTCCCTCCTACTCCATAAAATACGCACGTATCTTGCTCTTGGTATATCATCACCGTCTACGATAGAACCAACGGCCGACCATAGTGCCACCACAGCTATGGCCGCCGCCAGCCCAACCCGTCCGTTGATAATATGCCGGCTCATTCGCCTCCTCGGTATTCGGCACCTCGTGGATAAGCGACATTAAGATGGGGGTCCAGGCTTTCTCTTATTTAATTATTTCCAGAGCGGTAGAATCATCCCCTGCTCGAAGTGCAAGCCTTGTGGCAGATCTGCGAAGCCCAGGCGGTAGATGTCTCTGGAGCAGAATGAGCAACCAAGAATGACAGAGTCACTGTTGCAGCTGTTCCTAGATCAGATCCCAGACTGCCTTCCGGGAGGCATTTGGATCTCGTACATCATCAACTATACCAGCCTGTTCGAAGGAACGTCTTACAGAAGCTCGCCAAGTTCACATAGCTCGAGGCCCTAAAGAGCTTTGCTGATCCACAAGTTTAACACCAGATCCTGCAGACTGAGGGTTCGTCGTTTTCTCTGAATATGAGATGCAATTGCTATTGGCGGAAGATTTTTGCTTGCTTCAAGACCACAGCTTCTTCTCCGCATCGCAACGTCTGTTCAAACTAGTGGTTTCGAGAACAAGTACGATGTGCTTGCCTATACTACTCCGCCGCATTGCGAGTCCCTGTTTTCTGACACTAGGCGAATACGGGTACGATTACGTCGCATTCGTAGGATGCGGATGACAGGCAGCCCTGCATTCTGTATATTGAGCAGGGCGGACTGTGCAGCACAGTTAGTCTGTGATCGTGACTGGCGCAGCGGGCGGTCTTGGCAAGGTGATTACCATTGAGTTTCTCAAGCGCGGGTCGCAGGTCGCGCTCGCTGACATCGCCGCCGACAACCTGAATGCCACCGTCACGGAGCTGGCCGCGCTCGGCCACCCAGGCCAGGCCGTAACATCGCATCCATTGCGGGCATGCGCGGCGGCGCGGCGGGTCCGGCCTACACGACGAGCAAGTGGGTGATGATCGGGCTGACCAAGAGCACGGCGGCGGCGTACGCGCGGCAGGGCATCCGCTGCAACGCTGTCTGCCCGGGTGGCATGGCAACGACGATCTCGGACGACATGGACTTTAGCGGCGTGGGCCAGCTGTTCAACACGATGATGAAGCTGAACGAGACGTCGGCGGGCCTCTCCGACACGGGTCGTCTGGGTCGGCTCGTGGCGTTCCTCTGCGGCGAAGACGGGCAGGACATCAACGGCGTGGTGATCCGGGTCGGCCGTGGCTGGACGGCGATCTAGTGAAAAGGAGAGGGTCTCTATTGTTCGGGGTGCGAATTATGGCTGCTGCGTCGTGTTCTACGTTAGCTGTCTATGGTTGGTTCGAATATTTATATAGCGAATATGCGGACATGGGCTATTTCGTTTTACAGTGGGAAAAAAAAAACATCAACAAACAGGCAACTTTGATCTTTAAAGTCTCCGTTATTATGGAGCTGAAAAGAAAGAAACATACGCAGAAAGAAAGCCAAAACAAAAAGATCACCTTTATTTGACATAATTTTATGGAACGTTGTGTTGCCGTATCTAAACCCGCCGTCCTTTAACATACCATGCAAGACCATCGTCGAGATCAGGACTTTCTTCCTCCTCCTTCAAAAAAGAAAGATAACAGCGAACGCAACAAATATAAACTCTTGTTAAACCATCACAATTTTCTACGCAGATACTAAGTACAACGAGTTATGTGCAAGTTTCGTCCTGTTAATAACAGTGGCTCACGGTGCTTTGACTGCTGCCTTTAAACTCGTCAACGAATTCTCACCTGGGCTTCACCTTGCTCTGAGAACAACGTATTCTACTTGTGTGGCTTTTCCTCTCGGCCAAATACATGGGTCACCTTATCTATAATTTGCCCGACACCGCCTGGTATTGTTTATTTGACACGCCCCCTCCCCCCCAAGTCGTTAGACTTCTAAACGCGTGTCTGTCGTCATCAGTTGAGCGCCAATAGTTTTTCCTCTCAGCTTTTTCTTCTCTAGTCTTGTTTACTTCAAAACCCGCTTAACAGCAACCCGTCTCCCGTCGTAAAATCACCAGGGGATTTTTTTTCCGGCTTTGTTATGGCCTCCCCCCTCCCCCCTCCCCCCCTCTCTCACTCTCTCTCCATTGTCTTTTAAAGAAGACCCAGCCCCCTCCCCTCCCACCACTTCTCGCTGATCTTCTATTTTTCTTTCTCTGCATTTACCGTCACCCGTTCTGCTTTTCTCTTCTTCATCAACGCCTTCCCAAAAGATGGGGAACCCAGACGAGCCCTTGGGATACTTCCCCGGGGGGTTTTATCTGGAATTTGACATTGCGGTCAAAGTAAGTAAAGATAACAGAGTCGTTTGGTAAAGAGTCATCCGACTGCGATGCTTCTTTTCAATTTTGCGTGGTTTTTGTGTACTATATTTCTCTCTCTCTGTCTTAACATGTCTTCTTCTTTCCCCCCTCTCTCTGCGTCATGTTCTCGCATAAGAAAGACTGAATAGTTACCTGATGATGCGTATCTTTCACGTGCTAACTCGTTTGTAAAATACAAGATCCCCGTAGCTGCTACATCAAGCATCGGCAGCAAGACCACTGGCTTTGGTGGCGGGCTGTCATCCCACGCAAACGCTTGGATGGTCAGCGAGCAGTATGGTGTGCTGCTAGCAGCCAACTTTGAGCGGGCCAAGAAGGCCTTCTTGGCCCAGTTCGAGAATCTCCGCATCCCCGTCATGGATGCCAACCGCCTGCGAGGGGGCCAGCCCCACGAGGAGTATCTCAATGAACGGATGGCCCGGTACCCGGGCGCGAGTTCCGGCCTCAAACCTGGCGAGCCCATTGCCGACCGGTTCTGGCTGGTGTTTCCTGCGCCCGTCAATAAGGTGTGCCCCCGACCGTCGCCGCCGTGCAACCCGGACGGCAGGACGTACGACATAAGCAAGCTCGAATACCCGTACACGGCGTTCATGGTGCGGTCCCCCATCATGAACTGTGAGAAGCTGAGGGAGCATGCCAACCTCTGGGCTTTTCTGGACGCGAGCAACCACGCCGTCGACGCCGCAGACGGCTGGGTCGGTCGTGACGCGCATATTGGCAACAGCAGCCGCCCTGGTGGCTGCTGCACATGGATGGAGGTGCAATTCGTCCTGCAGAACCTGCAGAGCTGGTGTTTTGACGACGGGGCCGGTGCAGCCGGCGAGACTGGCGACGCGAGCCCCAACCGCCGCGGGTTTACCATCCTCTCTCCGCTTGACATCGGCCTCAGCGCCGACGACGGCACCAACACGAGCCTGCGGATCATCTTTCGGCGCGAGGAGAGCCGCATGAGTTCTGGAGGCAGCGGAGGCAGAATGTCGCTGTTGCAACTGAAGAAGGTAGCGTTCATCATGTGGTTCTTTGAGCCGGTCCTCAAACGCCTCTGTCATCCCAAGCAGAGCCGCGTCCTGGACCCCGACCAAGACCTGCGTGTGTTCCCGCTCTGGTCGTCTAAGAGCCGTGGCCCGCTCAGCAGCCCGCTGTCCACGCACTCCAAGGCCGCGCACGACGGCGAGAGCCAAATCATGCAGCTCGAGGGCGACGTCCTCCAGGGCCTGCTGAAGCATGTGCCGCGCACGCTTTTTGACAAGCTCATGAAGAACTACAAGAAGCTAGCGCACATATGGCGGGCCCAGGACGTCGACTCGCTGTCTCTTCAGCTGCGCAATTTTGACTCGCTCATCTACGGCAGGGACGGCGACATTGGTGTCGACGTGAGCGGCGGCGGCCACAAGTACCCGTGCTTCAGCTGGCCTGTTCTAGGCATCTACCGCAATTTTGGCCGAGACATTACGCAGACGCCTGTGTCCATCTCGGTGCTGGCCGTGGGCGGCTTCCAAGTTGTGCCTTTTGACGTGAGCTTCTACTGGTTGGCGGCGCAGCTCAGCCACTGCCTCGTCGTGATGTCAACGCTGCCTCGCGCGACTTACCAGGGAATGCTGACCAATATCGCCGCGCCGAATGCGACCAACGGCATGAATATACTGCTGCGCATGCTTGGCGCCGACGTGGACAGCTAGGAGCTTGTCTACTCGCAGTACCCGCAAGAAGTTGACGAAAACGGCGCGTTTGCAACCGAAGCCAAGGGGGCAGACTTGTCCGTGGCCGAGAGTCTAGAGCAGGTGGAGCTGTCGTCTTCCGACAACAAGGAAAACAATGACGACAATGCGGAAGCGGAGGTTTAGTGTCAAGGATGGTGGCTGTTGTTGTTGCTCACCGTGTTTTGTATTCATTGCCAAGGACTTGATGAGGCTAAAGAAAGATGCAAGGGGAATATGTACAGATTGAAAGACCTAGGCCTTTGCCAACAGGGAGGTGTGTGTCGATAATTGTCTGAACCTCACTGTTTCAGAAATACACGCGACGGTGGAAAAAGACATTGGGGAATGTCAGGGACGAGGATAGATAGGCCCCTAGGAGTATCGCTAGGCAAAAGTTTGAGACCAGCATGGTGGTTGATTTTATCTCGTCAACTTCGTATAGTATTAAGATCTCAGTGCGAGGCCAGTTGGGCAGTTGTGCACGCAAAACAACGAACTAAGATATTTTTGAGCAAAAGAAAAGGTTTCCTTTTGAACAGTCTTATCCCAATCCAAATATTTCTGCTTGTGTACCACTCTGAAGCCTTTCCAGATGCTCCATGCCAAATTTCGGCATAGCTTCACTCGCTGCGGTTCCCCCCCATTTCCCCTGCAAAAGGTCTTTATTCCCCGTCTCGAAGTGTGGTAGAATGTGTATTCGATCGCGGACGAGAGGCTCGGTATCAGAGCGAGAAAGCAAAATGAATGCGCCCACCGTTGCACTAGCGAAAACTGGCACCTCCGACTATAAACAATGGTAGCCTGTGTATTCGGAACAGCGAGGGGAACAAGGAGGCAACGATGGCCGTTGAGGCCTCGATAAGTGGTTCGAAGGAATGTTGGAAAGGAAGTGTTCGAGATTCGTCGAAAGGTAAGGGGAACTAAGACTCGTCGCTGTTAAGTTGTCAGAAAGTTGATCATGTAGTTAAAACAACGAAAAGGTCAAAACGCCAAAACTGGTCGGTAAATAAAGCAAACCAAAGCAAAGCAACCCAAAACAAGAAAATATGAAAAAGGAAATAAATAAAAACAGTAAAAGACCTGCCTGGTTACCCCAGGGCTGGTAAGCTCCCAGCCAGCTCTCGTTTGGATAAATTCTGCAATGTCGTTAAGACAGTAGGACTCGTCCTCGCGGGTCTCGTAGACAACAAATTCAACACCGAAACCGGTGCTCTCCAGGGTCTTCCTGAGAGACAGGCCTTCCGCGGGAGGAACTACTCTGTCAAGCCCTCTGTCGAACCCTCTATAGCCAAGGAAGACGGGCGTGGCCCAGGGCATGTTCTCGGCACACACGGGGTGGGAAAACGGCAGCATCAGAACAGTGCGCCAAAACACGGCGATTTGAGAGAGGGGACACTTGGCTGCGTCTGCGAATTCACGTTGTGCATAGACTTCGATTAACAAGTCCATGTTGATTTTGAACGGGACAAACGGGAGACCGCCAGAGATGCCAAGAAAGCCGCCAATGGGATAGTTCAAGGCAAGGAGGAATGACAGCGCCATGGAGGAGCCCTGGCAGGAGCCGCCGAGCAAGATGTTGCACGGTGGGATGCCATGGTCTCGGAATTCGCCCTGGAGAATCTCGCCGAGCAGCAAAGCTGAATCGGCCATTCCCAGCTGAAGCAAGTTTTGGCCGACGTATCCGCCCATGGAAGCGATCTCGTCGTACCACACTGCGGCGCCAGAAAACGGGTTGCGGCCTGGGGCCGTTGGGAAGATGAACTTGGCGCCCGGAAGCAGGTCGCGGAGTGAGGCATCCCTGGACGTGACGGTCCTCTCGAGGATCTGGTCGGCCAAGCTGCGGTTGCTGGAGCCCTCAGCGTGGAGGAGAATGACGGTGTGTGTGTGGGCGGCCGTGGGCTCGACTATATATACGTTTGGAGGAGGCATATTCGGTTTGGGAGATATTCCTGTGTGGTGGGAGACTTGAGGCTGTTAGCAGTTTTGCAGGACACACGATGTAGGACCAGAATGGGAAAACTGAATAATAAACCTGGGCACGAGCGCTTCGTTTCTGGCGGCTTGCCGTTGCTTCACCTCGATATTTGGTCTGTAGCACTGCCAGCCGTGTCAAAGAGGCATGCTCGCATTCTGGAGCGACATGCAGACGGTGATCTCGGCTGTCCCGTCGATGTATTGTTGCTTTCTTGGCCTGTGCTGGGTGCAAGCTCTGCAGGGGCGGCGCTCTTCTCTTCCTTCCCTATCCAGACTGCATCACGTGGATTAAGAGCGAGCAAGAGCACAGGAGGTACTCCAGCACCTCAGTACTCCCTTTATTCGGGCCTTTCAAATCTTTTCAAGGCTGTGGTTTATCTGTGGGGGGTTGCAAAGGGTTTGCAAAACTGGGGCTATTGTTTAAACCAACGGGGAACAGGACTCGAGAGAAAAGGAGAGGAGGGGACAGCGACTCGCTGCGAAATTGTGACTTTTCTTGCCGGAGAGCAAGCAGCCTCTCTACAACTGGCTTTGCAACCTTGCGAACATGGATTCTATCATCCTGCAATTGGCAAGGCTTCCACCCGCATGCAGTTCTCTGCACAATTCTGCCCGCGGGGCCTTCCAACGCCTCCTGTGGCTGCCAAAGACTATACTCAGTACGAGGAGGAAGTGACGCATCGCGAATCGGGAAAATGGCATAAATACTATTGATTATTCCTCTCCAACATCCATCCGTTTTCATTAATTGCTCGCGCTGTATTCTGGGCATTGTCGAAAGGATGGGTCGCGGGAATACGGTCGCGAAAGGTCGTATTTTCTGGGAGACAGGATCTTCGCATCCCAACACTTCGCGTCTGCAAACAACAATACAAGAATTAGCAAAGCATTCTCCCAGATCATCATAGAAAGGTACTAATTTGAAAATCGCTGCTCAATTTATGGCTTTGCTATTGTGTATTGTGTCCCTACAACAGCCTCGTTTTGGGTGACAAGAATTGCGGAAAGGGGGTAGTAAACACGAAAACTGGCGACGCACAAATTGCTCTACGGAAGTCGTAGGTGCAAGGCGAGCATAGAAATGGGTGAGATGTGTTTCCGAAAACAAATAAAATATGTTCAAGGTTTCCAGATGGCAAATATCGACAGCGTGGCTGCTGCGCTTTGTTGTGGCCCTCAAAAAATGCAATAAAATCAAAAAGTAAAACACTGTGCTTTAGTAAAATTTCTCTGCCTTCCTGCCTCATTCGTCGCAAAGACGGCCTTGACAACTATACCCGTGAGAAGACACACTAGTTAGCATCTCGTCTCCGACGCAGCACGCCTGGTAGTCACTGCTACTTCTGGTCTCTTCTGCGACTTGCCTCGAGCCCCCTCTGCTCACCTATGCTTGGATTGACCGCCACTCAGACGGCGTCGACAAGACGGGCCACCTGTCCAACGTATTGTAGACGTAAATATTAGGCACGGCCGTGTAGACGCACCTGCCTCAAACGGCACTGCCTGCCATGAAAACTCTGCTGGGCAGGAAAGCCTCCTGCCTCTGGTCTAGTCACGCGTCCTCCTTTCGGACACCCCCCCTGGCGTGGGACTTTCGTGCTCTGCACAGGCGTTTTGTTTACCTCTTGTCGTTCGCGTCAAGTTGAGCTCGCAAAATCTTCATTTTCAAACAAGACACCACCACTTCTCTAACCTTTTTTTCAACAGAGGAGGCTCGTTAACAACAACCTCTCTCGCCGCTATCTGGAGGCATCCAGCTGTTTTGTCAGTTTGACCCATCACAACCCCAGATCGTGGGTCTTAATTGCTGCATTAGGCTCTATTTCTTTCCGTTCACGCAGAACACAAACCATACATCACATCTTTGCATCACGACGTACTGAAGTGCAGCGTTAGTCCGACCATTGCTATCTCGTCTGTCTGTTGAGTTCTCCAGCGCGCCCCCCCAAGTTTTACACTTACCGCTACTATTCTATATTATTGCCTCTTTCCCCATCGAGAAGAATTCTTTATTATCTTGTTCAGAGAACCGGCCACCATGGGTAATAATAGCCAAAACGGTCCATTTACCGAAGACTTACCCGATTTCTTCGAGCCTGGTGTCCCGCAGGGATTGCCACAAAGCATCGAGCTACACGAAGAGAGTGAAGCCTGGATGTGTGACGCCCCTGACGGCTCAGTGCAGTCCTGCAAGCACATGGACAGCCAGGAAGAAGGCCCCTCATCGCTCACCGTCGGCATCGAGTGGGAGTTCCTAGTCGACCCAAAGTCCAGCCCTTACGGCAGCACGGAGAAAGTGCCTGAGGGAGTGCTTTGCGTGCCCTCCATCTTCCCCTCACAAACAACTAAGAACCTGCCGCACATCTACCACATTGCCAAGAAGCTGCATGACCTTGGCGTGTCGGCGACGACAGGGCCGGAGATTGACCATGCGATCTTCAACCCCATATATGCCCGGTTAAGATTTCCGGACGTCAACCACGCGCTGCCCAAGCACGAGCGGTTCCGGGACTATTACGTCGTCACCGTCGACCCGAGCGTGGTCGACGACGTTATCCGGGACGACAGCCGCCACGACTGGAAGCCCGTGGAGATTTCTTCCCGGGCGGTACCCGTCGAGAACATTCCAGACGTGCAAAAGATCTTCAAGGCCCTCCGGGCATCTTTCCGCATAAAGGTTAACGCAAGCTGCGGCTTGCATGTTGTGTGTTTTCCTCTGTTGCTTTGCTATCTTTCCCTCTGTGTTCCTTTGGCCACGAATTTTCAGTGTCTTCACAAACTTTAGGGAGGGGACAAATAGCTCCTCTTTGCCTTTTCGTCTTCTTCTTCTTCTTCTTCTTTCCTTTACTAACAGCCCACAGCATGTTGGCAATGCCAACCGCGGCTTCCCGCTGCAATGGTTGCGAACCACTGCGGCGGTTTGCTGGGCGGCGTCTCCCCTTCTTGACGCATTCCATCCCACATACCGGGGCCCAACCTTGGTTCATGCGCGTGGGATCCGGTACTTCACATCAGCGGCCCATGACAACGAAACTCTGAGCATGGCCACCGGCCCCGGAAACCCGGTCTCGCGCCCTGACCTAGACCTATCGGCCTCCGCTTCCGTCCCGGGCCCTGTCGCCGATCGCTCTTTTCTCCTCCGCTCTGGCCGTCCCAGCCCCGCGTACGGCTTCGGACCGCAGCCGGAAGAAGCTGGCGGTCGGCGGGGGTTTGTGCCGCTCCAGCCTATCGAGGTGGCATTGGCCGGTGTTTAGTTGCCCACGGCCAACGTGCTAGACCCCCGGATGGCCTGGGGCGGCGTCAATCGACTTCTCACGGCCCCGTCTTCTGAGCACGTTTTGATGTCCCTGCGGGGCGTGATCGCCGGCTCAGCTAGATTGGCATACAATCTCAACAACCTCCGGTATCAGGGCCAAGCGATGCCGCGCAGGCCCCGGACGGTCGAGTTCCGCCAACACGGGGGCACGACCGATGCGGCCGAAATGGCCGCATGGATGCGAGTGTGTTGTGCTCTGGTGGAGAGCTGCCGGTCGGAGAGCGACGGTGACGGCAAGAGAAACAACGGCCACGCGGTGGTGGTGGCGCGCCGGGCCGTCGAGGGGAGCCTGAATCTGACTGGATACGACGCATACGACTTTATGGTCGACATCGGTGCCTCTTGTGAGGCCGAGTTCTATCTGGGCGGCTGCGACAGTGGCTGGCGGAAGAAGGCTAGGCGGCTGGCCATGCAGCTGCGCAAAGTGAAGGGGATGTTCGGTGTGAGCAAGAAGCCGCTGTAATGTTTCCGTTCTATTTTCTTTTGGTCTTTTGGGATGTCAATTTTTTACCAGAGCAACTACGCAAAGGAAACCAGCTGTGGTTTGTATTCTCACTGCTACTACGAACGGTTTTTTTGTTTTTTTGTTTCTGTTTGTTTTCCGTATCTCTGCCTTTTACGTTTGCAATCGCACTAGCGCATCGCCAAACGGAATCGGCCAACGGCTCACTTTTCCCTCTTCCGCTTTTCTTTTTTGTTTCTTTTGTCGTTCTTTTGCAATTGGCCCGCAGAAGAGTGCCGCGAATTTCGAACAAAAAGCCAGTTAAACTAGCTCAAGGTTGCATCAAAACTTGAAATACAACAGCGTGTGCCATCCACTCACGGCAGATCAGCCGGCGTGGTCACCGATCTGAGCTTGCCGGTTCTCTATGATGTGTCTTGCATGAAGCAAAAAAAAAAATACAAAATAAGATTAGTTTATACGATATGCACTAACCAACCTGCGATGTCGCCTTTCCGCGCCTGTGGAGCGGCCCGGCAATAAACAAGCAAGCGCCGGAGCAGAAAACGCTCTGGCAATCCAGGCGAGACCCCCAGCTCCTATTTATTATCGCCTGAAAGGACAGACCGGTGAGTAGCGTAGGAGCGATACGACAGCGGCCGACTCACGCTGTGCGGATGCCGGCGAAGAGCGTGGAGCCGCTATCGCCCGAACCGTTCATTTCCATGCTGCGCGGAGATCGTTTTTTTCTGGTCTTTGAGAGTAAGCAATCGACATCGGAGCTTCGTCTGGGCGAAAGTCGGAAGAAAGAACTGGAAAGTGACTTGTGGTGGACGGCGAGGAAGTAAATACGATGAAGCGGGAAGGCAGATGCATCTTGTGATCTTTTCTTTCTCACTGTCTCATTGCTAGTCCCGTACATCCGCGCTTCTCTTCATCCCCTGCATGCTGTTAGGGTTGAGATATAATATCCAGTTTCTCAATACAGCGCGTCATGAGCGACTCTGCTAGAACTCATGGCGGAGATGCTGGCGGCGAGCTCCGAGGACACGCAACTGTCGGGAAGGAAGTCAGCTCGGCAGAGCAATCATCGACAGAGCAGGACGACGACGGGATCCAAGTCGACGACGCCAGACGAGGCGACGAAGACGGAGGCGATCGGAATCATGACACGGAGCGCAAATCACAGTCGATCGGAACCGTTCTAGACATACAAGATGCGCAACAACCGGGTGACCGACGGGCCTCACGAACGTTTTTGGACACCATAAAACAAGTCCTCTCGTGGACGCCGCGCACTTGCCGATACGACCCGAAGAATCCTCCAAAGTTTACGTTTGGCATGAACCTGTTATTCTCGTTTGTATGTGCTCTCCCCCATTTCCCGGCAATGATGCTGCTTTGAACTTGAAGACCAACTTCGAACCAAAACAGGCCACGACCGCAACCGTTGGCAACCTCTACTGTGAGTCTTCCATCTTCCCGCTCGTCTCCATCCTGATCCTAGTTGTGCTGACGCCCGTTCCAGACAACCAGCCCATCCTCTACCAGATGGCCGACACCTTCGGCGTCTCCTACGAGCAGTCGTCCCGCATCGCCACGTTGATGCAGGCCGGCTACGCTGGCGGCATCATCCTGCTGTGTCCGCTGGCCGACATCCTGCCGCGCCGCCCCTACATCCTGTCGCTCGTGGCCTTCACGGCCCTCGCCTGGATCGGCCTCTGCGTCACACACTCGTTTACGGCCTTTTCGGCTCTGTCCTTCATCTGCGGCTTCACCACGGTCACGCCGCAGCTGATGCTTCCGCTCGTCGGCGACTTGGCCCCGCCTGACCGCCGCGCCACAGCACTCGCCATCGTCGTGTCCGGCTTGTCGTTGGGCATGATGGTGGCGCGCCTGCTGGCCGGAGTGGTTGCTAATTACACGTCGTGGCGCAACATCTACTGGTTCAGCTTCGGCGCACAGGCCGCCGTGTTCTTCTCGCTCTATTTTTTCATGCCGGACTACCCGACCAAGAACGCGCGGCCGGAGAGCGACGGCAAGCAAAGGACGTTTCCCATGCGGGTGCTGTACTTCTGCCGCGTGCTATACGGCGGCATCGCCGTGCTGTTCTTTCGGCACCCGACCCTCATGCAGGCCTGCCTGGTCGTGTTTTGCCTGAGCGCCGTCTTCACGAGCTACTGGACCACACTGTCGTTCCTGCTGGCCTCGCCGCCCTACGAGTACCCGTCCTTTGCGATCGGCCTCTTCGGTCTGATCGGCATTGTCGTCATCTGCCTAGGCCCTGTCTACGGCCGCTTCGTTATTCAGCGCATCGTCCCCATCGTGTCTGTGCTGATGGGCACCATCGTCGAGGTTGTTGGTGTTGGGATCGGCGTGGGAATCGGCACGTTCTGTGTCGCAGGTCCCGTCCTGCAGGCTGTGCTCGTCGACTTTGGCAACCAGGCCTCTAACATTGCGCTGCGGACGTCCATCTACGGGCTGGCACCCAGGGCGCAGAACCGGGTCAACGCGGCGTATATGATCGCGTCCTTTACGGGCCAGCTGACAGGCACGTCGGCGGGCAACCGGCTGTATGCCATGGGCGGTTGGCGGTACAGCGGGGCGCTGAGCAGTGAGTTCACCCTAGTCCACCCTGTCTTGACCGATGTATTTCTTCTTTCTTTTGGCGCTTTACCTAACGACGCTATTCGCAGTTGGCCTATTATGCTTCGCCATCATCGTGTGTGTGGCCAGAGGGCCCCGCGAGACAGGCTGGGTCGGGTGGCACGGGGGATGGTCCATCCGCAATGACCGGACACCGAAGGCTACCGAAGCCAAGGTAGAGTCGGGGGGCGAGGAAGGGGTGGTGGCACTAGAAAATAATCATAGCAGAGAGGCCGTTCCATCAGAGAAGGTCTAGGAGCGCTCTGCTCTACTACATTTTGCATATTTCTGGGTTTACAGCATTACTTTTTCTTCAGCCTCTCTCTCCCTCTTCCACCGCCGGACTAAGACACAACTGGTGATAGTTGTCGCAACGATCGAGACCGCGCGGAGACCACTATAATAAGACGTAGTTAATACATTGCCCGCAGACGGACACAGATAAGGGCGCTGTTCCTTACATAACAGCCAACACCAGCTTCAGGCTCATGTATCATGTATACAGCGTCGTCCGATTTAGATGGCTCTTTGGGCGGGTTCGGGTCGTCACTGCGGCTGAATCCGGAGAATGCGGCGCCCACGGTGCCCGCGGCGCAGAAGACAATGGCAAAGACGTCGGCGACGATGGTACTGGCCAGGGCGGACGACTTTGCGCTGTACAGCAGTATGCTTGAAATGTCGCCGAGGATGGAAATGATGGACTATCATGATTTTAGCCATGGCGATATGCGCTCGCTAGGTGTTGCTCCATGTACCTACCCCCGCGATGAGGAGACCGTAGCCTCCATCGTGTGACAGGGCAATGGTGTAGGCGACCATCGCGAACGGCGCGATGCTGGCTGCGATCAATAACAGACGGGTCGCAGTGTGCAGCCATCCGCCGGCATTAGTAGGACACGACCTCGCCATCGCAAGCATCGGTTATTTTCTTCCAAGGGGGAAAAGACAGACAGCGACAAACAGAAAGAGGTAGGGATAGAGAGTGAACGAGAGAGATATCTCCTGACGTGATATTTTCACAACCCTCTGTGCTGCCGCTCTCGCCGGCTAAAACTATGCCTATGTTTTGCATTTGTCGACTGTGCCGTCTGTTGGCTCGTCATATTTTGCCGTGGCTGCATCCTTTTGGCGAAGCGAAAAAAAACACTAGCAAGCAAACCTTGTGATAGAGAAGAGGAAAGTCGAGGAGCGGGCGAACAGCAGAGTTTACATCATGGTTGGTTGACGTGTGACGAGACTTTTAACTTCGGTGCTTCCTGCGTTTCTTGCCTACTTACTACCGTGTATTCCGCCCATACATATCATGATACATGTATAACAGCCCATTATGACAGAGGACAAAAATCATTCAGTCTCAGAGCTGCTCTTTGTTCGTCAAGATCCAGAGGTGTAAATCTTGTTCCAGATATCTCGACAAGCAGCGAATAGAAATATGGGACATATTCTCTCCGAAGGAGCATCGCCGACTCTTCATATCCACGCTCGTCGCACATGCTTGGCATTTCATCACTTTGCTTTTCCTGGATAGTTCGGCTCAAGAACCCCATCGTGCGCAGCTCTGCCGAATTTCCAGTAAACGCGTCTACGGTCACCATGAGAATGTCTGCATCTCAAGGTATGTTGCTTCCAGGGGTTGTTCAGCCATCTTTACGAAAGCCTCGTCCATATTAACTAGCTTCAACAAAAGTTGATGGCACGGCGTTAAGCCAGTTGTATATGACAGAGTAATCGATGGTGACCTTTTCTGCAAGAGGCGAAAAATGTCGCTCGCGATGCTCCCAAGTCGTCACGTGCGTTCTAACATCGCACAGCCGCACCTTTCGTGTGCATATAGCAACGACAGCCTTTATTCGGAAGGCGCGCGTCAAGGACGACGAAGCCCATCGCGCTTGATTGCTCCTTCTTGTTTGGGCTTTTTGTTTACCTCGGGCAAGCCTCAACGCTCACTTTTTTTCCCGATACAATCTCGTCTCTCAGCTCTCCGTCTTTTGCCCTGGTCCTCGCCTCTCGTCTCTGCATTCAAACCGGTTCTCTTTGCTCTCCAGTCCGTGTTCTTTACTCCCCAACCGTTGTGTCTCCTCAAGCTATTTCTCTGCTCTTCGCTTGCTGTCTCTGATCTCTCCCGCTCTCTCTGTGCTCTCTATTCTCTCTCCACTCTCTTTGTTCTCCAATTCTCGTCTTGTTTGCTCTTGCACAGCGCCCCTAGCCGCCGCTTCATAGCCACGGTCACTCGCTATAAATAAAGCGAAAACAAAAGCTATTGTCCTCATCATTCAGGTTCGCGCACACCTCCCTTGCCATGCCTCTACCGGCAAACTGACTCCGCTGACGTTTGCTTTTTTATCAGCATTCTCGACACGAGCATCCTCCGCCGAATGGTCCCCGCTGGAAATGGCGGACGATAAGGAGAGCTCGAACCCCGTCGAGGTCCGGCCCTCGACGTCGAATGAAACGGCGCCTGTGCAGCCAAGCTTCATTAAGCGCTGGCGTTCAGGGGAGTACTCCAAGCAATGTCTTCTTCTTGGCTGCTTTGCCATCCTTCTCAGCGACTCTATCGACATCCACATACTTCGTCTTAGTTCGGAGTGCCTCCAGCAGGCTTCCGGCATGTCTATTGAGAGGGTGAAAATTGGCATGGCAGTGGTGGCAACACTACAACCGTTTACGGGTCTAGCAGTCAATTACTTGGGAGACTCGTTTCCTCATGATCGACGATTTATCCAGTGCTTCGGTTGCTTAATTTTCAAAGTGGCAAGCGGGATGACACCCTTTGTGACTAAAGACGCGTTCTTGTGGGTGCGATTTATCCATGCGCTTTTGGCTGCCGGCACCTTTAGCACTACAGCGGTGATCTTCCTGGAGAATGGGCCGCCTGCATACGTCGGCCTCTTATCTGGCTTCGTCCCGATGGGATATGATCTGGGCCACATCGTTGACTACAGTGCCCTGCTCTTGGCTTGTCATTATCCTTGCTTCTGGACAGTTGTTGGACTCCCAAGCACAGTTGCTTTGGTTGTGCACAGTTTTTGCCTCTACGGTTGTCGCATCGTTCGGGCTTCACGTTCTTCTCCTCGGCGTCGGCGCAAACGACAGACAACAAAAAAAGCGGAAACTGGTCGTCTTGTCCTACATGTCATTGTGCTTCTCGCCTGCCTCCACAGCTTATCTTCTCTTATGACCACCGCGTTTGACGAGTTCCTGGTTGCAGGGTATTCTAGCCATCTCCCGTTCACATCAAAATCATATCCATCAACCGGCTCTCACCTTTCTCTGCTCTCGATCAGCTGTTTTGGGAATCTAGCTGGGGGGTACTTTGCACAGAGGCACGGGCGGCGTCAATCTATGCTCTTCGCAGCGTTCTTGGCTGGGGCATTCACTCTTGTGTGGACCATGTCACGAGACGACTATTTGGTCTACCCGTCTATGTATCTGGCATTTCTCTGTCTTCAGGCAATCTGGGGAGCCATTCCCCTGTACCTCTACGAATTGGCGCCACCGAAATATCCTGCCACATTTCTTGGGTTTGCCAACGATGCCGGAAGAGCATTAACAGACTTATTCCCTCCGACCACCATCTTAAACATCGGTCATGACAGGAATTGTGTCCCATCAGTCAACCGCCATCAACAGTGAACACCTCGCAACTTACGCGAGCTCCACCGCCCCCACACTTGCCGGCCTCATTATCCTGAATTTGATGCTGGCAGTAATGGTTCTGTTAGCAATGGTACCCTATCGAGATAATCGTCCTGCGGATGTGTCTACTAGAGTTGGTGTTGTAAATCGCAATTTTATTACACGCGTTACGGTGGAAACACTCTGGAGATGACAGTTACAACGAAAACGGCGCTGCCAAATGAGAGTATCGACCGGGGGAGGACCAGACGGAGCGAGAGAAAGAGAGAGGCGCAGACAGATGGCTACGAGAGCCGCAGTACGGAGTATGCGTGAGCGAGATAGCGACGGGGTAGGATGGAAAGGGATGTAGGATGGAAAGGGATATACGGCAGTCTACTCATGGAGCATTGTTATGTCCCCTGCTTTAAAAGTTGGGCCGATGTGCCCCGGGTGTTTGTAGTTATGTAGTGTTTTTTATTGTCAGCTGGCCGACTAGAATAATTTAGTTTGCCATGTTAGCTATCATCACCTGTTAATAATGCATCCCTTTTATACCCATTTTTAAACTCAATACGATGTACTACATGATACTCGCCCACTGCTTCGCTCCACTTGCCCCAAGTCAAGTCCCGTCAATACACCTTTTTATCATTGGTCATTGATCATATGCATAGTTCAAGCACGCGTGTCTTCTCGCTTTCCCCTGGCCTACTTTGTGTAGTGCTGTGTAAAGTCATATCGGACGTCCATGAATCCAAGCAAGAGATTCTTTGTAAATTCTGCGTCCCCCTCGCCCTGTTTGCACAGTTGCAGCCACTCGTCGCGCGAAAAGCGCGTGTCTGGGTCGGCGTCCGAGACGCGGCGGAAGTTCTCGGAGGAGATGGGGTCGATGATCGTCTTCCACTTCTCGATCCGCTTCTCGCTGTACAGGTCCAGGATCGATTCGTCGGCGCGCCCGTCCCAGAGGCCGATGAGGCAGTCCACGAGCCCGCCCACGTCCACAAAGCCGCCCGTGATGCCCAGCCCTCCCCACGGGTTGCAAAGGTGCGCGGCATCGGCGGCCAGAAGCACGCGGCCGACGCGGAATTTGGGCGCGCAGCGCTGGTGCATCTTGTAGGGCGCAAAGTTGATGATCTTGTACTCGTCCGGCTTTGGGTGGCCGGGGAGCATCGTCTCGAACTTCCAGGGCTGGCGCTCGAGATACTGCTCACGAGTGAGGCCGGGCGTCTCGCCGTAGGTGACGCGGTACAGGCCGTCTGCGGTGATTTTAGCGGCCATCTAGATGGCAAGGGAGATTAGCAGAGCAGAGCATAGAAAAATGTGTCGAAGCAGCGCGTGTGGTGTGGTCTGGGACGTATCTCACAAAAAAGTGGTCTGGATGGATGATAAAGTTGGCGTCGTTGAAGCCGAACTTGCCGGCAAAGTCGTAGTACGTGTTCGTGGCAATGATCTGGGCGTCCCACGTCGTGCCCGGGTACTCGTTGCCGAACAGGCTCCTGCGCACGATGCTGCTGGCTCCGTCGCACCCGACGATGTAGTCCGCCTCAAGCCGGACCGTGTCGGCTACGGTGGCCTTGTCGAGGTCAAGATCACCCGTCAGCACCTCGATGTCGACCCACGCGGTCGTGTCGTCCTGGCCCACGCGCACGACGCGGTGTCGCCAGCTGACGGTCCCGCTGTACTTGGTCAGGAACATGTCGAGCAGCAGCGCGTCCAGGTCTTGCATCGGCAGGCATGCGGTGCGGATGTCGGCCGTGGCGGTCGTCTCGACACTGCCGGCGTCCTTGAGCACGCTGCCGTCGAACCCGGCAATCTGGCTGTGGTCCTCGAACCGCCGCCAGTACATGGAATCGAGGCGCATCCCGCCGTTCTTGGCCAGGATGTCCATGATGCCCGCGCGCGCCAGCTCGGGGATGGCGGGCGGGCCGTAGTGGGCGGCGCGGGGCTGCTGGTCGAGCTCGTGTGAGGCCTCGACGATGTGCACGGGTATGCCGTGCTGGGCGAGGAGGACAGCCAAGAGCAGGCCGGAAGGGCCGGCGCCGACGATGAGGACCTATTTTGGGGAGTCAGATGCGGCATCCTCGGAAGTAAAAGACGCAGCAGAGTCAGACTGGTTCAACCTTCTTAAAAGGCCGGCCCGCTGTTGATGAGTCCGCCATAATGGTAGCTGCTTGTGGAAGGTTCCGTCCAAGAGTTTGAGCAACAAGAATAGAAGATTGCTACGTCAGAAATAGAAGAGCGAGAAAATGGATACGCATTGCGTCAGTTCAAAAAAGAGTATAACGAGTGATAAGATCCGTCATTGAGATCGCAGGTAAAAACTACACAGGCGCCAAGATCCGGGTCGGCAGTGCTCGCCCGCCTGCCTGCATCTTCAACAACTCCCCTTCTCCGCACAGGAGTTCATCTTGCCGTGATATGCAGGGCCCAGTTCTTCCCGCGTTTTGGGTTTTTTACCTGAACAAGCGCCAAATGCAAGCTACTTTATTTTACTGCGACTTGTCAAACGATTCACCCAGAGAAGCGCCTGATCTGGTCTTGACGAAAAGGAGCCTCTATCTATTTGTCCTTTCATTTTTCGAAAAGAGTGTCTTTGATTTTTATGTCCTTACCAAAGACACTGCTTTTCTTGGCAAAAAGCATAGAACAGAGACCCCTCACAAGGTGAAAGCTAATTCTCACAAAAGCGTCGTCGGAAAAGCTGTGTGCCGGCACTTGTGTCTCGCAGCATTGGTCTGTCTATCCACAGAATGTTGTGAACGGCCTAGTTCCTCTGCCATACAGAGATTATATGAACTCGCAATTAATCATTATTCGTCATCATATAGGAGCCGACATTGTTGAATATCGAGGAGAACTCCACCGTCGATTTTACAGTGGACCGTAGACATTGCAAAATGGCATGACGAGCCGTCGTTAGAAGAGCCGTCTACCCAGTTTATATAAAAAAATTAATTGAAAATAATATTCTATCGATAATCGCAGTACTATAGGCGAGACATGTCGCTTCCAGTCTGTCGAATTAGTGGTGGCATCGAGGCGATGTTCCCGAGCCGGGTCATTGTTTTGCCGAAACTTCTTGAACTAAGCCTTCACGTAAGTCTGGAAAGGCGGAAGCGATTAATATCGCCTCCTTTTTTCATGGCTGAGGCTGTTGTCAGGAATAGATATTATAAGTATGAGTTGGGGAAAATTTTTGATATATGTATCATTATAAAATAAACCAAAATAAAATAAAATAACAGTCAGGGCAAAAATGAAGGTAAAGACCTTAAAGAATAGAGCGGCATAAGTGTTATATTCTATCTACATTCGTTTAGCCTCGGTCACACATTCTCCTATAAGAGGCACCTCTTTATATAAGCCTTCCAAAATTCCACTGTTTTAGAAACATGGTTTAAATATGAAATACTGTTCTCAACCGCAAAGGCGCATGTCTTTATCCTTCGCACGATATCCACGATGAAATCTGTGTGGCCATAGAACTTATCTTTCGATACATGATCTGCGCGTTTGCTACATTATCATGACATCACATACTGCGGTTTTTACACAACAGGGAAAGATTAAAAAGGAGAAATACCCTACCAAAAGAACATGAGTAAATGAGAAAAGGAAAAGCGAAAAGAGAACCACAAGTGAAAACAAAATCAGTAATCCAAAAGGCTAAGACGCGTTGGTTCAACAATACTCGGTTTTTACAAAATTCAAATTATGCTTTCAGACACATCGCTCATTTGAGCGCATTGCAACACATACCACTCTCGGAGCTACGGCTCATCTGTGGCATACGTGTTCACCCAATACCAAGGATTTGGGATACACGGAGGAAAACAACACGACAGCATATTGACTCCGGCTTCCAGCTTCCAGCAAAGAATTATTCCGTTGTCTTCTGGTTCGATAGTATTTGCCAGCCTTGAAGAAAAGAACTCGCCTTTTTTAATACAAAATTTTACGGAAGTTCTACGCAAATCACTCTCTTTCATCGGAATATTTTTCTTCGCTACATGTTGTGCCGACTGGGCCAGCATAGTTATTCTTCCGAAAAATATATCACATCAAAATCGCAACATGGAGAATATGGATATTGAAAACACAAAAATAGACGACGTATGAAAAATTCGTACGGAGTAGAAGCAAAAACAAGGCCAGGCCAGCCGGTACCCGTGAACAGCGCACCTCTCACGTCCCCGTTCAAAGTGTCCCATGAATAAGATGTCCTCGGACGTTTTATTGGTGGAAAGACCAGTTTCTCCGCTCATTGCTGGAAAATCGGACGTAGATTTGCCTCCCTGCCCCCAGGGGACGAGAAATTGGAGAAGCTAGCGACAAGGACGTGCGGAGAGGGGGGCAGAAGAGAGACACCCAGCATATCTTTCTGAGAAGGGACTGCGGAGAGCGGACTCGTCTCCGGAATTGTCTACCCCACACACCTGTCCCACAAGGATACGACTTCCATCTCAAAGCGCTTTCATTGTTGCTGTCTCTTGTACTCCGTATCTCAAGAAGTTTTACTCGCATGTCTTGTCTGAGCTCATAGGCAATATTTCATTTATATAACTGCAATGTGTTAAGCGCAATGCCTTCTCTCTAGGTGGTCATCCTGGCCAACTATATGCTCGTTTGCCCTTTTCGCATTTAGATGCGCTTGTGGACTGAAGAGACTTGGCGTGGTCTTCTCGTTGTTGAATCACTGTGCCGTCTTGGCCACGAGGCTGCCACGTATGTTTCTTGTGGCGCAATTTCAAGAAGAAAGACTGGCCGCCAACCGTAGGGCTGAATCCTATTTTCCCACGGCTGTCCAAAAACGGGAACACCAGCTATATTTATGGTCAGACGGCTTGACAGTAGCTGTCTAAGATATTGCTTATAGTTTCGCCCGAACACGATCTACATGTCAAAATTGACTTCCGCTAGAATCATACTTGAATGGCCAGCTGGCAGAAAAAACCACAGTGTTGATGAAAGGGCTACTCCGTACTCGAACGTGTTCATATCATATCTTACTTCGGCTCACCGACCCATTGAGCCGCCCGGTGGCAGGAAAGAAGCCAAAGACAAGGCGCAAGAAACGCCAAGAGCCAGTGATGCTGTCCCACCACAGATGCTGCCAGGGTCGCTCAGCGGGCCTAATGCAGAATCTGGAAAGGCGCCGTCCGGCGCATGCGTGCGTCAAACGTCGCTAGAGCCATCTCGGTTATCCAGCCCCCACTACGTCTCTCACAGGGGCTCTTGATTCCGGGGTGAGGACAACAGCAGGGGGGTCCCATGCGGGTGCAAGCACGCACCTGGTTCGCCTCTGCACACACCCATCACCAGGACGCAAATCTGACCTTGAGAAAGATGCTCGGTCAAATTGCCATTGGTGGGATTTCCTGGCTTCTGTGACTCCACGAAAAGGAGCTACAAGCACACAGAGAAACGAAACCGGGTTGTCTGTTCCTCGCTTGTTCGATTTCCTGACTAGCTTCTCTCTTATTTCTCGCCCTCTTGGCGCAAGTGTGGTCTTTATTTTCCCCATTCCCCCAGACTGGAGTCAACCCACAGAAAGTCGAATAACAAAGTCCGGGGGAGGTTGGCGATAATGCGCACTATCCCCTCTCCGCTCCGCGGGTCCCTCATAGCCAACAGAAGGGAATACGTTACATTAGCGAGTGGGGAGACATGTCGCTTTGTCTTGCTGAGAACGCCACAGCACGCCGGCCGGGCCATGTTATTGGACTGAACGTCGGTCTTAAATTCCCTAAACAGCTGTACACGACATGTATGGTCATACGCTTGCGCTTCTCGGCGGCTATCAGAAGCCATTCCAGCTTTGTAAAACAGACTTCGGGTGTTCGCCTTTGCATATGTATCTTAGCAGCTCCTCCATTATAAAGTTTTTGCTCCAGAAATCGTAGGACAACGGTATGCCAGTCCGGCTATGCGGCCAAGCGGCCTGGGGAAGAACCGGCATAGAGAGGCAGTGAACGGCATGCCCAATGTCTCTGCTTGAACAAACTCCGGCCAACCCCATTGCCAGCGTCTAGTCCAGCCCTTCCCCGCCTGAGTGAGGGTCCCCCGTGCTATTAGCGGCGCCTTTCTGGGGGCCATTTTCTGTGCTGAAAACCGCACTATTTTTTCCAGACCCCGGCACTAAGGATTTATCCTCTGTACCTCCTTTATTCCGTCCCCTTGACGTCTAGTGCGGTGGAAGAATCATGGTTGTTTTTTGATGGTCATCCGGGGTAGCAGCTCCACACGTCCTCGACGCCGAACGCCTGTGACTGGAGGGACGTGAAAGCCGCGTCCCGGCTGGCCACATGCCACTCCTTCTCGCCCTTGTCTCCCTTGTTTCCAAATGTTATCATATCCTGGATGTGTTGTTTTCGGGAAAACCCTGGCCTGGGCACCTGCAGTGGCAGACCATCCGCTTGGGCGAACAGATGCATAGACTAGCCCGGTCCGCACTGGAACGCTGCAGCGTCCCACCCCTTCTCAGAAACAGAAAGTACCATGATGTACCACACCACACGTGCTTCTATCTGCGGTGTTCAAGTACATGGCAATGATAATGCTAGACGGGAGCTAGGTCGGTTAAAAGAAAAGAAGTGGAGAGAGATGGAGCACATCTACGCAAGGCCATGGAGTAGCAATGGGATAGCTATGGGTCACATTGGGGTCGTGTTGCGTTTGTTCTGGGGTGGGAAGCGTGGTGATTTTTCCATCGCCGTAGTCAGAGCTCTCTTGCGATGAATCTGTTCATAAAGACGCCTCGAAGCCTGCTCTCGGGTCCTCCCTCTCACCTCCTCTTGTCTTCATTCTCGTGCCGTGGTCTGTTTTTGCCTTCTAGATACCCCTGACCCTTTGAACGTTTTCTTCTTGCCCTTAATTTTTTTTGTTCATTGCTTCTTTCATCACTGTTGTCATCAACTTGACCTAGTCAAACACAGCCTACTATACAAACAACGCAGGCAGGACAGGATAACCGCCGTCAAGATGGTGTCCTCCAAGCGTGCGTACAATTGGTATGGCGAAATATAGTTGTTCGGCCTAAACTGCGTCTTCAAGATCTAACCGTACTCTGCAGGTACATTTCCATGGTGGCGGCAGGATGCATGGTGTTGTACGGCTACGATGCTTCTGTGTTCAACTCGGTGCAGGGGTCTGACAACTGGCTGAGCTGGTTCAACCTCGATACCGTAAGTCCCGTTTGCTTATACTTGACAGACAATGTGAATCAAGGCCGGACTAACGTCGGTTCTCCAGAAAAAAGACTCTTACCTCATCGGCCTGATCAGCACGTCCTATACGATTGGTGCTATCGTTTCCGGTTTCTTCCTCGGCGGCCCCGTCGCCGACTACTTCGGCCGCCGCGTGGGCATGGGTCTCGGCTGCTTCATCACGGTCATTGCCACCTTCATGCAGACTTTTGCTCCGTTCCACAACCTCGGCTGCTTCATCGGCGGTCGTGTCTTGATCGGTGTTGGCCAGGGCATGGCTTTGAGTAAGTCTAATCAACGACTGTGTAGAAATCTGCCGTCTTCGACAACTCCCTCTAACATGGTCTCTCTCCACTAGCCGCCGGTCCCGTCTACATCGGTGAGATGGCGCCGCCCGAGATTCGCGGTGTTATCATGGCGTTCTGGCAGCTGTTCTACTCGGTCGGTTCCTTCATCGCCTACTGGATCAACTACGCCTGCTCACTGCACCGCGAGAAGCTCGGCGAGTGGGACTGGAAGATGGTCGTCATCTTCCAGATCCTCGTCCCCATTATAATTATGATCCTCTTGCCCTTCCAGCCCGAGAGCCCGCGCTGGTATATCCAGCGCAGCGGCAACATCGAGGCCGCCCGCAAGGCTCTGCAGCGCATCCGCGACACCGACCAGCAGGTCGAGGATGAGATCCTCGTCATCCGCGAGGCCATCGAGTACGAGCGCGAGGCCATCTCCCACGGCTACTCGGCACTGTTCAAGGATCCGTCCATCCGCCGCCGTCTCTATCTGGCGTTCGGCCTCAACATCGGCCAGCAGCTAACGGGCCAGGGCACGCTGAACTCGTACAGCACGGCCATCTACAAGAAGGTGTGGACGTCGACCACGACTATCAACCTGATCAACGCGCTCAACGCTACGTTTGGCATCATTTTTACCCTCAACGCCACCTGGACGGCCGACCGCTTCGGCCGCCGCTGGCTGTTTATCGTCGGCGCCATCGGCATGTGCATCTGCATGCTAATTGTTCCCGTTGTGGGCTTGGCGACGCCCACGGTCAACGGCACCAAGTCGCAGCCCGTCGGCATCTCCATTGTCTTCCTGCTCTTCCTCTTCATTTTCTTCTACAAGCCGACCTGGGGCGCCACTACATGGATCTGGACGGCTGAGGTGTTCTCGATGAACGTGCGTGCGCAGGCCGTGGGCATGTGCTCGCAGATGCAGAACGTCGCCAACACGATTGTGCAGCAGTTCTTCCCGACCTTCCTAGCCAGTAAGTTCTGAGCGTCCTTCCGCTTCCCATCTCTAGGTATGCCTTTATGCTAATCCAGACAGACTCCGGCCTCAAGTGTCTCTTCCTGTTCTTTGCGATCAACTTCATCCTCGCCATCTACGTCTACTTCCTGATCCCCGAAACCAAGCAGGTGCCCCTCGAGGAGATCGATGTGCTGTTCGGCGGCGCCAACCACGTCGACAAGGGTGCCAACCTCCTGGGCGTGGCCGAGTCCAAGAGGGACGACGCCACGGTCACGGAGCAGGAGCGCACTGCCGAGGTGTCTGCTGTCTAAGCGATTGGAAGCTGTGCGGAACTCGCTCTTTTGAAAAATGTTTCTATTCTTCTCACCCTACCAATTCGCTTTGTCTCAATCCTTCAAGACCATGTCCAGCTACAGCATGCATGTCTTACGATTCCTATCACCCGCAGGCTAGCCGTGTTTGGAGGAAATCATTTCGACCAGTACCCGAATTCTTATTTTTATTCCCCGAATTGAAATAGCTTTTTAATATCTCTTCGTTTTCATTTTACTATACTGCGTGATTCCTCGTGATTCTTAATCTAGGGCCATACTCTGTGTGCTCTTCCCTTTCTCCCCTGTATGTACAAGTAGGGTAATAGCCGAGACTCGGCCCGGAGATTTGAGAGAGGAAAATCGTCCGACAGGGGATCGGGAGCCTTCACGTGGCCGCTCTGTACTCCGTACTGCTTCTGTAAACAAACATTATATACCCTGCTATTAGCAGGAAAGGTCCTCCAGGTACAATGCAGGGCACGGAACCATTTACTTTACCATTGATGTTCTCTTCAAATTGTCACATAAAGGCTCTATTCAAGATAAGTGAGGAACGTCGGTTCCGTGCGGACGAGAGAAGACGGCATGCCCCATATTGCGTGAGGCTGATTGCAAGTCAATACTACACGGGCTGGCCAAGGCGAGCTACGACTTGGACCCCTGCATTGGGACCTGGGCTCTCACACCGCTCCGAGAGATACTTGGATGTTTTCTTGTCGGCCCTTTCTTATCTAACCCTATTTCCATCAGCATACCTTGCAGGACAGCCTGCAGCTGTCACATGAAATATTATGTCGCCATTGAATATGATCCGACTACTTTGTCACCTCCCACATAAGAACCCGCCTGGCATACCTTTTGCGTAAGTTAGGAAGCCATCTCTACTTGGCTGTTACTGTAGCATGTGCATGTAGCATATGCATACAGCTTGTGTGGATTTGTTTTCATGGAGACGCAAGTCCGGAAAATTTCGGGTATTTGTTGTACAAGCATCATTCCGCTTTGTTTTCTTTTTTTTTGTGCCATACTCTCCTCTATTTTCAAGGAAAGGGTATTCATCAGATATAAAACGCGTCTGCAGGTATGAATTGCGTGCTCAATTTAGAATCATGTTAGAATAGAATACGTAGCAGAGCTTAGAGCCGCGTCACTCTACGCGACATCGCGTCTAGCCAAATCGTAAAATAGTATGGCAAATGCGCCTTTGAGTTTACAATGCCACAAGTCCTATTTCAATTTGTGCTCGGCACCGTTATCTCAGTTGGGGGGGGGGGTGTCAAGAACACCGACGCAGACGGATGATAAGACATAAAAAAAAGGGATGACGACATATGCCGTGTCAGATAAAGACAAGGAGAAGAATCTTCACGACCCGTATCCTTGTTCTTTCGAGAGCGTGGTTTGTAGCCGTGGGGGGAAATCAGCCTCTAATGCACGCAGTGAGGCTATTTTGCTGAAGTCGTAAATACCCAAAAATGCCCGAAAGTGGCAGTTTGGGCAACGAGGACAAAAACACCAGCCAGCCCAATCAAAAGCGACGGCAAGCGATGGAGATTAAACGGCAAAGTGGAAAGAGACAAGCAAGCAGAAAAGCTGGGAAGGAACCGTACAGGGGAGCGTTTCGCCCGTCGTCCCTTCCCGTCTCCTGCGCCATCCGCCACAATAGGCATTCACGACGGGCGAAAGAGGCTCTTTCCATCGCGAACACGAAGCTGCAGCAAAGGAGACAGTAGCGCAGACTTTGATCCCAACATGGTACGGGGGGGAGGCTTTTGCCAATACGCAGCACATAACCGGAGAAAACCAAAAAAAAATCCTGGTTGCCCTACACAAAAGCCGTCACCTGCGACACGAGTTGTGATGCGCTGTGTCCTCGCTTGGCGCCGATCTCTGTTGCGATCGCGCGGCACGGTTCATGCGTTGCGCCAACCCCTGGTCATCGAGATGGGGCAACAAGAAGAACATTCGAAGAAGACTAGAAGTCCCGACGAAAGAGGGACAAGGGGGTGCCGATGCATGAACTTGGACCAAGGCACTGCCGTCACCAGTCCCATTTGCCTCGTGGCTCCCGGGGAAGGCCCCAGGTTTTCAGGCTAAAGTGGAGGCGCATGGGGGGCGAGCGAAGACAATAAGGCTTAATGGATGAGGCATCAATGGTTCTGTGTCTCTGGGCGAGTTTTGGGTGGTTTTCTTGTCCAGCGATGTGCTAAGCCAGAACGTGGCAGACGAGGACAGGACAAGGCACTTCCAAGGGCGATTCGTTGCGGATTGTCACGGATCGGAAGATGCAATTGTATGACACGATACAAATGATGAAGCGTCAAAAGAGAAGCAAGGCGGAGAACGAAGCAAAATTACAATGACCCGAGCAATCTTGAACAGGCAGGAGAAAAAGTGCTGGGCGTCGAGCGGCTTCGAGCGAACAGAGACAACGGGGGCATCTCCAGCATCACGAAAACGCTGCCAGATTTCCACGTCAGCACAACTCCGAGCATTTGGCTTCATTGCCGAAAAAATGCCCGACGCCGGGTCTCTCCCCTCTTTGATCTGGCTGTCTCTCTCTCTCTTCATTTGGCTCTCTTTATCATTTCCCCCATCTGCGGTTCAATACTCATATGGAACTCTCCCGCAAAAAGACGGGATCGGCTAATCGCAGATCAGACACGAAGCAGCACGTCTGCATAACCCGTCCATCTATCAAAAGCAGGCCACACCCCCCACAATGCTCTGTGTGCGGGAGAAGAAAGGAGGATGAAGACGGACAGGGCTGGCAAGAGTAGCGAAAGCAGAGAGAGAGGAAAGGGACAGAACACCAAGACGACGAGAGACAAGGAGCGCCAAACCCAACGAGTCGACCTCTTCTTCGTCCGATTTTGGGCGCGTGGCACGCCAATTCGCTCGTCCCTCTGATCCTTTGCGTTTGATCTATCCGATCTCTTGTCTCTTTTTGCTCTCCTTCTCTTGCCGAGCCTGGTAGAACTGTTCTTTTCTGGACATATGGCCGCGATCTGATTCCATCGGGTGCTGTACTTTGGACTCGCAAAAAAGGGGTACGAGAGAAGAACGAAAAGACGGCTGCTTGCTACCTTCTTTGTTACGTCTTCCTTCGTCTGTCCTGCTCGGTTTCACTCGTTCTGTGCCGACTCATCCGCTTTTTACATTTCAATTTGCATTCAAAAGCCTTGGCTTTCCCCAGGAATTGTTCTCGACGACCTTCTCACGCATGATTTCTTGAGCCTCACGTCTCGAGGTCACCGGGGCCGCTGCTAGTTGATACACTTTACTGCTTTCTGTCGACAGACCGAAAATTTGTTTTTGTTGTTTATTCTCCGAGTCGTTCTGTCACCCTCGGCCCTCTTCACACATGCATACACAGGCAAGGCCAGGGACCGACAAACTCTTCGCAGCATGGAGATAGTCGACAGCCGTATGCTGCCGCCGGAGAGCGACGACCTGCGGCCTCTGCCACCGGTGTTGCAGACTGGGCTGACGGCCGTGGCTGTCATTGGGTGCATTTCGCTCTTTTCGTCCACGGCACTATTCTGTCACCTCACATACAAAATCGTCAGATGGAAACGAAAAATAGCTGCGCGCTCGAAAGCGGCGGCCAACACAACTACAAACGACGGCTACCGCGAACCGCCATCACCGGGTGTTGATCTCGCACTGGGGTTAGCCGAGCGTCATTTTCACGCCAATTTCGATGAGGCTGGGGCGCAGGACTCGACAGAAGGCAACCGACAAGGCTCCAAGAAATGGCCGTGGATGGGTAGATGGGGCGGTCAGGAGAAGAAAGTGGCGTCGAGGGGACAAAAGCCAGAGCTGAATCAATTTCTGGTGCTTCTCTACAACCTTCTTCTTGCAGACATGCACCAGGCGATAGCATTCATGCTCAATGCTGTTTGGGTTGGCTCTGATGCCCTCGTGGTTGGAAGTGGCACCTGTTGGGCGCAGGGGATATTTGTTTCTAACGGTGACTTGTCCGCGAGCCTTTTCATCGCTGCCATTGCCATCCACACGTACTCGGTCATCACGCAGGGATACAAGCCGCCACAGTGGGTTATCAATGCAACGTGCATCAGTATCTGGGTTTTCACTTACAGCATGGCCATCATCGGCATTGCGGCCACAAAAAACGGCGAGACAGGAGGTGGATTCTATGTTCGGGCCTCCGCATGGGTAAGTTCCACCGGTGCTGCTTCAGACCTTCGGTCGCATGTCTGTGTGTTGTGTTTTACGGAGAATTAAATTTACTAACGCATTTTTTTTTTTTGCAGTGCTGGATCAATCAGAAATTTGAAACTCTGCGTTTAGTCACGCACTACCTATTTATTTTCGTCACTCTGGCCCTCACCTCTCTCCTCTATACCCTCGTCTTCTTTTCTCTTCGCCGGCGACAGAAACGCCAGCAGCGTCGGCACCAGCAACAGCTTAAGCTTCCACGTGAACAACACGTTCGGTCGAACAAGTCAAGCAAGGATATTCGCCTAGCTACAATCTCAGTCACATCGGCTGGGGCTGCAGGCTCCGGTGATGATACGGCCGACCTCGAGAACAATGACAGTGCCATGGGCGAGAGCTTCCGCCATCCCGGGTTCCTTATTTACCCAGTAATTTATGTCGTCTGTACCCTCCCCCTAGCACTCGGACGCATTGCTACGATGGCTGGTGCAGAGGTGCCTCTGAGCTACTTCTGTGCATCCGGTGCTCTCATCACGAGCAACGGGTGGTTGGATGTTCTACTATGGGGCTCTACACGTCGAAATATTGTTTTTGGTGATGTTGATGAAGAGGATGTTGGCATCAAAACGTTTACCTTTGTGCGCACGCCGCCAAACCGGCGTTTTGGAAACATCGTGTGGGTCGAAGGGGCCGCCAATAAAAACAACAAACACAACAGCAGCGACAGCAGCAACACCAGCAGCCACATTGGCACCACCAACAACAGTCGGAGCAGCAGTCGGAGCCGCAGCCGAGACAATATGAGGAGGGGTCTCTTTGGCGGCGTGTTGCATAACAGCACTGTGAGAGGCGACAACGTGCGCAGTGTCCGGGACAGAGTGATGCGTGGCCCGCACGGCTGGAGAGAGCTGGGCAGTGGCGGCCTAGGAATGTCTAACGGCATCGGGTCCAGAGCAAAGAGAGCTGGCAGTGTCAGCCAGGAATCCCTTCAGCATCATGATGACAATCACGGCCATTCCGGAATCGACGGTGGTGGAGGTAGAAGCAGCGGCGGCCTGGCCATCCAGATGGACCTAGAGACGAGCGTCGTGGTTGAAATCGAAGATGTCCCGCAGGGGCCATCACGGTCGCGAGAGCCAAGCACTTCGATGCCCGCATACGACGAGAAGGACGTGCCGTACTTGCCACCGATTGAGTAGGCACCACAGCATATGACTGCTGCTCTATATTAAAATTTGTCTTTTTTTATGTACATTTTCATTGCCATAGATTATTTGGCACGCCTGGGATTTACGTCATAATCGGATGATACCCAAAAGGCACGACGGAATAAATCCGCACGTGCGCCGATAAAGAAGGAAAGAAATATTAGACATATATTCTCTTAGACGAAATGCACACCTGAGCGGCAAAATACTGCCCTTGAAAACAAGCAATTAACGACCGATGAAAGAAAAAACACTTGTGTGTGTCTGTGTAGAAGTAGTGTTGGAGTGCAACTCGGCGACCAGGGTAATCACCATTCTTGTTTACGAGGAAAAGGGGGTTTGCAAGCCGCAACCCACATGAGCTCCCCGATCAGCTGCACAACAGCTCCGTTTAAAACTAATATACGACATCCAGTTGAAAATTTTCTCGTTATTTTTTCTTGCTTTTTGCTTTGGCTGCAATTTGACATAGTCAGAAGACTCTGAGACGTACTGTTAGAAGACGCAAATCCTAAATCGCCTTGAACGAATAAAAACACAAAAGGGTACAGGGTAGATATCTGAGAAAATCAGATAAATAAACATGTAGAAGAAATTCAATATGCGGAAACTGGAATTTTTCTTACCCTTCCGAGATGAGGAGTTTGGAAAGCTCGCAAATGTGGTGTTGTTCAAGCATCCAGGGGTATAGAGCAACCCGCGAAACAGAAAAGGAAAATGAGAATCCCTGAATTCAAATTCTACAGAAATATGACAGCTTCCTGCAACGCGACAGAGTCGACGGGCATGCCGAAATTAACCAGGCCACATGAACACCCCAGAAAGCGCCTCCTGAACCAGCTGAAATGGTTTGTGCTGGTTCTGCTTTTAGACTTCGCATAGGGTTTGGGGGGTATGTTTACTGTCTGTCACTTTTCACATAGCCGCATCGCCACACCAGCACGCTGTTAATAGGCAGGGGATCTCCAGCACTATTACTCCATGTGGACGGCGACCTAAATACGGCACATGCGTCGCCAATACCTTTTCCCCATTTCTCTCCACAACATGCCATGCTAAACATAATAATCGTTTCTTTCCCGCTATTTCAGCCTCGTCTCCACAAGTCCGCACTTTCTAGAATAATTCCATCCTCCGCGTCGTTTCAGGAGACCATATGAATGAAAAATCAATAAAGGGAAACAAACGGTAAGCAGGGGTATGGTAGGTGGCCGTCGATGACCCGCTTCTAATGTATAGACATCCATGACGGCGACATTACCTGCTAGAAATAAGAAATATATCAAAAAAATCGAGCTCTACAAAATATGCTTTCACATTCGCGCATATATATATATATGTATATGCATAGAAGCGTCCCTCTTTTGCTACTCTTGGTCTAAGGAGAAATCAGACAACACAGCAAAACCGAGAGGCAAAATAGCTCACTGGCGACTTCAAAGAGAAACGGTCATACACGTCCGCAGTTCACACCAAGATTTCCAGCAAACTTCTCTGCCTCGACTGCTGCCCCATTGACCATGACTGACTCCATTGAAAGCCATTTTCCCACGCCTGGTCCCGATGCAGGACGGTCGGGCTACGAGATCACCAAAGGCGAAGTCGAGAGTACGTTTCATTTCTTCTTCTTCCTTTGTTCTTTTGAATTTTTTATTTATTGTTTCAATTGCTCTTTCTAATGTGTCAGCAGAAGACAAAGGCACAACCAAGCCAAAGCGCTGCCATTGATTTCAAAGCCGGGACAAGATTTGGACAGCGAAGCCACACAGGTGCACGCAGACAACAAATAGGGATAAACGCAAACACGGATAGACAGATAGACAGAGAGATAGAAGGCGGATAGACAAATAGACGGGCATAGAAAGGAACGGCGTTTTCAAACATAGATGGCACCTGCTTGTACGTCATTCGGACATAGAACAACTGATTTCTCTTCTCCTTAAATTTATCCACTCGACGTGGAAAATCTTTGGCAAACGTGATAGCAAAACGCATATGTTTTAAATGCTCTACTATGTGATTCTGATTTTTCATTGGCCACTCCCAGTGGCATCATTGTGAAAAAAAAACAATCCGGTTCTTGCTTCGTCCCTCTTTCTCCTCGATATTCCGCAACAGACTTCTCCACATCCTACCAATTTTCATTTTTTACTTTTTTATTTATATATAGATATATATATATATATATTAGGGTTTGCAAACTTCTTGTCTCCTTTTTCCTTTTATATACTTCTCTTCTTCGAGGGCCGATGCTCGTCCAGATTGATCTTTGTTATCGTCTAAACGAGCTGGATAACGTTCGTCTAATTGCCGGCCACAGCCAACCACCTTCGAGCTAGGCGCAAAACAGTGGGCCTCCCGTCTCAGTGGATACCCCGCTACAACAATTCTATATTCCAATATACGAGCTAAACTTTTTTTTTCCAACTTCAATTTTTCCCAGAGTGGTAGCACGTTTGCGACAGACATACGTCCACGACAGCTGCGACAAAACGGAAGAACCACGACAATTAGAACGTTCACTTTCTTTTTTCCAATTTCGCCATGGCGTCTTCCGCGCCTTCGATGCCGTTTATTAAAAACCTTGCTTCGAGTGGTGAGTGCCACCAGACCGGGCAGCCTCAAAGGACCTTGGCATGTGAAGAGCAACAACTTTGCTGACCAAAGATCGCTTTTGTGCTTGACAGACCGCAAAATCCGCACACACGCACTCGACAGCCTCAAGGCCTTCCTGACCGCCAAGTATGCCGGGTCCGCTGCCAGCGCGACCGCGCCGCTGACCTTCCATGACGCCCAGAAGCTGTGGGCCGGCCTGTTCTATGCGCTCTGGATGGCCGACCGGGCGCAAGCCCAGCAGCGGCTGTGCGAGGAGCTGGCGGGGCTCCCCAAGGCCGTGAAGCTGCCCGACGCCGCCGTGGCCGCCTGGCTGCGCGCCTTCTGGGCCACCATGGCGCGGCAGTGGACGACGGGTATCGACGTGCTGCGGATGGACAAGTTCCTGCTGCTGGTGCGCCGCGTGCTGGGGGCGCAGCTGGCGTGGATGGCGGGGGAGGAGGAAGACGACGACAAGACGACAGCGGCGGAGGCGGAGGCGCTGGGCCTGGATATCCTAGCACAGTGGCCGTTCAACGTGGACGCCGTGGCGGTCATCGAGGCGAGCCCCGACAGCGAGAACAGCAGTGGCGAGGACAATGGGCGGCCAAGGAAACGGTCTAGGAAAGTGGTGCCCACCGTGCACATCCCCGTCGGGCTGACGCTGCATGCCGTGGACATCTGGGTCGACGAGGCCGAGAAGGTCGGGCTGCTGAAGACGGCCGACGCAAAGAAGGATGAGACGAGCGACGAGAAAACTGACGGTGCGAAGGAGGAGGACACCCTGGTCCACCGCATCAACGCGCTTGTTGTAGCGCTCGTGGCCAAGACGACGGCTCCGGCCGTGCGCACGCGGGCGAGTGAGGCATTGGCCGACGAGCGGCTGCCGTGGAACGAGAGTCAACCGGCCGCCGAAGAGGGCGGCGGTGGCGGCATCGAGGCTCAGGCAGACAGCGACGAGGTAGAGGAGGGCAACGAGGACGGCAGCTGGGATGGGTTTAACGACTGAGGTTGCGAAGGGGGACTTGCAAATTAAAATTGCTGCTTCTGTATTATTTTCCCGGCGTTTTGGTAGAATGGGGGTATGAACGCATCTGGAGTAAGCATGGTAAAATCAAACAGGTTCTCTGCACGGCAAAAATCATGGAGATGGAGAAAGAGAAGAGGCACTTATCTGTACGTGCATTTCATGAATAGTCCCTTGTACTTTTTCTCATTAATGCTTCAGTAAATGCATTTCTAGATATTTTGTTCAAAAAAAAATCACACCCCCAGCAATTGAAAAGACACCACGCTGCAACGCTTGTCCGTTCCAAGAGAAGAAAAAAACGCCTCTCCAGTAAAACAATGCCCCAGAAGTGACTGTCTAATGTTTGAACAAACCATCTCTTTTCCCTTCATCTTCCTCGTCTACATGCACAGGCACGCTTTTAGTTTTGCAATCCGTCTTTGGGTATCACGCCGCCGTCCCTCCTCATCTCCAACAGCCGTCCTTCCTCGTCGCTTCTTGTGGGCGAATGTTGGCCCCTATGCCATAATTCGCTCCACTGCCGATACTTTGTCCCAGTTCGCCGGTCCAGGTGCTTCGTAACCCGTGGACCGCTTCGCCAGGACACGGCCGAGCCCCCGGTGCACTTCAGCCTGGAAGGGCGCAAAGGGGATCCGCTCGCCGTCGATGCTGATGTAGCCGTCCTTTTGGTTCTTTGGCGAGAGTCGGAAGCCGGAGATCTTGCGGTACCGCACGAGCGGGTTGTCGAAAAACTGGTTGTCCTCGACAGATAGCATCATGGCCAGGGACTTGGCCGGGGAGATGTCGCCGTCGACGGTGACGAGGTCCATGAGGCCGTCGTTCATGAGGGCGGCTGAGAAAAAGTTGGCGTCGGGAGCCATATACGCCATCTACGAGCGAATTAGCACACTCATACAGCAACATGGGCGAAGAGCGATGTCAGAGACTCACATTTCCACAGTAGAAGTTGCCCATCTTGTCCTCGGGAATGACTTCCCAGCCTTCGGGCAGCTCGTCATTGACGGTGCCAAACTGGAGTGGTGGCAGGCCCAGGTCGTCGCTACTATCGGCGTTGTCCCCGCCCCTGCCACTCCCGCTGCTCGATGCTACCGCTGGTCGCTCCGCGTCGTCGTTGCTACCGTCCACTTCGCTCGTCGACAGCGACGAGCCCAGCTTGGCGCGTTCGCGCTGTTGTTGCTCATCCTCCCGCTGGCTCTGCCGCTGCTGGCGCGAGTAGTGCGCCTTGACGCCATCCTTGTGCTCGATCTCCACCTTGACGGCCAGGTCGCATGGGTACACCTTGCGCGCCAGCAGCCGCTCTAGGAAACCCCATGTAAACCGCGCGCCGCCCATCCACCGCAGGTGCTCCGTGGCCAGGTCGACCTCCGCCACGATGCCTACGGCCTGGCTCAGGAAGCTGAGAAGGCGCTGGTCTCCGTGGGTGATGCTGACCAGGTCCAGCGGCGCCACCACGCCCTTGACGATCGCCAACGCGGACAGGCTCACGCGGTGGGTGCCGTACAGGTTGCACGACATGGCGTTCCCGCTGCCGCAGGGGATGTGGGCGACGGCGATGCGCTCGAGCGCACGGCGCGCATCGGGCCGCTTGCCCAGGCCGTTGAAAACCTCGTGTGGCAGGCCATCGCCCGAGCACGGGATCACCATGTCGTACTGGTCAATATCGAGTGCGGTGCACAGCTCCACGGCCTCGCCCGAGTAGGTGGTCATGTGAACGGTCAGCTGCAAGCGGGCAGCGTCGAGGATCGGCCGTGCTTGCTGCTCCCACTTCTTCATGGCGCCGCCCGGTCCGGCGTGCGGGTTCACCAGAACGTAGGCGCGCCTCCGTTGCGGAACGTTTCCATAGGCGCGAGAGCGTAGCAGCCCGGCCCACTCGGCAGCTTCAGCGGGTGTCGGACGATCGGGGCCTGCCGGTTCGAGAGATACCGTAAACTTGGCGGCGCGAACGTGGGTCTTGGAGACGTTCTCCGCATAGTCGATGACGAGGTGGCGGTCGTCGTCGGAGACGGAGGCCCAGAGGACGTTGTAGAGTGGGATGGCGAGGCGGTAGGCGTTGGAGGCTACGCACCGACAGGAACCAGGTGGTCAGTTCTATGCAAGGAGGGGACAGGGGGGGACGCATATTGGGGTAAAGAAGAGGTGAGGACATACAGCTGAGAGTAGCACATGAGCGCCGGCTCTGTTTCCGCTTCTCCTTGTCTAGAACAGGGTCAGTCACATATACGGTTGGCGGTTCACAAGCTTCCCGTCTCTCGAGACAGCTGGCGCAAGCCATACCAATCACAACGAGCGTATCGCCTTGGATGTCGAGGTCATGTGTCTGGAGCTTGAGGATGTTCTCGAGCGTCTTGTCGAACGAGACGACGTGGGACTGCCGCTTGGCGGTGCGCGCCGTGGGCGGTGGTGAGGGCGTTGGCGGGATGGGAGGCAGCAGAGGGGCAGCCGACGGGTCTGAAAACGGGTTGACGGGCGACGACGAAGACGAGCGAGCGTCGGCGACGCGAATTCCGTTTGCGCCGGCGTCGGGAGGTGTCTCTGTCAACGGTTCCGGCGAAGCTGTTGGTGCAGAAGCCATGGCGGCGGAGGCGTTGCCAAGACGAGGAAGGTCGAAGATGAGCGACAGGAAGAATGAAGAAAAGCAGAAAAGAAGAAAAGAGGGAAAGAAAGGTAGGTTACGCGTTCTGCTGGAGCACCGCCGACGTCGTGATCTCGAATTGGGATTCACCGGCCGGCCGTCGCATTTCGGGGAGGCGAGGTGATGAAGAAGCAGAGAAAGGGGACGCGACAGAGCGCAGCAAGCCAAGATGCTAAAAAGAGGAGAATATGAGATGAGGAATCCAGAGCTAGGCAACTGGGTTTGTTGGGACCACGGGTGTCTCCCTAGCTGCGGTCGTATTCCCCGTCACCACGAGGTGGTTGTGCGGCCTCGTCTCGTTTTCGTCTCGTTTTCGCGTCTCCCCTGCCTCCTCTCTGACATCGACTGCCTCCTATCTCACTCCTTCCCCTGCTGACGGGAACAAGCAATTTCTGGCGGTGCATGCTCACTGTGTCCTACTCCGTAACGTCGCAGTCTGGGCCTGGGCCTGGCAGGAAGCGGTTCACACTCGGATTCTTCGGCGCGTCTTGTTGGCAGCTTACGCCGTTCCGGGTTAGGCAGGCACGCGCTACTGGGCGCCATTGCCAGGTCGGCGGGCCTGGGAGGAGGGTCGCAGGGACTGGGCAGGGCCTGCAGTTGTATTAGGGAGGGGTCCGCTCAACGCATAAGCAATAATGCAGAAGTACGAATTATTACGAAGTAGTACTCCGTACGGAGTAATTAATCCGTACCACCAAAATGAAGAAACAGATGTTGACGGAAATCTACTGCGTCATTTCGCCAGCCCCTGGCAGATTTTGGGGCCCTGCGCGTTGGCAGCATCGGTTCTTCCAGACGGTTCTGTCGCGCATCGAGTCGCGAGACCGTTCTACCGTGTAATTGCATTAAACGATGCAAGCATTCTGAACCATGCCTACTCCATACTCCGTACTCCGTACTCCGTATCACCAGCATGCATCGCGACGAGAGCCCACAAGCAATGGGGCTCAGACCATTGATGCTTTTGCAAGGATCGGCAGAGAGGCTATTATAGCGCCTTAGAACCGATACCACCTTGTCGCGTGGATTCATGTGAACGGCGCGACATGGGGGCGATGACAAGATCACGACCGGGCCGCGACATGGAACCAGGAGTCTGCCAAGCACGCCTGCACTCGAGCACGCCTGCAGCCAAGAGGGCCGAGCTGGTGAAGAAAGAAAACCATGCAAAAACGCCTGCTTTAGTGGCTGTCGGCGTTTCTAGGCGTCTACATGAAGCATCTTGCTCAGCTAGGTCCAGGCTTGTTCTAATTCTAGATTGCGTTTATTTACTTCGAGGTCTGTCAGATACACGCTGCCCCTATTTCACATACGGAGTAATAATATATATCCAACTCGGCCAAGATCGCTGCAAGAAAAAGACGACGAAAGCACTGTCCCAAAATCAACCGTCCGCCCGCTTTTTTATGGCTGTCGTTTCTCATAGCACGTTACCCGTCCGTATATCCAATATTCCACACCCCAGCATCCCGTGTCCTTGTTTTTTGCTGCCTCTGGCTAACCGCCAGGACTCATCGCCGAGGTGGCGGCGCTCGGAGCTCGCGGATGTCCGGGTCCGAGATGAGCTCGCCGACGCTGTGCGCTTCACACACATGGTTGACCAGCCGCGTCATCGACCCGCAGATGGCCACCCGGCTGCCGTCGAAGCGGTCGCACAGGCAGCAGGCGTACGTGGGCGGCAGCAGCATCGTGCCCTCGGCGGCGTCGTTGGCCGCCGGGCGGTGGCACTTGACAATGAACCGGTTGCTGAGCACAAACTGGCGGTCCTGGACGAGCTCGATGATGTTCTTCCGGCACGTGGTGACGAGTTTGCCGCTGCCCGTGTCGTCTAGGCGGTCGTCGTCTTCGTCGTCGTGGTCGTCACGGTTGCCCGGCTTGTCGCCCCGGTTCACAATCTCCTCGACGCGCTCGCCCACGACCACGGGCTTGTGCATCTTCCAGGAGCGGTCGTGCTCGATGGCGAACCTGCCCATGCAGGCCGGGCAGATGAGGTCGTCGTCGTCGCCGCTGCCGTGGCCGTTGCTGTGACCGTTGCTGTTACCGTCGCCGCCGCCAACTTCGAGCGGCCGCCGCCCGTCCTGCTGCAGCTGGATCGCGTACCGGCAGAAGAGAGGTGGTTGCTGCTGCTGCAGGGGAGGTGGGAGTTGTAGGGGAAACGTGGCGGCCCTGCGGCCCGTCTGGCTCTGACTCCGTCTTCCTAGGTCCCGGTCGTCCCAGCTGCCTCGCCGGTCATATTCATCGGCACCGCCGCCACCGGCATAGGAACGTCGTGCGGAAGCCGACGCCACAGACGACGACCGCAGACCCGTGCGGCTGATCGGCGCCGCGGCGAGCATGCGCTGGTACTGGTCCTGCAGCGCGCGAATGCTGCCGGTGCGTGCGCGACCTGCTGCTGCGTACAGCACGGCCGGGTCGGGCATTGTACCCGTCACAAGGGCGTCCTGCAGCAGGTGAATCACGGACGCCTGCAAATCAATAATCTGGGCCTGCAGCTCGTTCTGTGCAATCTGATCGCCCTCGGCAAAGCGCGGGCCGAGGCGCGCGTAGTTGCGGTCGTACTCGCGGCGGATCAGGGGCCCGCTCGCCGCAAGGGCATCGCGCAGGTCGTTTTGCGGCCGACCGAGCCCGGTCCCCCCCTGGTATGAGGCGCCATTTGGCCCGTTCTGTCTGTTGTTATTGCCGCCACCGTTGTTATGATTCAGCTGCGCCATAGCGTGCTCGAACTTTTCCTTCTCGGCCTGTCGCCGCGCCTTGTCGGCGTCGTCGGCACGGCGCTCGAGGCTCTTGATCTTCTCATCTTGGTTGTGGTCGGTCTTGTGCTGGCGATGGCGGTCGCGGACGCGCTCGTAGAGGTTGATGCTGGTTGTGAACGTGCCGATGATGGTGGACATGAGCGTTGCTATGATGAAGCCTTTCTGGGATATGTTAGCATGTGTATGATTCGGCGCAGTAATAGCCAAAAAAAAAGAAGAAAAAGAAGAAAAGAAATAGCTCGCCTACTTTGAGGTGCTTCTCCTCGATCATATTCGCATAATTCATGGCAGCGGTATGTAGTCAATAAAAGTGAACGAAAAGCAGAGCAGCAAGGCAAGATGCGACAGATGTTCTTTTGTTTAGAAAGAAGGGACAAGAATGTCGCTCCAGCAGTTACGATATATATGAAAGAAGAAGGCAAAAGGAGAGAATATATCTTGACACGGAAAACAGAAAAGGGGCAAAGAATCAATGCAGAGAAGACGGCACAAAATATATTTCTATGCAGTGCAGGGGAGGGAGAAGAGACAAGGAAGGTGGTTCATGTGCTTCTCTGCCTAGATGCACAATATATGAGACCGGGACACACATATATAAGAAGATTAATATCAGGGGAGGAGAGAAAGAAAAGAGCCAAAACGAAAGACAAAGTATCGTCACACCAACAGACCAACACTTGGGGGGTAAACCAGCCTTCTCTCCCGCGACACCCATTTCTTTTCTACGGCGGTTCCCTTCCATGCGACTAACAACGAGAGCCAAAGAACCAGACGGGAGAAAAACGAACCAGAAAAGCAAAAGGGGCAGGCGTTGCCGAATTGGTGATGCGCTTGTCCACGTCGCCCAGGACCAACGGAGAGAAAACCAGACCGACAGAAAGACAGACATGCAGACAGAAAAGGGGTCCCTGTCGCTTGTGTCATCTTGACACATGCGTTCTCGTCTCTTCATCATTCTACCGGCGAGACCACTTTCTCGGTGCTCCCATATGCCACATGACGTAAATCGGGCTTTCCTTGGTCGCCAGCCTTTTTCTTACGTTGCGGATGGAGCCCAGTCTTTTCGTTCGCCCCTCCTCCGCCCTCCACACCCCGTCCCAGTGACGACATCAGGTGCGGCAAGGAAAACAGACACAAGCAAGAGTGGTGCGGCAGCCTTTGGTGGGGGGAAAGGCGCAGAAACAGCCCGCCGTTCTACCAATCGCAAAAAAACAGATGCAGGCAGGGATCGGCATGGCATGCGGTGTATTACGGAGAACGGGAACGGAGGAAAGGTGTAAAATAACCTGGCCAGCCAGAAAAAGCACGACGTATTAATTTGCACGTAATATGCGGGAGGGCGGTCAACAACAGAAAGCTTGTTGGCCTGGATGGTGTCTTTCACTGGCGCAACTCATACGTCGATGGGCCTCACAACAACCCATCGTCGATGCCGGTTCGTGCTTTGACATTCCGTGCAGTTCTATAGCGTAGCATCCCCAAGTGTCATACACAGCAAAAGACTGGCCTCACCGCAAGATCTGGCCTAGGCGGATCGATCGGAGGCCTGCAGAAAAAGAAACAAAAAGAAAAGAAAAACAGCGTCATACCGTTGCATGATACACAGGAGAAGAGAACGGAGGTGAATGCGGTGGTCCTGCATTCTCTTTTTGATTCGCTCCATTCTCTTGACAGCACGGCCGTCGCCAAGAAGCATGCCACAGCGCGTTTTTCTTCTTCAGCTCAACTTCTCTTCTGTATTCAGCTCCCCCTATGTGCTATTTCTGTTTTTTAACCCTTCATCTTGTCTGCAATATCTTCTCTACAGTGCCTCACAACGCATTTTACACATATAACAATCTCTTTCTCTCTTTTTGGTCCGCCCTTCTCCCACAAACAGAAACAAGCCTAAGCCCTCCATCGTTCTAAACTTTTTTCTTTTGCAGATGTCGAAACAGAAACAAAGAAGGACAAGAAAAACAAAGTAGAGCAAGTACATAGAACATTTGTAAAAATGGGGAAACGGAGAAATGGGGCAAGAAAATAATAAACTACACAAAATAGGGCCACCTTCTTCACCCGTGCGCTATCAGTAAAAACATTAAAAAATAGCGCCGCTCCACAAACAACACGGCTTGGGTTGTTGTCTACTGGGACGCGGGGAACTCGGCCGCCAGCACCTCCTGCATCTTGGCTGGCAGCGTCGAAACGTCGGCGGCGTCGAGGGCCGCGCGCAGGGCCGCGGTCTGCACCTGCACCGTGGGGTGGGCGGCGTCGAGGGCGGTTGCCGCCTTGAGGCAGCGCAGCGCCAGGAGGAATTTACCTGTCTGGTTAGCACGTGTAGTTTTTAGGGAAACAGGGGGAAAAAAAAGAAGGGGGAGAACCTACTTCTCCGCAGGTAGATCTCAAAGCCGGCCAGCTGGCCATCAATGTTCTTGGGGCTAAACAGCAGCACTGGTGCGATGAACTTGGTGGCCTCGCCCAGCGGGTCCGCGGTGGCCGCCAGCTTCAGGCCGAGCGGGTCGTCGTCCTTCTTCTTGACTGCGCCGTCGGCGTCGGTCGCCGACTTGCTCTTGTTGGGGTCCTGCTTGGCCGCCTTCTCGGCCGCCTCGCGCTCGGCCTTTTGCGCCTCCTTCTTGGCCTTCTTCGCCGCCTTCTTCTTCTCAGCCGCGTCGGCTGCCGCATTGCCATTGGCGACCGAATTTGCGTCTTTCACGTCGCCATTTGCGCCGGCGCCGTTACCGCCGGCGCCGCTGCTGCCGCCCTTGGCTTGGTCGTACATGGTCACGTACAGACGGGACGCGTCCAGCGCGGCGCGCGTGAAGAACGGGTGCTCCCGTATCCGGTCCTCCCAGCGCACCAGGTCAATGTATGCGCGGACCATGCCCTTGCGCAGCGAGAACGAGTGGAAGTCAAATTGGTCCTCCTGCCAGATGTCAAAGATGTTGGCGATGGCGTGGAACCGCTTCAGCGCCAGGCCGATGTTGCCGCGGCGCGCATAGGCCTCGCCGTCCTCCGTCAGAAACCACACGCACTGCATGTCGAGCAGGTCCGACAGCGGATCGGCCGCCGAGTCCGGCCGGGTGAAGAGCGCGACCGTCTTGAGGGCTACCTCGTTCTCGTTGTTGCGAAGCTGGTACTTGGCCGCCTTGCTGTTGATGTAGCGGTCCCGCGTGTCCAGGCTGCGGGCGTGATCCATGGCCTCCGATGCTTTCTGCAGATCGCCCTTGTTCTTCCATATCCGCGCCTTTGTCATGTGGAAATCGACGTTGGAGGCGTCCAGCGCTATCGCGCGGTCGGCGTACTCGTCGGCCTTTGCCAGGTCACGGCTCAGGTGGTAGTTGTAGTGCTGCGCGAGGAAGTAGAGCGCAGCGCCCTCGCCCTTGGACGAATCGGCCTTGGGCGAAACGCCGTTGGGCTGTGCGGCCGGGTCGGCGGTGGTGGATTGGGAGGATGCGAGGTATTCTTCGACGAGCGCCGGGAGGGTAGCCTTCTTGAAGTCGTCTGCGTAGAGGTGCTTGAGGTTCGCAAATAGGGACGGAATGCCGCGGTCGAGCATGGGGCCGACGTACTTTCGTGCCCTCTCCTTGAAAAGGTCGCCTGGGGGACGATATGTTAGGATTGAATACATACGAGACAATGCACGGGTCATGCATGGGGCACCACTACTGACCTGTTAAGAAGTCGAGCGGCAACCGCTTGGCGGAGTCGCATCTTGGCTGCTTGGCTGCGTACTCGTCAAAGACGGCCAGCCGCGCGGCCTCGTCGGCGCCCTCGCCCGCCAGGCCTAGCGCCTCGACAAGGCTGTGGTAGTATGCCGGGTGGTCTGGGTTGCGGTCGATTAGCGAGCGCCAGGCGGAGGCGGCGTCCTCGCGGCGCTCGAGCTTGGTCAGGTACTCGGCACGGCGCTCGAGCACGCCCAGGCGGTCGAGGCTGCGCTCGACGGCGGCGGACTCGAGGTGGTCGAGGGCGCGCTGCGTGTCACCGGTCTCGGCAATGATGCTGTTCTTGTACAGGATGGCCTCGGAGTGCTCGAGGTCAGACCGGGGCGGCGGGTTCTTGAGCGTGTCCTCGTACATGGACAGGATGCGCTCGGCCTCGACCAGGTTGCCGTCGAGGTGGTGGGCGATGGCAAGCGCGGTCCAGTTCTGGCGCGGCTGGGGACGGGCCTGCAGCATGGCGTGGCGGCTCTGGACGTAGCCGGCGTAGTCGCGCATCTGGATCTGCAGGATGGCAAGGTCGCGCTGGATCTGGGGGCTCTCGGGCTCGAGGCGGAGGGCGAACTTGTAGGCCTTGATGGCTTCCTCGAAGTTCTTGTTGGCGCGGTACAGCAGGCCGTACACGTGCCAGCAGATGTGTGACTTCATATCGACGGTCAGGGCCTCCTTGCCGAGCGCAAAGGCCTCGTCGGTCTTCCCCTGGCCGTTGAGGATGAGCGCCTTCATGGCCATGGTGTCGCCATGACGAGGGTTCTTCTTGAGGATCTGCTCGGCGGCTTTGAGGCCGCGCTTGTACTGCTTCTCCTCATAGTTGCGGATGACCTGGCGGAACAGGTTGGCATCCCGTGTGCTGAGCGGCTGCGGCATGGAGGCGGCGGCGGGTGGGACAGAGGAAAAAGAGGAGGAGGAGGGGGGGGAGGAAAGAAAGGAAAGACGAGGGAAGATGTCGAGCACGAGACACCCGTCGACGAGTTCCGCTGCAGGTGCAAAATGGGCCAATGGCTGTTGGACAAGACCAAACGCAAGACAAAGGGACGGATCGCCGACCGGTGAGAAGCGTTGCCCCGGGGGAAGGATTGTGGGTGGATGGCGAAGAGGGGAGCGGTCGAGGTCGAGGCAGCTGTCACAGAAAGCTGGGGGGTTGCTTAAATCCCGTGGATATTTTTTAATAGTACCCAGTTTTTTGGTCGCTTCAGCTGTCGGCGCCGTGTTCTTCCAGCAGTTGGGGAAAAGTGGGGCAATCGCTTTCTGTGCGAACTCGGACGGCGATACAGCTGTAGGTCGTGCGGGCAGCTAACAGGAGGCCGGCGGCTTTGCACCAAAGGAAGCACACGTCCAGCAGTGTGCAGTAGCACAATGGCAAGCATCATCCGTAAACAAAGTAGAGATGTATTCCAATGCCCTGCCAACCTATCCAATGCTGCTTCTAGGACGCCGCAAACTATGAGACCAAAAACACCAAAAACACCAAAAAAGAAGCATGTAATTACTCCTGTTGATCTCTACCATATGCACATAAATACTCCGGGGTTTCGCTGCTCGCGCCGTCACCGCCCCTCCCGCTTTCTCCACCGCGCCAGGGCCGCCTCCCACCCCGGCTCGCCCGCGCCGGCAGCCACCACGCCGCTCCCGCACCGCGCCTGCAGCACGTCCCACGACCGCGCGCGCACGATCGTCTCGACGCCGTGCTCCTGGCGCATCAGAGACGCCAGCAGGTTGGCCTGCGGCTCCACCAGCGCATATTGCCGCCGCTTGATGTACGGGTCGAAGCGTTCGGTGATCTCGGGGGGTGAGGGCGGGGACGCACCGTCGCTGTCTGCTAGCGACCCTGCAGCGGCGGCGGCGGCGGCGGCAGCGGCTTCTGCTGCTACTTCAGCGTCTTTTGCGACGGCGTCTTCGGCCACGCCCGCACAATACCGGATGACGTCGTCGCGGGCCTGCCAGGCGGGGAAGAGGACGGCGTCGCGAAAGGCGCGACAGGCGGGCGGCGACGGTGCCGAGGACGAGGAGGAGGAGGAAGACGACGGGTTTGTCGAAAACGACCAGGACGGCGTCGGGGACGCGCGGTGCGCCGTGGACGTCGGGTCGAAGCCGGCGCGGGACGGGGTGACGAGGGCGTTGAGGTGCTGGGTGATAGTGTCGTCGACGGCGCGGGAGGCGCGGAGGAAGTCTAGAAGGGGGGGCCGGCATGGGAGGTTAGCCATTCTGTTCTTCTGCTGTTCTGCTCCGTGTGCCTCGTGCTAGCACCGCCGCCTGCGCATGCTGAGAAACCCACCTCGCAAGACCACGGTGGAAAAGCAGAACTGCGGCGTCAGGGCCGGCTGGTTCGGCTGCGCGGCCATGGCGTCGCCGCGGTCGCCGGTGCCGTGTGCGAACTCTCCTCTACTACTCAACGGAGTGGCCGGTGTCTGCGGCGAGGACCACAGGAGATTCGCCAGCGTGGTTGTGGGCCGTGTGGGCGGGCGCGAGGAAGAGGAAGCGGAGACAATGCGTCCAAGTGAAGACGGATCGGCAGACAGCCTCGATCCGGATGCGAAAGGCAAGGCTGTGACGAGGCGTCGTGGAATTGCGCTGTTTCGTGTTGTGTTCACCAAAAATATTGTCTCCCGGGGTTCTGTCGGGCGTGCACACGGGCTATCCGGGGACGTTCAACGGCTTACAACGGGAGAGCGGGGAGACGAAAGGAAAGGCTCGTTTTAATAGCAGACGTTGACGTGAGAGGCGAGTTTCTCTCCTTCATGGTGTGGTGTGTGGGGCGGCAGGGCGGGCCAATCGCAGGCCGTCCTTTGGTGAGCTTCCTCGAGAGCTCCGTCCCGCGGCATCGAGTCCAGGACCTCGACCGCGAGCAGGCATGCGCGTCAATCGTCAATCGTAGACCGTCCTGTGTTTGAGCTGAGCTTATTAAATTTTTCTGTCTCCTCTTTCTCATACAGGGCATTCGTTTGGCCTCCGTTGGGCTATGCACCCTTGTCCTCGCCTCTCTTCTAGCTCCTCGGATATCTCGTCTTTCTTCCCTTCCGGTCCGTTTCCCGATTGATCGATCCTGCAGCTCACACTTTTCTTGTCCTTGTTTTCGCAGTGCTTTCCTTCCTTTGTTCCCTTTCAGTTTCTAGCCCACCCTAGGTCTATTGTCTCTAGTGGTAGTAGCCCCTTTTCTAAAATAGCAGCCCGACCTGCTCCGGAACCAGGCTCTTCAGCGTGCCCTTGAGCACCGCCTTCTGCACGTTCTCCATGGTCCACACCTCCATCTTCTTCTCGGTCTCCAGCGTCGACGTCCCCATGTGCGGCACCAGCAGCACCTTGTCGCTCGCCCGCAGCGCCGGGTGCACCTGCGGCTCGAACTCGAACACGTCCAGGCCCGCGCTCGCCACGCGGCCCGACTCCAGCGCGGCCACCAAGGCCTGCTCGTCGATGACCGCGCCCCGCGCCGTATTGACCAGCACGATGCCCGGCTTCATCTGGGCAAACTGCGCCGCGCCGATCATGTGCCGCGTCTGCGCGTTGAGCGGCACGTTGATGCTCAGCACGTCCGCCTCGGCCAAGAGGTCGGCCAGCACGGGCACGTAGACGGCGCCGCCCAGCGTGGCCTCGACCTCGGGGGCGAGCCGGTTGCGGTTGTGGTAGCGGATCTTCATGTCGAACGCCGCGTGGGCCTTGCGCGCCACCGTGCGGCCGATGCCGCCCATGCCGAGCACGCCCAGGATTTTCCCCTCCGGGTCGTGGCCCAGCGGCGGCGGGCCCGCTGCGCCGCGCCAGTGGCCGGCACGGATGCTGGTCAGGGTCGGGGCCAGGTTGCGCAGGGCGCCCAGCAGCAAGAAGATGTGGAGGTCGGCGGTGGCCTCGTCCACGGCCGTGGGCGTGTTCGAGACGCGGACGCCGCGGGCCGTGCAGGCGGCGACGTCGACCTGGTCGTAACCAGCGCCGTTGTGGCAGATGAAGCGCAGTGAGGCCGGCAGAACGGCCAAGAGCTCGCTGTCGACGCGGCCCGTGATCTTGACGGAGTCAAACGTGCGGTAGGCCACCTGGACGCCGTCCAGCGCGCCCGAGCGGCACTCTTGGAGGAAATCGGCACGATTGGTGGCCTTGGGCACGACAATGTCGGCGATAGCGGCAATGGCTGCCCAAGAGTCGTGTGCACTTGTGTTTTATTATTTGGTAAGCCACGGGTCCATCAGAGGATGCAAATACGAATAAAGAGGTACGGGACAAGAAGAACCCACTGGTCAATGACGCCCAGCTGGAGGACCTTTGTCCGAGCGGTTATCTCGGATGCCATGACGGATAGGATGGCGATGCGGAAGCGTAGGCAAGAAGTGTCTGGTAGCTGATGGCTGAAATGGAATACGCAAAGGCAGTGACGGGTACAAGTATGTGCAAAGCGAAGGGATATTTTGTAAAAGGGTAAGATACGTTGAAGAAGCGAAGTTGACGACGAAGAAGAAGAAAAGGTAGGAGAGTGGATTATTTATAGATTGGGGTTTCGTGGTGAAAAGGGGGCCTGCCTTGCCCTTTACGGGTCTTGCTTCACTTGCAAGATACGATGCTCTTTATCAGAGCAAGGAATCAGATCTCGAGGTTTATATACGGCAGGCTGCAAAGTAGCAGTCGTAGTAACAGTAAAAGAGAGGCGGCGGCGGCGGCGGCGAAACACAACGGTTCAACGCAAAGCCTGCGCGTGTGCACGCCTTCGAGATGGCTTGTTAGGGGAGAGTGAGATGCGACTTGAGGCGAATGTGACAAGAAAGTGCAACGGCAGACAAGAGACTGTTGGGAACCAAGATCCTGGGAGCGTAATGCAACTCTGGCGGCGTGGGTCGGCACGCCTTATTTTGCTTTTTCTTCCTTTGACGTGGGAGTCGAGGACCCTTGGCCGATACGGCACTAGGCGGGACGTTGGGCAGAAAGCTGATACTCAGGTGAAAGGAAAGCGAGAGGAGAGTGAGAGGAGAGTGACAAGAGGGCCAGAAGAAGGAGGACGAGTGTGTGTGCCAGGTCACATCCAGCAGGAACAAACAGAACAAAAACAAATGAAGCACAAGTACCGTGTCAGTCGAAGGGCGAGTGAGGGCGAGCGAAAGCACGAGTTGCACAGGTGAGAGAGAGCGTGGGGTTTGGGGTTTGGCGACTAGTCGGCAGAGTCAGAGATAATGGACGGACGGGGCGGACGACGGAGACGGCGTTCCCACGTTTTCCTCCTTTTGTGTGGGGTAATGGTGAGCCAGCGACGATGTGCAAAGTAGGGGGGGGGGGGGGTAGCAGAGCGATTGCAGTGTTGTGTAAATCAAGGACAAGAAACGCTCGGAATCTCGTCGCCAGCTCAATCGGACGGCTTCCTGGAGACGCGAGCCATTTCTCCAGCGACAGGTTTGATAAGCTTCGGCCCCTCGCCGATCCCGCGATGCCAGCACGGCGTTTCCCAGCTGCCTCGTCAGCTTTCCTTTTATCTTTTTTTCTTTTTTTTTCTTTTTCCTTCTCGTGTCCTTCCTCTTCTCTCCGGGAACGGGCCGGCCAATTGGTACTGCTTCTTGCATGCGGACCCAAGGACGCAGGACGAAAACGACACCAACGCGATACGCCCGCCGATAATGGGGCAGCAGGATGGCGGTGAGTGCCTGCTGTGTGCTGCGTCCTGCGCTCTGCATCCTGCATCTTGTCCAGCGTGCCAAAAGAGGACGCAAGCCAGTCCCCGGGTCCCATTTTGTCATTCGCAAGAGGCAAGGGCAATTGGACAAGATGTGACCTATCACAAAGTGGCCCCGGTGCTTTGCCAGTCCCACAGGCGTGTGGTTGGGGGCTGGGATGCCACAGCGCAGCTCGCAGAGGCAAGGCTGAGGCCCAGGGTGGCCGTGATTTCCGGTGCCCTGCATTGTGTCATGGTCGTTACAAGTCGGTGGACGATATCTGCGACAGTACGACGTGTGCTCGTTTCCAGCTGAGCTGTCTCGCATCGATGGTGGCTCCCGGCCAAAGATTGACTGACATCGCAAAAAACAACAAAATGAAACCCAAAAAGGAGGCACAAAGAAGACGAAGCGAAGCGTAGAAATAAAACTGAGCATTGCCCTCTAGCTCGCCATCCAGTCTGGCAAGCGCATATGTTTATAGATTTTTTGGTATGTTTGTTCATCCCATGCAATGCTGATCATATTCCAATCCAATAAGACGAAGCGGACGGGCCTCGCAAAGCGCCATAGCGCGAGAAAAACGTAAAGCGCCGTGGCGCGAGAAAACCGAAGCCCAATATGAAGAGAAGACCAAAAATGAAGCCAAAATCGAACGTCGTTAATCAAACATCATAGGGAAACCTCTCCCCCCGATCACAGAGACGTCAGGTTATCCCAACCTCGAGTCTATACTATACAAACAAGCCGGCATATAAGTGCGGGAAAAGAAAAGAAAAGAAATCTAAGACGTGGGAACATGGGACGAATAGAATGGTAAGCCCCCCAACAATTAAACAGAAAGTCAGGGTAAATTACGGCCGCCACACGCTGTACCCTGGTTGGATAAAAGCCTGAATACCCAACTGGGCAAACCGCCGCACAACGTTGGTGGTGCCGCCGTGGTCTTGCGCTTCGTTCCGGATAAATCTGGCCGCCACCGCAAATTTGCTGCGCGGGTCGGTCTCGTCCTGAGCATGTGGCGGCTGTGCGACGTCGTAGCCGGTCGGGAACCGTGGTGCAAGGTCGCGAAGAATGGCAATCGAGTAGATGACATCGCGGTTCTCACGACCGTCTAGGAGGTTCCGCATCTGTGCCAGAGCCTGCTCGCGGAGTCGCAGCAAGCTATTTCCCGGCGTGCTGACGAGACCAGTGTCCTCTTGGAGCCGCAGATACTCGGCCAGCCACCACCAGAACTGGTGCTCGCGGATACGGTTCGAGTCGCCGGAGCGCGGCGGCGGCATGCAGGGGTTTGTGCGCACGCAGCCGCCCGAAACAAGGGCATCGATCACAGCAAGCCGGTTGCGCGCCTCGGTGGCATTGTCGTCGGCAACCGGTTCGTCGCCTGGCAAGTTGACGGTGGCCGGTGTCACATAGGCCATGGATGCCAAGGACCACACAATGCGCAGTTCTTGGGCAGATGTGGCTACCATATCAGGGCTGTTTGTGTCTGCCGTCTGGACCTTGGAGACGGAGTCTAGAAACGATGATAGGAGGCCCACAAGAGCGCTGCTGTTGAGCAGGATGCTGACGGGATTGGTGGTCCCCCCCGGTTTGAAGTTGTACCATGATGTCTCGAAGAAGGCGGAAAGTCCAGGTACGTAGATCTCATAGTAGACCTTGGTGATTTCGTCTACCGTCTCGCGACTCGGTGGTGCCGACGGCGTAGGCGGGGCGTGCCCGCTCTGACCAATAATCTCGTCGATTTTCATCTTTGCTAGGGACATGAGGTCAGACAACACGGACTGGACAGGAAGATCAGAAGCATAATGCCCAGAGACGGCGGGACAACGCACCCTTGAACACGGCCCCAGAGAGGTCAAACGCAGTCCCGGGGTGCTCGGGGGGCGAAACAATAGAGCGAGACGAATATACGCTCGGATTGAAGGAGGCGTTGTTGCTGGAGTGGTAGGAGGGGCTGCTGGAAGACGGCGGGGGGCCGGTTGAGTAGTAGATGCTCGATATGGAGCTTGTCGAACCGCCGGACGCAGAAGACAGGGAGGGCGGAGGGCCGATGGTCGTAGGCGACTTTATAGCTGCGAGTGTCGAGGCGGTACTCGCGGTGGCGGCGGCGGCAGCAGCAACAGCGGCGGCAGCTGTCGGCGTAAAAGGAACGGGGGGGGAGACGTTCGCAGAGCCAGTGGTAATCGAGGAGGCGGTCGCAGCAGAGGTCGACGGAGGAACATGCGCTGTCAGCTGCAAAAACGCCGGGTTGTTTGGCTGCTGCTTGAAGATGGGATCGTAGCCGGCACACTCGCGCTTCGATTTCTTGCAGTTGTTGCAAGTCGGGTGTGTCTCGTCGCACTAGAGCACGGGAACGGAGATGTTAGCTTTTTGGCGTCACTCGGGCGCTTCTTGGAATTTATTGCGACACAGGGGAATGCGCCCGGGGGTTTATGGACGTGGGTGAGGAATTAGAGTGGCTCCGCGTTGAGGGGTCATTGGAGGGGCGCAGGGTTTCGGTGCTAAAATGGAGCCCAAGGTATTAAGCGAGGCCCGGCCGCCGACTAGCGAATTTCACTAGCTCGAGGCACAGAGCCATAGCTGCAATGCAATATCCACTGGGAAATGCAAATGGCTGCGTCAGAAAAATATAAATGAAGGGGAAAAGCGACAGTGGCGCATCCGTGATGCAGCGCGTGCTTGTGATAACCAGAAACGTGCGTGAGAAGGCGTGTTCAACTGTTTGGTTCCGACGAAGGCCAAACGACTGGCTTCGCAGTGTCATGCCAATCCGGGTGCCCGGCCCAACTGGCTGCCGGCATGAGACATTTCGTGGACGACTCGATTCCACAATGCGATTCTGGTGGGCTTTGTGGTAGGCCATCAACGAGACTGCGCGATCCATCGCTCCTCTCTACCAATGACCCGACTGCCCGTTCCCGCCGAAAACCAGTCACGTTGGCCCAGCTCCCTCGCTGCTGTGTTTCCTTAGATTTCTCGTCGCGGCCGAACCCAATCGCCCGGATCGCCGTGTAACTGCTCGTGGGAAATACAAGGATCGGAAATTTGGGTTTGGAATGGGGGCGATGCGAGCAGAGGATATGGAATGAATATAACGCAGAAGCCGCCTCGGCCGCCAAGGAAATAGAAGGCAAGAAGATGGTTTGAACGCAGACCAGAGACGGCCGCCGTCGGGAAATGTTCTCTTTGTTTGACTTACCTTGATTCTTCGTTTGCGGCACGTCATGCACCCGGTTTTCGTGCGGCGCTTAATCTCCTACGCAAGATCGTTAGCTGGCTTGCAACTTTCGAGTGAGGACACAATTAACATGTCGCGTACACGCGCCTTTTTATGCCGGTGCATCGTGGCCATGCCAAACGACGGCATGCGCATGTCAGGAACATGGCCATGCTGGCCGTGCATGCCAAACGACGGCAGGCCGTGTGGTGGGATTCCATACGGCGGCGGCATAGAGAAGAAGGGCAGAGGCCCCGGCGGCAGATTTGACGGTCCCGAATAGTGGTGCATATTTGGAGGAGGATGGAGCGCGTCGATTGTCCGCATGCTCGGCAGGGGTGCAATTGTGTGTGACGGCGGGCCAATGGGTGACGGGCGGTACAGATCGCTGACATCGACGCCGGGATTGCCTGGCCCATGGTGGTTGCCAATGCTCTCGCTGCTATGTGATGGGTAGCTTCCGTAGTGGTGATTTGAGTGGCCTGAATTCAAGGCTGGCGGCGGTGGCGGTGGGAACGATGCCGGACCTGGATAGCCCATGCTGCCGCTACCAGGCAGGCGTGGCGGGCCTGGTGGGTGATGTGGAGGGTGATTTGACATCGTGGGAGAATGTGGACGCGGCGGAGAAGGAGAGACGCCGCAGGCAGTAGTCAAGGCCGTGCGAATGATAGGCCCGCTCAAGGAAAGAAGACGGTAGAGAAGGAAGAGAGAGGCAGAGGAAATGAAAGATGCCGTCCAGGAGTCCGTTGCAGGAAACGTGGGTGTATCTGCCCAGTGTCGCGGTCGTAAAAGCGTATCGTCGAGCGTTCACGGCCTCAACAGTTCCAGCAGACTCGAACTGGGAGTGAGGACGAGGCTGCGGTTGCCGGCGCCAATGCGCCCAAGCCTGAACGACGAGGGCAGCAGGTCAAGAGCGTCGAGGCGCGCTTCAGGCTCGCGCGCTGTTACCAAGAAAACCGAGCTGTGCAGATCATTGTTCGTCCAGGAGGCAGGTGGTTGAGCGGGAGACTCGAGAAGCAGAGTGTGCGTGGGGCTAGGCAGTCAAATTTCTGCAGCGTTGGCCGAAGCTGACCTGGGATATCTGCTTGTTTCGCTTGTGCTGTTCCTGGAATTGGACGCTGCAGACAACAGCCTTGCTGCTTCTATGCTTCGAGAAGAGGTTGTCGTCCTGTTGTCCTTCTTGTCTCGTCTAGTCTGCCGACGATGTTCGCCGTCGTCCTCGCTTGCTCGTCGTCCCGCCGTTTTCTATTGGCGCTGTCGTGGCGGCTTGGTCGTCGAGGGTCGTGTGTGGTTGAGGCCGAGCGAGGTCGAGGAGACGAGGGAAGTGCGCCAGGCCAATGTTTTTAATTAGGTCGATTTTCCTCTTATATGTATCTTATATGTACTATGGCCCGCGGGTTTCCACGCAGCAAAAATACACTACAAGTACGCAGTAGCGACTAGGGGAGGGGGTCCAAACGGGGGTGGGAGGAAAGAGCGAACAGGGGACGGACGACGCGACCGTGGGCCGGGGTTTCCTTTGGGGTTTCTTTCGTCTGGCTGGAGGGGTGGAAAAGCAGGCTGGTGTGCAAACTGGTGTGCAAGCCAGTGTGGGGGGTGCAAATTTGGCAAGATTAATGTGGAAAAGGGGGGGTGTGAGGAGAGTAACAAAAGAGCGCAGGCAGAGGAAGAGGGAAAGGGCGACCACATGAAAACAAGACAGAAAAGCAAATCTGCCACCACAGCTAGAGAAAAAGAAGCGAAGGAAAGAAGAAGAAAGAAGAAAAACTGGAAACTCGCCAGAACACGCAGCGTGCGCACAAAAAAATGGCACGAGCCAGGCGCCCCCGGGCGTTCCTTCCCTTTTCTTTGCTTCTTCTGCTGATGGTCGTGGTCCCTCTGGTCACACCCTCCGCCGGTGGACGTGGCTTCTGGCGTCCGTTTCTCTTTCTTTTTCTCTTCTGTTCTTTTTCTTTTCTTTTCTTCTTCCCTTTTTTCTGGGCCCGTTTCAACTGTTGTTTACCGCCCTGCCGTTTAAGGGAAGTTGTCTGCTGCTCCCAAGATCCCTTAATTTCTTCGTGTTTCTCTTCTGCCCGCTTCTCTCGTCTACAGTCGCTCCCCTCACCTCCTTTTGTTTTTTTCTTGTGCCCCGGCGCCTCGTCGATGGCAATATTGAATGATGCAGCCAGAGCTGCAGGTAAAGTGTACATACTCCATCGAAATATGCAGTCGACGCGATGGAGGTGCCAAGGAGTGATCACTGCTGAGAGGCCAAGGATCGCTTGGGCTAGCGCTGGCACGCTACTCTGTTATTTTTATGCAGGCCGAGATGCGTGCTGTGTTGTTCCTCTGAGTGCCGTCTTCCGCGCGCGCAGAAAGTGGGAGCTGTGGTGCAGCAGCTGGCCGTGGTTCGGGCATGGTTACGCGGGATGGCCCCAGGGCTTCTTTTCCTGTTTCTTGCTCCTTCGAGTTCTTCCGACTCCATGGTTACATGGCTTTTGGCGCTTCACAGGCGAGAGTCCGATTTCTGCTAATTTCTGCCAATGCTTCCCAAGGTTTTCCCAGCTGATCTCCTTGGTGAACTAGCGACGATGTATAAACGACGATGTACCTCTCTCGGACACATGCGAACTGGTTCGCTCGTTTCCTCTGCCTCTCATTTCCTGGGTTCCTTTTGCGTGTGTCTCGGCCCTCTCAACCCTACCCTCTTCTCGCTCCTCTCCAACTCGCTTCGCCTCGCTTCGCCTCCTCTTTCCCCTCCTAGCCTCTCCTCTTTTCCCCCGGGCTGTGGAAATTTGACGGCTGCGCTAAATCCACCGTCCGCGGGCGCGATTCGCACAACCCAGCTACCTGCTCCAGCATTTCGAGCCCGGAATCACCCCTTACGTCCAGCGCGCAGTGCAGCGCTGTGCAAGTGGCGTCCCTATTCGCTAAGCGGAAATGTACCGGACCCCACCAGCAGACAGAGGCGCACGCTTCTGTGTGCTGAATATTGCTCCCATCACCACCCCCCAAGCGAAACGAGAGAGATGCACAGGGCTGCTCATCTCGCACACCCACGTATGAACTTTATTACGGAGTACATACGACGTACGCTGCCGACAGACACGCGCACGCACGCCCCCAGCATCCACTACGCCACGAACAGGCTGTATTGCCTGTAAGATACCCGAAGCAGGGCACGGAGTGCGGTTGAAACCCCATCGACCGCCCTCGACATCCATCGTACAAGTACGTCGTATATCCGACATTTGAAAAATAATACGTCGTCAGATGCATGCTCCATAAAGACGGGACATCTACATAGTATTCATCTCTATTCCGAGTCCCGCCTCCGGTGCTGCTAGCGCCGCCGGTTGAACGACCTGGGGGGCGCAGGCGATGTAATCCTCGTCCTCGTGCACTAATCTTGGATGGCGACGAGCGATTGTGCAGGAAACCCGGCGATGTGCTCGAGAACATGGCATTATGAAGAAAGAGGAGGTGTGTGGCTTGCATTTTGCATTGTTAGTACAGACAATACGTGAGAACGTCGAGGTGTGATAGGAAGAAGGAGAGAGAGACACGACAGAACGAGACAAGAGAAAAAGAGAAGAGAAGAGGAAAGAGGGAAAATAGAAAAAGTCGAGCAAAGATGGAGCAGAAGCGTTGGACAGGGGTCTTCTACTGGGGGGGGGGGGGTTGGATGGAAGAGGAAAGGCATGGGTTGAAGGCGGAGCAGTTGTGTGTGCGCGTTCTTCGTCTGTTGGAGAGACGGGCGTGATGGGCAATGGTGCCGGGGGTTGTGGATCTCCATTCCTGTCCAGAGCAGACGGGGAATCGCCGGGAGCGGAAGCGAAAAAGAAAGGCAGAGAAGAGGAGGAGGGGTCGGGGAAAGCAACTGGGAGAGAGTGAGCGCGATGACCAGAGATGGGCGACAGAAAACAGAGCAGACAGCGAGGGTGGAGAGCGCAGACCAAGAGACGCAGGAAACAGGGCGGCTATTGTTTGTTGGTCTTCCTCTCTTGTCGCACGTCGCACATCGCACGCAGCACCTGCAAAGCCACTGAGAGCCCGCCGTCGTTACGTCGTAAGGCTCGGTGCTGCGTGGCAGGGGAGGGGAGGGAAGGGCCGTGGATGGGCGAGGTGGGTGAGGTGGACAGGGGCAGGGACAAGGGCAGTTTGGCCAGCATCTCCCTCTCGCCGTCTCGGCCAGCCTGTGAGGAGCAAGTCGAGCCCTCTAGCCGGGTCCCGGCGAGCGACTGCGTCTGTTCCTTCGCCGTTCTGCGCATCTTATTCTGCACTACAGTATATTTAGCACTATTTTACACGAGATGGAGGGAACGCTACTACGGGGATCTTCCTAGCATCCTGCCGTCCTCTAATCCGAATTTTGCAATCCTCCGGGCTCCCCTGCACTACGGAGCAATGGCTCGGTCGAGGAACCCCATAATTCCACCTCGTAGCGTCCTTTTCCTCGCTGCTCATCACTGTCTCTGGCGGAACCCGCCGTGCTAAGGAGACCCAGCTCTGCCCCTAATAGAGCCGCGCGGGCTGAAGCGAAGCGAGGAAAAGAGGAACCGTTTTTAAGCTGTGCCGGTTTAGGTGGCTCGTATGTCGTAGTGGCTAGACTAGGGGCATAGTGGATAGCGAAGCGAGGGAAAATCGCGATTTGCCTTTCCTGTCTTTTTTTAGGAGGGGGGGCCGGCGCTTTTCTGTCGGGGGATTCCTTCGACTCCAATGCGAACCTCGTCTCAGCTGCCCTCGTGCCCTCGCGCGGCCATTGCCAGCGCCCAGGTCTCATCTGCTTCTTCTGTGCAGTGCTCCTCCTTCTTCCATTGTGTTCTGTTTCTCCCGCGTGATCCTCCAGGCGCGGGCTCGCCTGGACGCGGTGCGACTCGCTTGTTTCTGCTCCTTGCCGGGGCGTTCGTGTGTCTCGCCAGCAGGCCGAACCAACAAGACAGCAGAGGGTGGGATGGGGAGGACAGGGCATCGTATCGCTACCGCGGCTGCCTGCGCCGCGGTCCATCACAAGATAGCTCTCCAGATGCCTCCCGCCGACCATTCCGGCCCGTCTGCCAACCAACTGCTCCCGCCGACACAATCCGTCCCTCGGCGGCTCTTGTCCCACGGCGCAGAGCCCGTTGTGGACCAATGAAGACGGGAAAGCGACAAGAATAGGGGCAAGCCCACACTCGCAGACAAGCGTGGCCGAGCCAGGCCGCCCACTCCCCGTCCACCGCCCGCTAGCGCCCATCGAGCACATGGTTTTTAGGTGCATTTTACGACGTAGCTTAATTTTGCCGTAATTTCTCTTCACACAGCCGAGCGATAGGCGGGTGGCGCACTGCCAGGGCTGGCAAGCAGTGAGAGGCACGGCCGTTTTTCCTTCGGGACCACAAACGGTACAAGTACGGAGTACATTATCTACGCCTTTTGTGATGTATTTAGCCCCCGTTTTGTTCGCTAGTGATCGACTCGTAGTTTCCAGAAGGGGAAGGGAGCTGTCGACGTTCCAGAAATGAGGAGCCCACCTAGGTACTCCGTAGGCCCAACACCAGACGAAAAAGGACCTTGGCTCAAAATGCCATGGCTTTTTGTCCCGTGTTCCTCCCATTCACCTCTCGGCCCCGTCCTCCGCTCAGCTTCCACGCAGGAGGCACTCGTACAAGTACTCGCTCGTACCCCAGGCGCTCCCCAATAGACCCAATAAAAAGCCTCGTGAACGCAAAACACGACGAGCTAAGAATGCAAGGTGGGCACACCGAAGGAAAAAAGAAAACAAATATTGGACTGCCCAAGACCTCGAGAGGCACTTGTGCGTCCGCCACTTCTTAACCACTCTCTCGGAATTGACAAAATAGAGGCCGAAGCATTCACTGCATCTTGGGGGCCTTTTTTGCTTTGTATTTCTTGAGCGCGATTTTTGGTGAAATTTAAAATTTAAAATTACAAAAAAAAATCGCTCTCTGTTATTTACGTTTCTATCTGTGCTATACCTTCCCTGGCACTCATTTGTATATGCCATACGGAGTATCAATGCTAGGTCGGGGGTTCTTGACAAATCAACAAAGCAGTCGTAGGTCGCCTGCTCCTTCCTTTTCCATTGTTTCCCAATTCAGACTGGCTTATTTCTGCCATGTGCTGCGAAGCATCTCGGCCACGCCTTTTCCAGCCATCAACGCCAATGGAAGATATCAGCTCGACACAGCCTCCTAGGAGTCAGCTGAACTTTGTCTGTCCCCCTATTTTCGGTCCTGTGCGTGTCTCATGAATTTTTCCCCCTTTGATTCATATGATGGAAGTCTTTGTCTCTCTCTAACCTCTAGGCTGTAGCCCTGTGGTTCGTCACGATCTTTTTCCCATTTTCTTTTTTTGGGGTATATCGGCTTCTCCGTTGTGAGTCAAATGCTCGCAAGACAACACGAGAAACAGAGCATCAAAGTATCAAAGTATCAAAGTATCTTCCCGCATTCGGCATCTCGACACTAATAAAATGGAGGCCTCTTCTGCCTAGCTTTCATTTCGTGTCTGTTTTTGTATTGCACTGCCTTCATCCTGGTTCTTGCGCGAATACTTCCTGTGTCTACCTCCTGTGTCTACATCACGGCTGCTCGCTCTCCGTCCCTATTTGCTTCGCAGTATTCATCATGGCAAACGTACCGACGAGATATGAAGCACCTGGTCTTGTACCCTCATTTTGCTTCATCTTTTGTCCCTGCGCATAGCCTATGCCCTCGTTTTCTGTATGCGTATTTGCCTCGACGATATTATAGTGCTCGGGTTTGTTAATAAGTCGCTGGTCGTTTATATGCCCTCGGGTAGTATGTGGCACTGACCAGTGCGCCGCACGCCTGCTGTTCCCCTACGCGCGGTTCTGCATGAGCCTCGTTCCCTTTGTTTCGCGAGCGGACAGGGATGAGGGGAGTAAAACGGGGCTGATATGAGAAGGTGTGCCACGTCATATCCATCAACTCTTTGTATACGTTAAGATTTACCCGTCATTGATGTGTTTGATGGGCTTTGCAGGCAAGCAGCCCTCTCTGTCGGGCCACCTGAATGAGGGTATAGAAGGAATTTGTTTCTTGCTCTATCCGCCCACCCGGAGTTTCCTTGGTCCTCCCCCCTTCGCCTCCAACCCCTTGCTCCCATGTGGCTGCCTCGTGCCCGGCTCCAAACCACGAATTTTTCAGCGCCGACAATGTTCATATGAAGGACTAGGGATATAAACGCGTTTCTACGTGCCTTGCTTGATCTACCAGAATCTGGCAAATGGTCGAAACCATCCAGAATCATGTCCGTTCTGTTGTTGAGGCCGCATTATTAAGACCGCTGCATTGCCTCCTGCAAGACTCTATACAGTGGGTCGAGACGGTCGATATGCCGTAGGCACAGGATTGCACATGACCGCGTATTGGCCGAACCGACAGATAAAGCCGGATGCTTCAATTTAGGCGTAGCAATCTTCGAAACAGACAGAAAGACCGCGCCCCATGTCCGGTGATGCAGTCAAAGAGCTAAATCATGACGGTGATGATAACTAAGGAACAGCCAGCATCTAGTGAATGAACAGAGCTTGGACGGCCAAAGCATTGCTCACGAATAGTAAATGACACACCCCTCTCCGGAGAAGCTTGAATGATTGTCTGCACATGCAAGTGCGGCTGGCTTTGTCGAGAGGCCCAGGGCAAAATGAACGGGCTGTTCTGTTTCCAGTACTGACCAGTTCGTCTCGTCTTTTTATCCCAGATGAAACGGCACCTCGCCTATAGCGGCTGGAGCAACCCGCCTCATCTCGGGCCAAAGCACTTTAACTATCTGCCTAACCTTGTCCCTGCACATCAAATTGGTGGCCTTCCATTTCTCCATGTCTATATAGTATATCGCGATCTCCATTATGAATGTGTGCGAACCACTCGCATCCTTTGCCCTCATTGTCTACAGACGCCCCATTCCCTCCGCAGGCGCCCGTAGCGCTGCGGGCGAGCGATCTGGCTCGTCTCATAATACATGAAGGCGAGGAGAACAGCAGAAGCAACCCTCGCATATATCTCGGCAGGCGCTCTTCCACACACGCCCCTTTTTGCATAGAGATAATTTAATAGAACAATCTATACAACGCTTGTTGAAAGGCCGTGCACCAGATCCGGGTTTTCTCAACGAGCTTCCTTCCTGTTGGCCATGGCTTACATGAGTTCTCGTTCGTTCTTTGTCCCTCGCTTCTCTTCGTTAGCGAGAGCGTTGCAAGCATCCCCCGGCCACGAGCTGATTTTTAATCTCGCCCACCGCCTTTTCTCCATCGCTTCCTGCCCGCACCTATGGATATTCCCGTATCGTGATCATATATTCGCCTCTAGACGTGCACACAAGTGCCCCAGACATAAGAAGACTGCGTCTTTGATGCGACTGCTACCCTTACAGCCATTTACCCCCGTTGGCGGCCAGCTTTCGAGGCTATCTTGTATGAGCCACACTCGTGAATCGCCCCCTTTTGCACAGTTCACGATCAAAACAAAGACGGGAAAGCCATGGTCTGGCCAGACATATTCTCGAGATACATAAAAAGAGGAGGGGTGTGTATAGATAAGGAAAACCATCGGTGCTTGATTTGTTTTGCTGTTCCTGGAGAAAGTAGCGTCGAGACCATTCTGCACATAAGCGGGTTCTCCCCGTGTGAGATATTCGATTTTGGCTGAAATCAACATTTATTAGCCTCATTACTATCATTTTCGTGGCAAGCCCTATCAAAAAGAAATTCCATACCGGATTTTCCTCACATCAATAAGGGTATCTCGCTTACAGGCCTAAGCTTCTTCTTTTTTTTTCTTTTTTTTGTTCAACGCCTATTCGACTCCAGAAGTTGAATAGCGGCCCATAGTCTGCATCATTATTTTTCTTCGAGAATCGGACATAGCCAAGTGTAATATTTCAAGACAAAAGAGAGAGACGTGAACGTTCATTATGTTTTCCTGTTTTTGGTACTGATTCCCCAAATTGATAGGTATAGGACGAGATGCACAAGAGCTTTGGTCAATGAAAGAACAAAAGAAGGATATACTCTTATGTGCATTTTGTTCTGGCCCCCAATTCCGAGGCCCAAAAGGCAAATCGTTCTGAAATGTGAAGCAGCCGTGGAGACGGCAGCGACGATCAAAAAAAAAAATAGGCAATTAAAAATATCATAATACGGATCATCCGGACAACAGGAATCGACCTAATGCGGTTTTTTTTTGGTTTCATTGTTGAATCGATCTTTTCGACAACATGTGTGAGTGGGTTGAGACCAAAAAAGAAGAAGAAAATAAATAAAAAGACATAAAAGCAGAATTTGCAAGGCAAGACATCCCAGCGGCGATCGGGCCGGCGGTCCCCGTATTTTCTGTGTTCTTCCCTCTGCTCAAATTTCTTTTGCCTCTATGCTCCCAGGTCGAGCATCAAGATCGTACTGCAGCATGGTAATAAAGTCAACGACGACTGATGGTGGGTTCATACGACCACAGCTAGATGTACCTCATCCTGTGTGGGCTGAGACGTGTCATAAATACAGAGCTGAAGAGATTAAGGTCACAGTAAGATGGGATCCATTAAATTTGTTGAAAAAATTATTCATTTTAAGAAACAGGCCAAAAAAAAAGAATCCTCAGCTTCTGAGAAAGCCATGGTCTTTCTTTGGTCTGTGTTTGTGTGTGCTATCTGTAAAATTTGGCCCATTTTGTTGCACATAAAAATTAGAACCTCCTTCTCTTTTTTTCGCCATTCTCATTGTGAGATTTCATCACCCTTCATGTGCCTTTATATAGTTCCCTGTGTAAATAAACAACAAAAAAATCAAACTAAAACCTGCAAATAAAACAAAAGGCTCCTTTCCTATGCTGTTGAAAACATTTTTGTTGAAGAAAAAGAAAAAATAGGGGAGAGAGCTTCCATGAGAGTCTGAATAAGTAGGCGTAACGTGAAGGGGGGGAAATGGAAGTCGGAAGCAAGTTAAGGAGGAGACCAGTTCTCTCGTGGAATGGCAGTTAATTGCCCTGGAAGACTCCCCCCTTTTTTCCCCGGTTGAAATGGGTATATGATAAATTTTCTTTCCATGAACATGTTAAAACAAAACAAAGTAGATGTGTGGGAGTGAGGCCTTTTACATCGTTAAGTGTAAAGTGCTGCGCTACCCTGTGGTCGAAATCGGTGTGTAGAGGCGACGGATAGAAGGGGGGGGTGATGGGAGAAATTAGTAGCGGTACAGGTCGCTCTTGTAGGGACCCTCGACGGGCAGACCCAGGTACTCGGCCTGGACGTCGGTGAGCTTGCTCAGCTCGACGTTGACGTGGTCCAGGTGCAGCTTGGCGACCTCCTCGTCGAGGATCTTGGGCAGCACGTAGACGTCAATGCCGAGGGCGCCCGTCTTGGCGAACTCGATGTACTTCTCGGAGAAGGCCTTGTCCTTGTTCTTGAACAGGGCAATCTGGGCCAGGACCTGGTTGGTGAAGGAGCAGGACATGACGAACGACGAGTGGCCCGTGGCGCAGCCCAGGTTGACCAGGCGGCCCTCGGCCAGCAGGATCAGCTTGCGGCCGCTCTTGAGGGTGTAGCGGTCGACCTGGGGCTTGATGTTCTGGTGCGAGACGGCGTTGGCCTTGAGCCAGGCGACGTCGATCTCGACGTCGAAGTGGCCAATGTTGCAGACGATGGCGTCGTTGGGCATGGCCTCGAAGTGGCGGCCGACCAGGATGTCGCGGCAGCCGGTGGTCGTGACGAAGATCTGGCCGATGGCGGCGGCCTTCTCCATGGTGGTGACCTGGAAGCCGGCCATGGCGGCCTGCAGGGCGTTGATGGGGTCGATCTCGGTGACCAGGACGCGGGCGCCCATGCCGTGCAGCGCCAGGGCGCAGCCCTTGCCGACGTCGCCGTAGCCGGCCACGACGGCGATCTTGCCCGCAATCATGACGTCGGTGGCGCGCTTGATGCCGTCAACGAGGGACTCGCGGCAGCCGTACAGGTTGTCGAACTTGGACTTGGTGACGGAGTCGTTGACGTTGATGGCGGGGACCAGCAGCTCGCCGTTCTTGAGCATCTTGTACAGGTGGTGGACACCGGTGGTGGTCTCCTCGGACAGGCCGAAGCAGTCCTTGAGCTGCTCGGGGTACTTGGCGTGGACGAGCTGGGTCAGGTCGCCGCCGTCGTCGAGGATCAGGTTGAGCTTCTTGTTGTCCTTGAAGGCGACCAGCTGCTGCTCCAGGCACCAGTTGTACTCCTCCTCGGTCTCGCCCTTCCACGCAAAGACGGGGACGCCGGTGGCGGCAATGGCGGCGGCGGCGTGGTCCTGGGTGGAGAAGATGTTGCAGGACGACCAGGTGACCTCGGCACCGAGAGCCGTCAGGGTCTCGATGAGGACGGCAGTCTGGATGGTCATGTGCAGGCATCCGGCAATGCGGGCACCCTTGAGCGGCTGGTCAGCCGCGTACTTGACACGGGTGGCCATCAGACCAGGCATCTCGTTCTCGGCCAGATCGATCTCGCGGCGGCCGAAGGCAGCCAGCGAGATGTCGGCGACCTTGAAGTTTGATGCGGGGGCAGCCATTTTGATGGTGTGTGGAGGGGTCTGCAGGGCAAGGAGAGCAGGATGTCAGTCAATTGGATGGTTGAAATGGCGAGAGGCACGGCAGATCTCTCTAAGGACAGAGGAAGCTTGAAATGGGGGACTTCTGGCAAGAGGGGGTTCTCGAGCAAGCAGAGCTCCGAAAAGAACAGCTGTTCGGTTGCGGAAGTCCGGGAGGAGGGCATTCGCGAGAGCAAGCAGGAGGAACGACGTACCTTGGGGAGGTGGAAGACGAGGAATTGGGAAGTATTCAAAGTGTAGAGCGAGAGAAGATACGCAGAGGTGAGAAATGGAGAGAGTGGGAGAAGAGGAAAGGAGGAGAAATAGAAAAGAGGCGGCGAAGATAGAGGACATTCACCTTTTTCTGTCTACAAGTAGTGGGGCAGCGGTTGGCTTGGTGAGGGGTTGGTGAGCAGAAAATTTCAGGAACGGAACTAGGCCCAATTCGGCCAAGCCAAAGTCCTCTGCGTGGGCGCTTTGCCGTCTCGGCTCCATCTGCCGTTCCTGAGCAGAGCGGCGATCCGAAGCTGAGCGCCGAATGCGTTTGGAACACGTAGGCATGCCGCTGTGTCTGACCTGATCCGAGCACATACTACGGCGGTTGCTGAGTCGACAGTTTCAAATCGACTGGCTCTCCTGATTTCCGGATTTCTTGATTTCTTGCTTGCAACATATTTTCTTTCCTTTTTATCTAGACAGTCGTAGACCCAAGTTAACGCCAGGCCTGATGCAAAATGCAAAACAGCTCGTCCCTGTGCCTTTTCTTGTTGCACAGGAGCAGGATCCAATTGCCCCTCCTGCCGCACTCCTCGATTTCGTGGCCCGCAGGAGAACATCCCCTTGGTGCCTCTGTACGGCCCAAGGAAACCCCACGGCCAAAGGGTCTCATTGGGCCATCGATCCCGCTAAACTTTTCGGTGCGAACATGCCCACAGAAAAAGAGACATAGAGGGCGAGGTCGTCCGTCCTCCTCTACCCAGAAATCTCAATCGTTACACACCCGCCTATCCGTAAAGAAGCACACCAGCTGAACAAAAAAAAAGACAAACCAACTGACAAGCGATTACTCCGGCAGCAGGTTCCCCCGGACGGCAAACATCTTGGCGGTGACGCTGGATGTGAAGCCGTCGACCTGCCGGCTGTACTGGTCGACCTGGCGGGCGTTGAGCATGCCCTCGAGGCGGCTGGGCTCCTGGGGCAGCTTGAACAGCCGCTGCCACTCGTCCTCGGGCAGGGGCGTCTGCTTGGCGGCGGCGCGCTGGGCGTTCTCGGCCTTGCGCTTGGTCTGCCAGGCCGTGATCTTCTGCTGCTCGCGCGCCAGCTGGCGCTGGTAGTACTGGTGGTTGTTGAGGTCGGTGTAGTGCGACTCGATGCTGTCGAGCAGCAGGTCGCAGGTCTTCTCGAGGAACGGGTCGATGGACAGGTCGAGCGCGTCCAGCGACGGGTAGGCGGGGATGGCCAGGGGCGCGCGCTGGATGTCGGACAGCGAGGCGGGCAGGTCGACCTCGGCCTCGGCGGGCGGCGCGGGCAGCTGGTGCATGAACGTGGTCAGGAGGTGCGAGTTGTGCACGGATACAGGCAGCTCGACCAGGATGTCCTTGAAGGAGAGCTTGGATTGCCGCAGGCTGTCTGGTTAGCGGACGAACAAAAAGAAGAAGGGTGGAACGAGCGGATGGATTAGACGCACCTCTCGGTTGTGAATTTGCCCTCCTTGTAGGCGGCCAGGAAGACGCTGGATAGGCGGAACGCGCGCAGGTTCAGGGCGCCCTGCGAGCTGCGGCTGACGTCGTAGACCAGGCCCACGACGGCGGCGCCGGTGTGGGCGTCGCGCTGGTAGTGATGCAGGTTCTCGATGAAGCTCATGTTGACAAAGTTGCCCATGGTGGCGCTGGTGTAGAAGCCCACGCTGTTGGCGTCGACGTTGACCTCCTTGAGGTGGCGGATCATCTCGGTCTGGTACACGACGTTGGCCTTGGCGCGCGGCGCGGCCGCGGCCAGGGCGGATGCGTCGTTCTGGTGGCCGCGGTCATTGGCGGCGGTGCTGCCGTCGAGGGCCGCGTCGACAGTGGGGAAGGCGAACGTGTTGGTCACCTCGAGCGTGCCGTTGTTCTCCATGCCGACGATGGCGCCGGTGGCCGTGGTCGGGAAGGCCGCGGCGCACTGCTTAGTGATCTTCATGACGACCAGGGCCTCGACCTGGACTGCCTGGAACGGCGAGTCCTTGAGGGCGTCTGTCGCAGCAACCATCGTGAAAGGGGGGGAGACGGGATGTAGGGATGAATGTCGGAGTCGAAGCGAAGCAAAAAGGGTCGCAAAAATATCGAGAGGTGAAGAAGAAAACCTCGACGTGTGGTTGATTCGCGGGGTTGGCGGTGGGGGGGGAGTGGGCGCCGGGAGGTTGACGGACGTCGTAATTTTGCCTTTGCCGGATGAATATTTTTTCGCCTGTGATGCCACTAAACTTGGCGATGCTGTGCGATTTCTGCTTTTGCTTGATTTGTGGGTTTCCTTCCAAGAGGGAAGCAGGGCGGTGAAGGCGGGCAGAACCAGCTTGCTCTGGCAATGCCCCGCCGACTGTTGTGTGCGGACTGATACAGTGCAGGGACAACAGTGAGGCAGTGTCAGCACGGTAGACAGACCTCAGTTGGTGCACTCCTGCTTGTAAGTTGGGCCCACCTGTTTTCCTCTGCCCTTGTTTACGCACATTATTTGCACACATCAAAAAGGATCAACTTTAGATCAGCTTCACCATGGCGTAAGTGTGGCAAAGAAACGCGCAGCAGTGTTAGTTGAAAGCATATTCACTGACGCATTCGAATACAGAAAATCGCGCGGCTACACCACAGACGACGTCGAACAGGCGCTGGCTGCGGTACAAAACGGCACCTCGTTAAACAAAGCCGCTCAGCAGTTCAACATTCCTAGGGTAACGCTTCAGCGCCACAAATGCGGTGGCCGGCGGACTCCAAAAGTCGCGGGTGCGCCGCGGCGGCTTTCAGTGGAAGATGAACGACATGTGGTCAACTAGGTAAAGGCCCAGACGGAGATGGGACTGTCCACCTCGCGTCTTCAGTTAAGGACCACTGCCTCGTCTTTCGTTAAGAAACCTGGGAAGACCAAAACTCTGTCGACCAGCTGGGTGGAATGCTTTCTGCGGCGGCACTCCGATCTAAAGTCACAGATTGAACCTAGAGCAGGAGACAGCGCACTGGGAGACAGCGCAGCAGGAGAAAGCTCTCGTGCGACCAGTGGATAGAGGCAGCAAAAGGAGCGAAGGTAGGCTCCAGGAAAAGAGATGCGGTTGTTTTTATGTGATACCCTAGGCTTAGCACGCATTCCAGATTGTAAGATGCATTGTTTTTATTACTTGTCCCTTGCCGCATCGTGGCCTCTCCTTGTCGAGTGTGCATGCGCTCCAGCCTAGACTGCGCCGGATTGGCCTATTTTGACCCATTTTAACCCATTTTCGCCAAATTCACGGCAGCCAACTTCGACACCCACTACAACATATGCTTGTTTCTCGTCGCTGCGCGTTGAATCATCCAGGGCCAGGCCATCCGGCGGACCGTGGAGGCATGGACAGCCGAGACCCCATCCCACGCGGATTTGTCAAGCGCGCCCGGCTGTGCGGGATTGTGGGATTGCGAATGCACTCATCCCACACACGCCCCCACGCCGTGGCCACCATTCCACCAAGGCACCGGACGGGGCGCGTCTGACGACATGTGGGCTTCTCACGAGCTTAAAAGAACGACAGTCCTTCGTCTTGTGTGAATCTGCTGGTATTCCATTTCTATCTCATCATGTTCATCAAATGCTCAGATCTGCTCCGATCTGTTTTGCATGCCGTGGTAAAAAGTCAATCCTATGGACGCCGTTGCTGTCTTTTCCTGTCTTGCTGTTTCCGTTTTCCTTTTCCCTTGTTCTTGTCCTTCTCTATTTCTTTCTTCCCCCTCTCCTTTCATACTGCCCTTCCCCTAGTCCACCCACTCAATCACCTCCCAGCTCTTGAGGTCGTCGTGGATCGCCAGCCGGTACCGCTCGATCCGCCACTCGCGGTACAGCGACCGCACCGAGGAGCTGGCCCGCCGGTGCTGCGCGCCGTGCCCGGCCTTGTGCGCGTCCGCGGGCGACCGCCACAGGCACGTGGCCAAGTTGCGGCCGTCCGCGTCGGGCACGTTGAACCAGTACCGCAGCAGGCCGCCGCTGTCGGTGGCCTCGCGGTGGGCGGCCTTGTCGAGGCTGCTGAGGTCGCCGTAGTTGGTGGTGGGCGGGATCTGCGAGCGGAAGGCCACGACAAAGTAGTCGGACCGCGTCCAGGGCGCCGTGCCAGCCGTGCCAGCGGCAGCGGCGTCGGCGGCCGCCAAGCGGCGCAGCTCGTCGATGACGACGGAGAAGTTGAACGACTCGACATAGGGCGCCGTGGCGTAGTCGTCGCGCGTCTTGTCAAAGACGGCCAAGGCCCGGGCCAGCAGACGGGTCTGCGGGTCGAGCGTCTCCAGGTCCAGCAGGTGGTCCGGGTAGGGCGAGAAAGTGATGTAGCGCGTGCCGCGCTCCTCCTGTGGCAGGGGAGAATGAGACGCCGCGCCCTCGGTCTGCAGAGCCTGGACCAGAGCAGCCTTCTCGTCGTCGAGCGTGGGCAGAGCGGCCTGCGTGTTGTTGATGACGGCCGCGGAAGCCATGGTCAAGGTTGGAATGGGAGCTGTGAGAAGGTATGAAAGAGTGGAAATTGCGAGGCAATGCTGTGCTCTTCTTGAGATCGTCTCGGGCAAGAAGAGGTGAGCAGGGTGGGGAAGAGAGACTCCTTAAATACGGACCAAGTGGTCGGGGAAGAAAGGAAAACGAGGACGAAGCGAATTGGATGGTGAGACAAGACGGGTGTCGAGATGGTTGAAGATGTGACGATGCTTCAGGGGGTCGATGAGTTGCTCGAGAGGTCACAACGAGATGCAGAGGGACGCTGGTTTACGAGATAAGCCCGGGACGCAGTATGCTCTCATGCCAGTCTGTGCCTGTTTTTCATTCTTTTTTTCACTTTCTTTTCACATCCAGTCACCACAGACGCCATCGGCCTGTCTCAGTAGCACCGGGCTGGTGACATTCGGCTGCCGAATGGCGAGCTTTTTCCCGCCACTGCGGGTGCTAAGTCTGCTCCCGCGGCTCGGAACCGCCTACGTGTCTGTTACAAAAATCTAGAACGCATTGGTGCGTGGCTACTTGTGTTGTCTCTGGATGTAGAGAACGGACACAAAGAGCGCGTTGCCGGGCCGTTCAGGTACGGCGAAAAGGCTAGCAAACGGATGCACGGTAGACGAGAAAAGAAAATTATTCGCCTGCACTTGCAGCTTGTTGGCACTAACAGCCGAAACGCGACCAATCGCGCCATCGCTTACATGGCTGATGCCATTTTCATTTCGGGCCCGTCTGCGGATTTGCCCTGATAATAATGGACAAGACAGAATGAGCTAAAGAACAGTGCCGAAAGGGGAAACCTTTTGGAAACACATCCCACGGGTGCTGTTGGTTCCTGTTTGCCTCCCATTCCCAAAAGTTTTTTTTCTCTCCTTTTCTTTTCCGTTCTGCCCTCCTTTTATTCGTCCTCGTTTTCACAGCTCTTGCATTTCCGATTCTCGGAAGTCGGTGTGTATTTAGATCGTGCCATCCCATCCTGCAGCGCAGCTCTCGGTCCCCAGACAATTGATATGCAGATGTGCTTCCCTTTGTCCCGTTCTTGTCCTCACCGCCAGGAAGACGGCATGCAAGATAAGCAGGGGGCACCGGCATGCCGACATGCGCCCGGTTCCTATCTCGCGTCATAAGGGTGCCAGCAGTTACGCGTACCCGTTGGCCATTGTCGACATTATCTTCGTTTTTAGCCAGCCAGGCAAACAACCAATTGCGGTTGTGCGTCTTACATGCATTAGTATGTACGGTTCGAGTATGAGAACAGTAGCATGTCCGAAAGGAAAGACGGGACGAGATCACTGCAGACCAGGACGTTTCCGGAAGAGACCGGATCCGACGATGTTGCGGCTCTTCACCGAATCGCGTCTTTGTGGAAAGATCTTCAAGGAGAAAGGGGGGGCTTGGTCATGAGACGACGGAGAACACATCCCCCGCCGATCCGTTTCGCATGGCTTAAATATTGCCGTCGTTGTCCGTGTCGTTCGCGTCGTCCCGCCCGTCACGCAGCCACGTCTTGGCCATCTCGTACGCGCCTAGGTAGAGCCCGCTGCCGACAAACGTCCAGCCCGCCCGCAGAGCGCCGCCGCGGAAGAGCCCCCGCACGCCGCGCTCCCTGTAGATGATGCGGGTCAGCTGCAGAGCGCCGATGCGCTTGCCGGCGCCGCTAGCCCGCTTGCGGTCCTCGTCGGCCTGTGACGCCGACAGCATCATACGCGTCTTGACCACGTCCGTGGGTGTCGTGACGACGGCAGCGATGGCTCCCGACGTGCCAGCGCTGAGGCCGTTGACGGCGCCCGTGAGGAGGAGCCGGTGGGCAAGGCCGGGGTCGGTTGGGGCGGCCTGTGAGGCGCCCCTGCTTCGTTTCGACCGATCTTGGTCCCAGAGCGCGCGCAGTCGCACCCGCATGGCCTCGAACATGGGGAACTGCAGCGCCGTAAATGGCAGGTTGCGTGCTGCGAGGGCCGTGTAGCCAGATAGTAGGCGGCGCGTGACGCCGCCCTCGGCATTGAGCAGCATCCGCAGCGCCTGGAGCGAGCTGCTCGTCGATGGCGTCTTCTTTCCGCTGCCGCCGCTGCCGCTGCTTCCATCGGCTCGGTTTTGGATCATCTGAGCATTCTGCTTGATCACCTCTGCCGGCGTGAGCACGAGACACGAGGCCAGCTCGGCAATGCCCGAGGAGAGCGAGTGGACCAGCGCGGCCGGCGGCGCAGCACCGCCAGCCACCGTCGGCACAGCTCGGCCGAGGATGCGCTTGGCCGACTCATATGTTGTAAAGAAGACGCCGGCTGTCAATCAGACGATGTGACTTACACGAAGAGCAAAGCAAACAGGGAAGACGAGTATAAAACCTACAGGCCGGTAGAGTAGCGATAATAACACTGCCAACGCCCTGGTAGAGACCGCGCAATGCGTAGGCGGAGGGCACGGCGCGGCGCAGAGCTGCGGTCGCAGACTTGGACGAAGACGAAGAAGACGACGAGGCATAGGTCTTGATGTAGTCGCGGCTCTGCATGCGCGTCTTAATCGTGTCCAGCGGGTAGACCAGCAGGTCGATGGTGAAGGCCGCAAAGGCGCCAGCCTAAACCGGTTAGTAAGGGCCTCGGTCGCCATGACATATAAATACCAACTTATCATCCCAGCGTACCAGGAGAATCTCCGTGTGCGTGTTGCTGTCGCTCATCGTCGAGTGTCTTGGCAGGCGTGTTGCTGCGCCCTCTGACGTGCGAAGCGAGGTTGGGTGAGAGAGGGGTGCGCGATCATCAGATAAGAACGAGATCAAGCAGTGGCGGGCACGGCTCTGGCGGTTGGGAGACGGCAGCCCCTGTTCGTTGACGGCGAATTGTCTAGGGAAGGAGCAATTGGCGGACTTGCCTCGTTTCCAATAAATCGGCGGGGTCTGATTCGTTCTGCCCTAGCAGAGAGACCGCGGCATCCCGACCGAACTATTACTAAGTAGTCAGGGGCCGCGCAAAAAGGACGACAGGGGATCTAGAATGAAATAACTCGCAAAAAGAAAAAGAAAAAGTCTAGAAAAATAGACGATGGGAAAAGAGGGACTCGAACCCTCGTCCTTTGGATGTCACGTGGTTTTCTTAAACAATATGAGACCAACGCGCTACCGACTGCGCCATCTTCCCGATGGACGATGGCCGCCCACTTCGTTGCATTATGGACCCGTCTGTTGTGTCGATTTCGGATGGGGACGAGGAAGTGGAGAACGGACGAGAGTCGGGAGGCCGGACTGGCCATGTAGAGTGGGCTGTCTCGAAGTCGATGACCAAGAAGACTGTTCCGGAACTGGCACGCGGACTATATGAGAGCCTTGTGATGCTGCTGGCAAAACTGCCTTGCTGTGAGTTCGGCCAGAACTCACGAAAGATTTTACAACAGAGTTTGGAATATTTATCTCATACAGTCGTTGAACTAAAAATGGGTGCAAGGCCATGGTTGAGGCTTGTGTATGATTTACATAGACAAGTTGAACAAGCACCACTTCGAGACGGAATCGCAGGACTAGTATCTCGCGTTGTGTGTTACGAATGCCAATTGCTCAGGTTTGGTGAAATATGCGATCGAAAATGCCGGCCGATTTGGTAGGTCTAGCAAAAGAGACACGCAAAAACAGAACGGGCAAACAAGGCATCCAGCCTGGGTCCGGCCTGGGCCCGGCCTGGTGGCAGACACAAAGCGTCAGCCTTCCTGGACAGGCTGCGCACACGGCAAGACGCCGGGCTCATTGGTCAGATGGCCGCAATGGCAAATTTTCCTTCTTCCCCTAGCGTGCGGACAACTTACACACACGTCCCCCGCGCCTCGTTCCTCTTGCCATTCTGGTGTTCGCCTTGTATAAGACACAACCCTCCCGTGTCTTATTAGAACAGCCATACATTATAAGGAGCTGTTTCGGCCTCCCACTCCCAGGTGCGAAATTCGAGCATTCCATTCTCCTTGATGGTCTTTTTATGTTCGTGCTACAAACAAAAATCCTTCGGCCTTTTTTGACATTCTAGACAAACAAACAAACAAAGCCCCAACTCTCTTGGACAAAGAGTTGCTTGCGACCTTCGCTAAACGACTATATACCCCTTCCGACAGCCGGCTATAGAAAGACTTCTTTTGCCTTTCCTTCCAAACCACCATTTCAACAGAAACTACACTTTGGCCCATTTTCTCATGTCACAGAAATTTTCTGCTCTCTTCTCCTCTTTCAAAAGGCGACAAGACATGCCAGACAGGCCGGACGAGGCCGGCCCGTCAGAACGCCTGAGCAGACAGCTCCGGGACCAGCAATCACACCCCAGCGACGGCAGCAGCAGCATCAACCAGCAGCAATCTCAGTCTGAATCGACACCGCGAACCTTGCCCGAGACACCCAACGTTGCCAGATCAGAAATGGCGGCCTCTTCCCTTCCGACTCCGCCTTCGTCAGGCGCCAAAAGCAGACAATCAAAATCGCGCCGAGCAGTCATGGCAAATTCACGATCCGGTGCATCACCACGCGGTCTGCCAAGCGCACCAAGAACACCGGTACCGAAAGCACCATCTCCTCCGGCACCAGTGCCATGGCCACCAGCAGCCGCGTCAATTTTACCTGCAACGCCGCAGCAGCTGAAGATTCCAAGCACGCCACGGATGCCGCGAGAAGAGTCCCCCGATGTCACGCCACTACCGGAAGAGCAACAATTCTGCGCCTGCTGTCAAGAAGAAGACGCGGATGCTGATGAAGGACATGAGCATGACAGAGAGGGCGCCGACCGGGGCAGGACGCCCTCCGGTAAGGACAGCAAAACGGCTGTCAAGTGTGCGGTGCATTCCGAGGCTGCTAGCAGGGGCAGCACACCAAAGGAGCCAGGCAGCCTCACAAAAGTGGAGGCTCAACGTGAGTGACGTCTATTCCCGCATTGCGTTGCTGTCTCTCCGACGCTCGCACTCAAGAAACAGAAAGACACATGCTTAGTAACCGACGTGCAGTCCAGGCAGCAAGGGCATACATTAAAAGGCGGAAACAGGGACCGGGGGGCAGCGGAAACCGGTCGGGCGAGCCAGGTGCCCAACGGTGAGTGGAAGGATCTGGTCAGGCGATATAGCATTGGGGGGACGGCAGCAACCGGTGGCGAGGGGGGTGGAGGAGAGGGGAGGGGCGTTAACAAGCGTTTACGTTGGCGATACGTTGGCGAGGCTTGCCATTCACAGGCAAGATTTGACTCCTTTTCTCTTGCGGTTTGGCTTCCTTTTTGGTTCCCTTTTTTGGAATAGATTTTCCTTGTTTCCTTTCTTTATCATGGCATCTACTGTGGATTTCTCACTTCTATGCAGGGATCTGGGCTAAATTGGGGCAAATACAGAACGTGCGCGCTTGCAAAAGAGGCAGCCAGCGATGGTCGATGACAAAAAATATCTAACAAGGCTGTTTCGTATTATCACGATTTTATTACAAAACTGCTGCAGTGAAGTCAAAGACAATGGAGAGGGAGAGGGCTGGTGGCGCCAGCGACGAAGAAATCTAAGAGGGAGGTAATGCTCCGCGGAAGGGGGCAGGGGTTCCTGCCTGGTGGCTCAGCCCTACACAAAGGAGGCACAAAAGGCAGCAGCCGCAGCGCCAGCCTGGTTCCTGCCCCGGTTGCTGCATATAACGTCCCCTTGTAAAATTGGAGGCCGCACGGTTTCTGCTCTGCTTCTTGTTGATTCTTGCTTGCACACAGACAGTGCTGGGAGCGGGCCCAATCAGGACTGCTCGAGTCTCTCTGCGTGTGATTTCACTGCTTTTCAAACCCGGCGGCGCCTATTGAAAAAGCCTAACGATCTGCACAGCCTTTCTATCCCTGCATTCCAAGCAGTGGCCTCCCGGATAACATATCGCGGCCAGAGGACACTTGACTTTGTAAGATTGAAATGACTGATGCTTGTGGGCTCTGTATTGTGTCAGAAGTCCCAAGGCAATTCTGCGGATCTAATAGTTGTCCCGCCAATTTGCTTGAGAAGAAAAGAGGAGACGAGCTGGCGACTCAAGCCTGCGGGAGATCGACTCCAAAATCGAAGCGGACCTCCTCTCGGCAGATGCTGCCGCTCGCGGGGTAGCCAATGCCAGAGGAGCTTCCTCTTACTGCGCCGTTTTATGTATCCGAGAGGCTTAAATGTTCAATAGCTGGGGATGGATTTAAGACGTACGATAGCAGATCTGTTCGATCGATTCGATCCGTAGAAATAGGATAGTATCAGACCGGCCAAACAAACCAGAGTCATCGTGAGAACAGCTCGCAGCAGGATCATGTCCGACGTCCCAACGCTCCCCGAAACCCACTCGGGCATCCCCGTCTACCTCCTCGACAAGGCCCGCGCGACCAAGGAGGCCGTGTACAAGCTGAGAGACAATGCCGCCGACGCGGCCATCCCCCGTCGCCGGTCCGTGCCGGCGCTGCCCCAGGGCGTCACAAAGGAGGCATTCACGGCCGCCGTCGTTGACCTACGCGCGCAGCTCGGGGCAGAGCATGTCGAGGTCATCGACCAGGCGCTGCGCGATGGCTGGTATATGGAACGCATGTTCTCCCCTCCCCTCTTTCTGTCGTACAGAATCGTACAAAGCCTCTGCTTGTGTGTGCACGTGTAACTGGAACTCTACAGACCCCAATACCCACGACATGATGACCATCTTGGACGACGAGGAGTTTGTGGCGTCGGCCGTCGTGTATCCCGGCAGCACGGACGACGTGCAGATCGTCGTCCGCTGGGCCAACAAGCACCTGATTCCCATCTTTCCCATTTCTATGGGCAGAAACTGTATGTCGGATATATGAAGAGCTGTGCAGCCCCGTTGCATGTGGACTGACACAGCTGCCCCCTCCCCCCTTGGCAGTGGGCTATGGTGGCGCCGCACCCCGTGTCCGCGGCTCCGTGGTTGTTGATCTTGGCCGGCGCATGCGCATGATCCTCGACATCAATGCCGACGACTTCACCTGCCTCGTCGAGCCGGGCGTCTCCTTCTACGCACTGTACGACGCCGTGCAGGCGCGAGGCCTGGGCGACACGCTCTGGGTTGACGTGCCGGACCTCGGCGGCGGGTCCATAATTGGCAACACGGTCGACCGCGGCGTCGGCTACACGCCGTACGGGGACCACTGGGCGACGCACGCCGGGCTTGAGGTAGTGCTGCCCAACGGCGAGGTCGTCCGCACGGGCATGGGCGCTCTGCCGGGCAATAACACGTGGCAGGCATTCCCCTACGGCTTCGGCCCCTTTTCGGACGGCATCTTCTCGCAGTCCAACTTCGGCATTGTGACTAAGATGGGCATGACGCTGATGCCGAACCCCGGCGGCCATGAGAGTTTTGTGCGTTTCACTGCCTTGTATTTTTTCAAAATCGGCAACGACATGGTCGTGTTACTAACAGGGACACATAGCTGTATACATTCCAGCGAGAGGAAGATCTTGCACAGCTGGTGCGTCTTCTACCAGCAGCACCAAAGACAACTATTCGTTTCCCTAGGCTGACGTTGGCAGATCGAGATCATCCGCCCCCTCCGCATCCGCAACATCCTCGAGAACGTGGCCCAGCTCCGCCACGTCACGCAGTCGGTGGCCGTGCGCGGCCGGCCGCGCACCGACTTCTACGCCGAGAAGGACGGGCTCGTGCCGCAGGACGTGATCCATGCCGCCGCGGCCACGTTCCCCGGCGGCGACCACACGTGGGCGTACTACGGCACGACGTACGGCCCGCCCGAGGTGCGCGCGCTCAAGCTGGCCGCCGTCGACGCTGCGTTCCGCGCCATCCCGGGCGGCCGGCGCGTCGACACGTCGCAGTTCCCGCCGGACGAGTACTTCTGGTCGCGCGACCGCATCGCCTCGGGCACGCCCGACCTGCACGAGCTGCGGTGGTGCCAGTGGGTGCCCAACGGGGCGCACGTGGCGTTCTCGCCCGTGAGCCCCATCCGCGGCGCCGACGCGGCGGCGCTCTACGCGCTGGCCAGGCGGCGGCACGCGCAGCACGGCATCGACCTGTTCCCCGCGTTCTGCGTGGGCCTGCGCGAGATGCACCTGATCGTGGAGATCGTGTTCGACCGCACCGACCCGGCCAGGCGCGCGGCCGCGCTGGCGTGCCTGCGCGACATGGTCGACGACGCGGCCGCGCTGGGGTACGGCGAGTACCGGACGCACCTGGTGCTGATGGACCAGGTGGCGGGCACCTACGGGTGGAACGACGGCGCGCTGATGAAGTTCCACGAGCAGCTGAAAGACGCGCTCGACCCCAACGGCATCCTGGCGCCGGGCCGCTGCGGCATCTGGCCACGGCGGTACCGCGGGCGCGGCTGGGAGATGACGAGGGAGAGCGGCGCGTCGTCCGAAGGCAGCGGCGTGGCGCCGGTATGAGTTATTCGCTGCACCTTGCGAGTTAAAAAGAAACAGAAAAAGGGGGGCTTTTGAATACAAAAAACTATACAGCTACAGGCCAGTATTTACGGGTGAGAAACGAACAGGGATATCAACGAAAAATAAGACAATCACACATCAGTTATGTATGCATATACATGCGTCCCCTACGAATCGCTTGGCTTGCCAGCCTTGGCCTGCCACTCGGCCACAATGTCCTTGTAGTCCTCGGGCCCGTACGGCGTCGTGGCCTCGGCCACCCAGCCGCCCTTGCGGTAGATCGGCAGGCCGAGGTCGCCCAGGATCTGGTCGAGGTACGGCAGGGCGTCAAAGACAAAGTCGGGGAACTGGTTGCCGTGGCCCGCCGGGTAGCGCCACTTGCCAAAGCGGCTCGTCAGCACGGTGTCGTAGCGCAGCTTCGCCAGGGCCGCCGCGGCCGCGTCGTCGAGCGCCACGGCGCCGTCGGCGGGCACGGCGGGCACCACCGACGCCGGTAGCGTGCCGTCGAACAGCGCGAGGATCCAGAGCGCCTGCACCTGGGCCATGAGCGGGATGGAGAAGTTCATCACGATGCCGGCAAAGGCGATGTCGCGCCGGCGTAGGAACCGCTCCGTCGGCGGCAGCACAAACCGGTACAGCGTGTACGGCGTGAGCGGGGTCGACGGCGTGACGGCCTCCGTGCTGGAGAGGCCGCCGGACTCGAGCAGCGGCTTCAGGTCCTTGTTCTGCACGGGTTGGTCCTTGAGCCGCGGGAAGCGGCGCAGGATCTCCTCGTCGGCCTGGGCCACGGCCGCGTCCGTGAAGATGGGCTCGTCGGCGCCGCTGGGCGCGTGCGGCAGGCCCAGCTCCTTCTCGATGCCGGCGGGCAGGAAGGTCATGGGCGGCACGTGCTTCCAGCCGGTGGCGCAGCCCAGCGCGTCGGAGGCCACCGTGGTGCCGTCGGCGAGGTGGACCTTGCCGGGCGACAGCGTGGTGATCTCGCCGATGTGGACGCGGACGGTGCCGTTGCGGACGAGCTCAAAGAAGTCGGTGGGGTAGTTGAGGATGGAGAAGGACGAGGCCGTGAACATGGCCTCGCTCCACGGCTTGAGCTTGGCGGTCTCCGGGTGCGAGGCGTACTTGTTGAGGGTGATGACGTCGCCGCCGAGGATCGACCAGAAGGTGTTGGTGATGCCGCGGCCGATGGCGCTGCCGTGGTAGAAGCCGCGCACGCCCGTGTAGCTGTCGGCATCGCCCCAGATGCAGGGGCTGAACCACGTGAGCATGCGGGTCACTGGGCGTGTTAGCAGAGCGAAGGGGCATGTGCATGTTGGGAGAGAGGCTCATTTTGACGTACTGACGAGCTTCTCAAGCCACTTCTTGAGCGGCGTCACGTACGGCGGAGCCTGCCAGATGGGGCCATGGCCCGTAGCTAGAAGAGTATATTAGTAGGCGAGACGAGGGTACAAGATGCAAGACGACTGCAGCAGAGGCAAGGCGCACTGACATCGGATGATCCACTCGACGTTGATGCCCTTGGACGCGTAGGCATACACCATGTCCCAGGCAGACTTGGTGCCGCCAAAGATGGTCACCGTCTTGGCCGTGTCCAGCGTGTCGGCGTGCTTGAGAAAGTCACGGCCGTGGAAGATGGGCGCGCCAAAGGTCTCCTGGCCCTCAAAGTGCGGCAGGAAGGGCTCCGACGTCAGACCCGTGGCGACGATCAGCTTCTTGGCCACGAGCGTCGACGGCGTGGCCTCCGCCCCGGTCAGCAGCGACAGCGTCCAGCCGCCGGCCTCGCGCAGCTCGGCCGAGACGACCTTGGTGCTGCCGCGGAAGTGCGGCGCCACGGCAAACTTCTCGGCGTAGTCGGTGAGGTACCGGTGGACTACGGCGCCCGGGATATGCTCGCCGGGCTTGATGCCGTAGGTGGCCGTGTCCATGGGAAAGTCCGGGTACTCGTAGGTGCCGAGCATGTTGTTGCTCTTGAGGCCCGGGTAGAGGCGGTGCTCGGCCCAGACACCGCCGATGGTCGGCGACCCATCGAGCACGGCAAAGGTGGCATCGGGGTGCAGCTGGTGGTTGGTCTTTGCGGCGCAGAGGCCGAACCAGCCTGACGGGGGGGAGGGGTGTCAGCAGCTTGTTTCTTTTTGCTTGACCCCTATTCCCTTTCCATCTTCATGGGATCACAGCGTATCTTACCAGCACCGACGATCACAAGGTCCAGGGTTTCAGGGTCCGCAGCCATGGCGCATTCGCTGCCGTGCAACGCTTATGTGTTCCGTGGAAATGAAAAAGAAACGAAAGTGCGAAGAAGCTATGTCATGCGCGGCATATAAGCACAAGCTACAGAAGAGCCGTCTGCTTATTCGACCTCGATAGTGCGCACCAAGGTTTACGGATTGATCCTAGGAATGGGGCGATTCGAGATGTGATGAGGGGAGACAGGAACAAGAGCAGCAGAGATAGAAGAGCAAAAACCGGGGTCGACGTCTACATGAGCCAACCGTGGAACCGTGGTCGGTCGTTCATGAAAAGAGGAAAGAAAGCAAAGCTCTCTTCTACAACAACAGAGAAGCCCTAACACCAGCAGCTCGCCAAACTAGCCCTAGTGCAGCCCCTGCACGCTGCAGGACGACGGGCCAGGCGAGGCCAAAATACTTTGCAAGTAATACTCCGTAGATGCAGATTATTATTTGTGGCCGGACTCCTGGGCCAGCGTGATTTGACGGCGGTTTCGGTTTCTTCTCCGTGGCTGAAGTGTGGGTGGGCCTGGCCAGAGGGAAGGGTAGACTAGGCAGCGGAAAGGATCCGGGCCAGCAGAAAAGAAAGCATCCTAAGACTACTCTAGTGTGTACGGAGCATGGAGTATGGAGCAGCTGCTGGAGAGAAAAGGCGGAACAGAGAAGACGAACAGAGAGTGCCTCAACAGTGCCCTGGGACTTCACGGCGCTCCTCGCCCAAATCCGCTCGCTTTCCGCCGTTCTCGTGCGCCAGCGAGACAATCAATGCATGGCGGAGAATCTCTCCTCGTCGAATCCGCCGAAATGCGTCTTACGACTACGGAGCACGAGTACGGGCCGGCCGACCACTGCAGGCGAGGCGTGGGTGGGCGCGGCCGCGGTGGGGGCTGCCAGTGGCAGAGCGGATTCCCTCCCCGGCTCCCCCTGCCGCCAATTGCACGGAGTACCCATACGAGCAGCTCAATTCCGCGTTTTCCCCATCTTCCACAGCTGCCCGTTTCGTACGGAGGACAATACATTGTGCGTCGTATCTGCTTGCTTCTAACCCTCTTCGTTGTTCCATGGATCCCCACGATGTCGTCTCTTCTCGCCTTTATCGTCGCCATCAGCTGCTATCACAGAGATCAGGCCATCCTCGTTCCTGGCAGTGACGATAAGGCCTGCGCCGTAAATTGGGGCGTGGGCGGCATCCCAAGAGCTAGCGAGCACAGACGTTGACGGCTGTGCGTATGGAGCCAGGAACAGAGAGGAGGAAAGACACTATTTTCGAAATATGCATGGCGGACGAGAGTTATGAAATGAATCAACGGCAGGCTCCGTGCAAGAGTGTCTTGGCTGCCCAGGCACCAGATGGCAATGTTTCTCTTTTTTCTTTTCTCCTTTTCTCCTTTTCTCCTTTTCCTCTCCCCTCCCTTTCCCCCCTTCGTTTCTTAAACTTTTCTTGGCTCTTCAACGGTGACACGCGCGAGGGCATTGAGACAGAAATCCGCGGCCGGTGCTGAAATCAGAAGCTTCAGTCTTGGCTGCTGATCTGCTCCTGTCCCCTTTCCCTCTCGCCGGCTCCAGGTTGCTCGCCTCCGGCTTCGACGGCGCCGGTTACAGTGCAACGGTCATGGGTGTGCTAGGCTCGGTAGACAGAAAAAGGGGGCCGCGTTTATGTATACGAGCACTCCGTACATAGTATTACGACGTACAAGTACTCGTATATACCTGTATATACGTCGTAAGTCGGCCCCGTTCCGAGCACGACGTGTGGCTTTCTGGACCCGGCAATTTCTGTTTGCTTTTCCTCGGTTCTCGCGTGTTTTCCTGACCCATCACTTGCCTCGGGGGACAGGGGGCAAACAGGCTGAGATCGACTGACAGCCAACTCCACAGGTGTTTTACCATGACGAGAGGGTAGGAGGCAACACGGCAAAAAGAAAAAAAAGGAGCAAATTTCTGTATGTTCCATGCAGAAGGTTACGCCGAATCTGGGGTCGGTTTTGAAGGTCTTGACGTGATCGGCGCACAATAACAGGGGAGAAACAGTGTCCAATGTTACAACGCCCTGCTACCTGGTAGTGGGAGCGAAAAGAGAAAAACGTCGTTGTCGAGGCTTGGCATTCACAAAAATAGCACGTTAATAAGCAGATGCCCAGAGAAGTGCGCGATATTTATTTTAACGGTGCAAGTGGAAGCGGCACAGGGTTCCATTGCCAGGAAATAGATCGATTGCTGAAACAGACGAAGCAACCAAGCCGCGAGAGAGTGAGAGAACGAGAGCACGAGAGAAGCAGAGATGCGTGTCGACAAGCCCGTGAAAGCCTCCGAGCCCGTACAAGGCCCGATACTCAAAAACAGAGGCTAGAGCCGCTAAAAGAGAAGGGCCGCGTCCGTTGCGCCGTGGCCTGTTTCTCCTCGGCGGGAGGGCGCCGTACGGGAGCTGGAGAGAGGGGGGAAAAGCACGACGGGAACGACACGTAAAAGATAGACAAACAAAAACTAAAACGTCCGCCAAGGCGGGCCGCAGGCGTCGCGTTGCTAGCGCTGTTTTGCAATGCAGAAAAAGAAAAGAAAGAGGAAAAAGGGAAGACAACCGGAATAGGGGCGGCGGGTGGGCGAGAGAGACGGGCGACTGCGCCATAAAAGAGCAGAAACTGATATATCAGAAAAAGAGGCATAAAGGGGCAAAAGAGAGTGGGCGTGACTACCAAAATCGAAATTTCCACCGTTGCGTTTCCGGCAAGACAGCACGTCCGTGTAGCTGATGCTCGATTGGTCGACCTGTCGTCTCTCACAAGCATTGTCCTCTTCTGTGCTTGTTGTCGTTTATTTTCGAATGCCCGAAACGAACCAATACCGTTGTCATGGTACGAGCAGACGGTGGCGTTCCAGATTCCACACGACGTGGGATGCCCTCCTCCTGGTGGCCATTTCCCTCGAGCTAATACGTGATCTCTGTTTAATACGGCTTAGCTGTCCCCTCGTCCGGTATACAAATACAAGTACAGGTAGGCTGCCTGGGTCTGCCAGTTCCTGCGTGGCAAACCTGGGACGGGGCAGCCCAAGAGCCTAGATCAGGGGCAGGCTGGCAGGGAGAACGACAGCACCTTTTCAATTTCTGCGCTACTGCGTAATGGATGCTGGGAATTCGATATCTGACAGGCTCGCAAGATAACGGCGCCAGCTCTCAATACTTGTCAGCACACAAGGCATGCAGACAATGGCCTCTATCCTCCTTTTGTGCAAGGCCGTGAGCACACCTGGGCGAGACTATCGAATAGTACCGGATTCCCATTGTCTTGGTTTCTTGATAAGAAAGATACAAATACGCTGCCAACAAGAGGGCGTCTTTTTCCCCTTCGTTCTCGGCATGTCCATCTCCTGCCCCTTTCCCGTTTCGACAGCGTTCGTCCTCGTTCGTCCTCGACCGTTTCGAGGCTTTTCCCCTCAACCCGTTATCTCTCTGGCCGTGCCCCGAGGTCATGCCAGGGGAAACACGCCTCTCCCAGCCTGCTGGAACAGACGGGGCCGCCAAGCACACCCAAATCTGCTTCGGCCAGTCGCATTGGACCGCAGCACGCGCGCACATCTCAGATCACAAGCCTGGGCTGGCGGGTTCTCCTATTCTGGCTGTGTTATGCGGAACATTCTCCGTGCAGCAGCAATACCTCCGAGTGTTTTTGTTCCGCTTCAGGAACAACCTTTGTAGCTTGCAGGCCACCACCACCGTGGACCCTCTAGGCCGTCTCGAGCCTGTCCCATTTTTTCAACTTCCTGATCTCTCTCTGTCTTACATCTTTTCCCCATGCCCCCACTAGCCCACTGCTGCTCGTAGTGTACATAGTATTACAACTACTCCGTACTCCGTAGGCCCCTGGTCCCAGCATCCCGGTTTCCGTTGTGGCCCCCATCTCCGTTCATCTTTCCTTTCTCTCAACCTGGTTTTTCTCCTTCCATTTTTCCTTTTGATGATAATTCTTTCATGCTCACCCATTGGCCATTGTCTTCTTCATGGACCTGTGACGGGTCCGGCACTGGACGGTGGACCACTAGATAAAAAGACACCAAAATAAGACCTAAGATACATGTGATCTTCACTGGCCAGGCCTCACGCTCTTCTTGCTCCACCCCCCCTTCCGCCCTTCTCATCTACTGTAGTAGTTGTACATTGTACGAGCACTTTTTATCTGCCTCGCCTGTCGTCTGTCAACGGCGCGGCCGCCCTTCCCCGGAAAACACTAACAGTAAGGATCAGCATTCTGGACGTCTACGGAGTAGTTTCAAACGGCCATCTCTGTCCTGGGTCTGCTTTATTTTCTCCTGCTCCCCTTCTCCTTCACTTCTTCCGCTTCTATTTTACTCTGCTGCTCCTCTTGACGACTTACGAATGCTACGTTCTCGACGGAGTGTCCACTTTTCCGTCTCCTGAATGCCAGCAGACCAGGGGACGACGTACAGGTACGACGATTTTTGAACGACAACGACAAGGCCGGAAAGAAGAAAGAAAACAAGACGATCTCTGTCCGGCGGAGCATCTCATGTCAGAATTTCTGACGGCAACACCGACGCCAGGGCGACAAAGAAGAATCTGAGGCGAAAGAATAGTGCACATTCGCCTCCAGACCGCAACGTCGAAACCAGGGCGCAACGGCGAATACAGGGCGGCAGAGAAAGAAAGGCGCAAATCATAGCCTCGCTGCTTGAATCCCCCCCCCCCTTTACACTCCTTATTTCTGCACAAAATTCAAACTTGTATATCAAGACAGCCACCCTCCCACGTTTCCTTCCTCCTTTTCGTGTTTCCTTGAGTGTAAGGGGAGTTGTGAGATATTAGAAGCCGGCCTCTTTTTTTTTTGTTCCCCCCTTTTATCCTTTTCCCCTCTTCTTTTTTTCTCTTCTTACCTCCTTACTTCATTGTTGTCCACAACTTTCCAAAATGAGCTCTTTCACAACAGAGGCGTTCACCCTGCTGGGCATTGGCCTGTTCTTCATCTTCCTCCGCACATATGCTCGTCTCAGCAAATTCGGCGTGGCGGGCTTCAAAGCCGACGACTACTTGATGCTGCTGGCAGCCGTAAGTTGCTGTTTCCCGCTCGTGTCAACTTTTGATTTTTTTTGTTCTGTTTTGTTCTGTTTTGTTCCCGTTGTTGTCTAACAGACTACTCCGTAGGCTGTCTACGCGGCAGAAACGACCCTGGCCTACACGGTCGGTGCGTATTGGGAAGGCCTCGCCAACAACGGCATGACAGATGCAGAGCGTGCTGCTCTGAGCCCAACCAGCGAAGAATACCGCCTTCGGTGAGTTTACGCTACTCGGCAATGATGCCGTCGTTCGTTGCCAAAGAGGAAAGGCCCCTAACCGCCCCCAACAGAGTCAACGGCTCCAAAACACAGGTGGCCGGCTGGTCGACGTACACTCTCCTGCTATGGATTCTCAAAGCATCCATGTGTACGTTCTACCTGCGGTTGACCGACGGCCTCAACTACAGCGTGCGGATCTACGTCGGCTTTGTCCTGATCGTGACGACCTGGATTGCCGTGCTCTTGTCCATCTTGCTGGGCTGCCGTCCGCTGTCCAAGAACTGGCAGATCTACCCGGATCCAGGCAGTGAGTTTGAAGCGTAGCATCTGAACGGGGCGAAAACGCATCATTCAAAAATCTAACATCTCCAGACTTCTGCCAGCCTGCCATCTCCCGCATCGACATCTTTGTCACCGTCGTCCTCAACGTCGTCACCGACATCTACCTCATGTCCATCCCGCTGCCCATGCTCTGGAAGGCCAATCTGCGGCCGGCCAAGAAGCTGGGCCTGACCGTGCTGTTCTCGGGCGGCATCTTCGTCACAATGGCCGGCATTCTGCGCTGCGTCCTGATTGTGACAAACCCCGTGACGGGCGCCCAGCAGGCCGGCTCCTGGGCCTGCCGCGAGACCTTTGTCGCCGTCGTCACGTCGAACCTGCCCATGATCTTCCCGCTCGTCCGCCACTGGGGTGGCCCCCTATTCAGCAGCGCGCGGGGCGGCCTGTCGTCCAATTTGCACTCCGACGACCACACCGGCGGCACGGGCCGGTCGGCGCAGGGCATGTTCCCTCTCGAGGACAAGAACCCGCGGCGCGGCATGGGCCCGCGCTCAGTGCACCCGATCCCGAACATGACCTTCTCGGAGAGCGAGGAGTACATCTACACCGAGGAGCAGCAGAGGCAGAAGCAGGAGCAAGAGCAGCAGCAGCAGCAGCAGCAGCAGCAGGGGGGCAGACAAAGCAGCGATGCCGACCAGCAGTCCGGCTCCCGGCCGTCTTTCCAGGGCGGACGCAGCGGGAGCGTTATTGCGGCCCCGCGCACAGGCATCACCAAGCAGGTGGTGCTGCACATCACCGAGGAGGAGCGGCGGCGGCGCAGCGACTGCGGCTCGGACGGGTCCAGCATGGACATGCTCGAGGCCATCCAGGGCGCGCACAAGGGCAACTACTTTCTGACGCAGCAGAACCAGCAGCCGCGGCGGACACACGAGGCGTCGGCGTCGACGTCGGCGTCTCTTTCGCCGTCTGCCACGGCCGCGTCGCCGCTGGCGGCCGCCACGTGGGACGGGCGGCCCAACCAGGACAGTGGCGGCGGCGGCGGCGGCGGCAGCACGGCAGCGGGCGACAGTTCCAAGCGCGGCAGCCTGGGGCTCAAGTCCGGGAGCCGGCGAAGATAGACGGGGTTGTGTGGCGCTCGTGTCTGTCTGTATATCGACATGTATGTCTATGGGAAACTGTTTGTTCGTTTTGTCTTCTTCCACGTCCAGGACGGGATTCCGTGTTTTTTAGAATAGCCTGCTTTGTTTGTCTCGTTTTCTCGTCTATACCCTCCTCGGAGCCGTGATCGATCACTGGCTGGCGATGTTTCTATCGAGACGCATTGATCGTGCTCTCCAAAATCAAAATCAAAGTAAATGTGCGATGCCAAATATTTCCCAATGTGTGCCACAAAAGCAAATTCGCATGACAAAAAAATGCAGCGGCCATGAGCAGACGACGCCACGACGCCCCCTATTCCAGATCCATGCAGGAGCTGAACCGTCACCGCCTCGGAGTGCATGGCCAGGCCGCGGGCGCACTCCGGCTGCAATTTTGTGGCTGCTGCCCCCTTGCAGTCCTAGTCGCCACGAAAAAGCAAAGAAAGCGAGACAAGACAAATACCAAAAAATAAACAATGAAACATAAAAAAAGAGAACATTAAAAAAAATTCAAACGATGAGAGTGAGATTTGAACTCACGCGACCGAAGCCATATGATTTCTAATCATACCCATTAGACCACTCTGGCATCTCACCTCTAGTTTGGAGACTTGAGAGATTTCCACTCCGAATGAAGCTTTTGTGGACAAGCCCGCGATCGCGAGCCCCGCAACAGGGGCCACAAAAATAAATATTGCATATATGCAGAAAGACAGAAAAACAAACAAGCTGCCAGGAAACCTTGCGGCAAGAGAGATGCAGAACAATATTGTCCGATCCGGAAGCATCGATGCTGCAGAGCATGCAGCAGCGACTGCACATGCCTCGTTCTGAAGAAGGCGCTGCCGTGCTGCGGCGTTGTTGGTGATGCCAGCCTCTGCTCGCTGGTGGTCTGTTGACATGTCAACATGCAAACAAGTAAACAATTCCTCATGGGCTTTCTTCTTCTGTTCTTCTACATTGACATGCTGCCGAACCTGCTCCTCTTCTCGTCCATTGTTTTCATTCCGCAATCTTCACTGCCCCTTCGAAACTCAGTCCGTTTTCCTACTCTCTGTCACCCAAAAGCACTCTACTTGACTTTTTTTTCTTTTCGTCTCGGAGCCTCTTGATTCCTTGAAGCATCCTCTCGCCAACTTGTTGCAACACACGAGACATCAGGAAGACAACCCGCAATACACACCACCTCTGTCAGACCGAGGAACGGATCCCGCAACAGACCCCTTGCCCCGCGCGGTCATGGTCTACACCCTCGCCGACGGCCTGCTCTCGTTCTGCTTCTCGTTCTGCTTCTCATTCTTCGCCGGCGTCATGGCCCTGAGCTACGTGGGTACCGTTCTCGCGACCGGCACTGCCGGCGTCGTCGAGCCTCCTGCTCCTACCAACTGTACAATCCTCAACTCGACCCTCGCAACGCTGGCTAAGATCAGCGATCCGAAGTACCGGCCGCTGTTTCTGCAGCATCCCTACTTCGGCATGATCGTGACGCCCATTCTCGTCGCCCTGCTCTACGTCTTCTTGCGCGTCTGGCGCCGGGTGAAGGACGAGGGCCGCATCAAGGCGGGAGGCAAACCTGTTGTGAAGAAGCCTGTCGTGGAGAAGCCTGTTGCGGAGAAGCTTGCCGTGGAGTAGCCCGTCGATTGAAGACGAAGAAATCTGGGTTCTACTCAAGCAGACACCTAGACAAAGTGCCAATTCCGGAACAAAATGACAGCGACTGTCAACATGGGGCAGGAAAACCCAAACTTGTGGCTGCTTCCATCTAGGAGCGCAAACATGGCAGCCAGCTGAAACAAAAGCAGGCAGTTCAGTCTGATTGTGCATAGCATAGATTAGCTAGTATCATAAGGAAGCAGTCCACACAGAAGTATTAGATAGCCTCCTAAAAAACGAATCAAACCTATTCAAACTCCTCGCCGCACTTGTGAAAGTAGTCTCATCGTTGCACCGCCCTCTTTTCGTTTACTCTGTCTTTGCCTTTGTGCTCTCGCCTCGGGGCGGTGCTGATGCCGCCGTCGACGTCGGTTGCTTCGGGATGGCTCCCTCGTACGTCTCCCATCCGTCGAGCAGCGGCGTGACCGCCGACCGCACAAAGATGTGCTTCGCGGCGGCCCAGTTCAGCACCTTGTCTGCGTCCTCGATGCACCCGCCCTTGACCGAGACGGTTGGGCGTATGGATCCGTCCGGCAGTATGACGGCGTGCAGCAGCCGCACGCCGCACTGCTGGCAGAAGTAGCAGTGCATCGTGTTGCCGCTGTCGGTGGGCCGCGTGAAGACGCCCACGCGGGCCGCGACGTCGGCCGACAGCGGGTAGAAGTCCTCGCCGGGCGGGAAATAGACCGACGTGCCAAAGGCCGACCCGGACTGGCGGCGGCACTCGGTGCAGTGGCAGTGGACGAGGTCGATGGGCCGCGGCGTCGACGTGCGGAAGCGGACGTGGCCGCACTGGCATGTGACGACGAGGCCGTTCGCCGCGGGAGGCGTCGAGGACCCTGTGGGCGAGGCCGGCGCGGGCGTGGATGTGGGCTCGGCCATGGCGAAGGAGACGCGTTTTGTTACTGTTGTGTGTATTTGTTGCGCGCGTGGGCGATGGGACCGAAGGGGGAGCGGGAAGGTGAAGCAAAGGTGTCCTTTGGCGGCTTAAGAGCGATCGATGACGTCGGTAGATAGCTGAAACTTTGTGCGAGGTTGGCGGCTGCGCCTAACGAGCCAACAGGACAAGGAAGGCGATACGAAAGTGCGATTCACATGAAAAAAATGTTGTTGAATAAAAGAAACGGAAATTTGATTTTGCAAGACGCGTTACGATAAAAGCAAACTGGTATGTCCTTTATGCGGCTCCCTTGGCTGAAATGCGCAGAACCAAAACAACGATGCAAAACCCCCTTTGTGCGCCAAAAGACCTAGACAATAGTACAAAAACCCAAAGAAAACACCGAGACCGGGCAGATACCCATATTCCCAGGGCAGCTTCAGTGACGACCGTCAGGCCATGATCCTTCTTGGACCCCTTGTCCCTTGTCCTGTACGGCCGCAGCAAAGCAAAGGCGTACCGCTCAGCCACTCGTCGCTGCAACCAGACCCCTTGCTTTGGAGCCGTGCACTGCACCTAGGCCGCCTGCCTCACTTCCCCTCGTGACTCGGTTCTTCAGATGCGCCGCTTCATCTCTTCCAAAACATCCAGGACCTGCGCTTTCTGCCCCGGCTTCCTTATTTGGCCGATGGCTGAAAGACGGGGTCCCCCCTGGCGTACTTCTCCACGTAGAACCGCGCCTGCTTGTCGAACTCGGCCCGCTGCGACCGGTACTCGTCGGCAATGCGCGCCTCCAGCGGGTCGTCGGGCTGCGGCTCAACCAGCAGGTTGCGGACGGCCTCGAGCACGCTGCGCATGGGGAACACGGGCTTCCAGTTGTCGGTCTTGAGCATCGCCAGGCAGATGTTGCCCAGGTTGTCGTTGGTGACGTTGGGGTGGTAGATGCGCGTGGCGAAGGTGACGACGGGCGGCTTGAAGGGATAGCCCTCGGGCAGGACGACGAGGAGGCCGAACTTGCCGCCGGCGTAGATGGTGTTGGCTGGGCCCTGGATGGTGACGTGCCAGATGCTCATGTCGTCTTCGGAGGGCAGAGTGACGGACATGCCGGCGGGCGCCTTGGTCGAGCAGTCGGCATAGTCCTGCGAGCGGGGAGAGCAGAAGAGTCAGATGGGCTTAATGCTTGGAAAAAGAGTCGCTGGACATCGGGAATCAGCACTCACCTTGGCGATACGCTTGGACGACATTGTTGTGGGAAAGGGTGTCGTCTCAGAAAAGGACAAAAAAAATGAAGCTCGAAAAACGGCGATGGCGTGTAGGAGATCTGGCAAGCAAGCAGACGGCACGAAAGAAAAGAGGCCTAGAAGAATATGGAAAAGCCAGAATGAAGCGGAATATGGAGCCTAATGCATACACCAACAGACAGCTGCTGCAGAGCGTTGGTATGAAGGTTGGCCTCGTGTGGGCGTGACGGGGGTTTTGGGTTCGTTCGTCCTCTCGTTGTTAGGCTGGCGATGTCATAGCACCTGGTGACTCTCATGGGCGGCAGGGACAGGCATGGCGGGGCAGGCAGGAGCCTGCTTGGTGCATGGGTGGGTGAGCTCAGAAGGCAACATTGCGGGGACCGGCGCCACAGCTCAGCCACAACAGCCAGGGGCGCCCGAAGGAGGCGCACGGAAAGAGGGGTGGGAGGCCTGGCCCAGGCTAAAGCCCGCCTGGAACGAATTGGCCAACACAATTGCGCACAGCGAGGGTGCAGCGGGGGTGCCTGGCCTGCCTGGCCCCTGTCGAATCGGTGTCGCGGGCAGCCCCGTGGTCGTTGAAACCGCTCCGTTTCGGCGTCGCTGGCAAGCTGTCTGTCTGCCCCGCCAACGCGAACAACGTCTTGTGGACGACGACACACTTCCCTCCTCCGCCTCCTCCTCCTCTCCCAACTGCAATCAACTCTGCTCTGCCCCCCATGAGCGGCCTCCAGGACCCGGCCATCGAGGCCGCCTACGACGCCGTCCGCTCCGACAAGGAGCCCGCCAACTGGCTGCTCGTCGGCGACCTGCCCGACCGCAAGGGCGTCCTGGGGCTGACCGCCACCGGCGAGGGCGGGCTGGCCGAGCTGGCCGAGAAGCTCGACGACGCCCAGGCCCAGTACGGCTATGCGCGCGTCGAGTACGCCAACGACTCCGAGTCGACGCGCGTCAAGTTCATCCTCGTCGTCTGGATCGGCGAGCAGACCAAGGTCATGCGCAAGGCCCGCGTAAGCATCGAGACCGGCGAGGTGAAGAAGGTCCTGCGGCACCACAGCATCCAGGTCGACGCGCGCGACCGCAAGACGGACCTGGTTGAGACCGACATCGTGGCGCGCCTGCGCAAGGCCGGCGGTGCGGACTACAACGGCGGACGGGGCTGAAGGGGAGGGGGGAACGGACAATGGGGGATGGAAGACCACATGAGGAGGAGGAACGGGAAACTGAGAGGGCGCTGCGCTTGTCTGCGAAAGACAGGCGCTGGTGGGCTGGCCGTGCTGTCTGTAGGGAATGGGAGGCCGGTATTCTTTTTCACCGTTTGGCGCCAGCTTTCCGCATCCATTTCGTTCAGCGTCTCGGGTATCTCGCAGGTATTTTTTTTTTGGATATACTTCGAAGCCATACATTGGAAAAATAAAAAACAGAGAAATGGTGGCAGAGGGCGGGTGATAATGGTACAGGGGAGCGGCGGAGTCAGAATCGATTCGTTCTGTGATATTCAGTGACCATTGTTCCATTTAACCTGTTCCCTACCCCCCCAGTGTTTCCTATGTTCCCAACCGCAACTTAGAAACAAATAAAAAATAAGTTGACAATACAGAAGTGTTAGTACACAAAAAAAGGCTTTCCTGTCTAGACATCCGCGGCGGCCACGGGGCTCGACGGAGCCTCTTTGTCTTCCATCTCCACGTCCTCAATTTCTTCACCGCTCTCACCCTCCTCGCCCTCGTCCTCCTCGCCCTCTTCCTCTTCCCCCTCTTCTCCCTCTTCCCCCTCTTCCCCCTCTTCTCCCTCTTCCCCCTCTTCTAAATCTTCTTCCTCTTCCTCCTCCTCTTCGTCATTGTCGTCGTCATCATCTGCCTCGTCATCTCCATCTTCGTCCCCGCTCGCCTCCTCACTGCGCCGCAGGTTGGGGAACATGAGTGACTCTGGTGCATTCTCCTCGTAGTCCGGTGGGACGTCGCTGAGCTCGCTCTCGTCGTCCGCCCAGTCGTTGACGCTCCTGCGCGGCGACGACCCAGCCTCGCTACCGCCGTCTCCTCCGCTCTTGTCGAGTCTGGTCTCATCGGCGGCTCCGTCGTCTTCTTCCTCGCCTTCTCCTCCTCCTGCCTCGCCGTTCTCCTCCCCATCTTCTTCTTCTTCTTCCTCCTCGTCTTCTTCGCCGGCGTCCTTCATCTCCGTGTCACCTTCCCCTTCCTCTCTCTCATTGTCCACGCTAAGGTGGCGGCTCTTGCTGCGCGTGCTCCGCGCCCTTGCGCGGGTGCTACCGCCGCGGCTCTGGGTGCCATCGCCGGCTTCACCTTCGCCGTCACCGCCGCTGCCGTCACCGTCTTTGCTGTTGTCTCTGCCGGAACCGGCCAGGGCTTCTGCGCTGGCCATGTTCAAATCGTGTCGAGCGCTCGAGGAGGAGCCCAGCCGGGTCGATCGCCGGCTCATGCTGCCAGTCGCGCCAGAGCCATCGCCACTACGTCTTGACAGCGTGCCCGCAGCAGCAGTGCTGGAGCCGTGATGATCGCCCGTGCCAGATGCCGCGCCACCGGCCTTCGCCGCAAGATCGCCAAGCCGCGACGTCGCCTGTTCTGCCTTCCTCAGGATGTCCGGTCGCCGCACACCCGGGGCACGGCCGCGCCGATGTATTTGGCTGCCGCCCATCCCGGACCCTTGCCGCTCCATTTTCTCCGCCGCGAGAAGGTGTGCGCCGGGCGCTTCGGACCCTGCCCTGGAGATGCCGTTGATGCTGTCCTTGTCGGCACCGCCGCCTCCCCGATCCGAGAGCAGGTTGAAAGAGAGCATGATCGCCGCCGTGGTCGAAGCCGAAGCCTCTGCCTGCTTTTCCTTTTCGGCCCGTTCGGCCTTCTCCGCCTTCTCGGCCTTCTCGGCCTCCTCTCTCTGCTGCCGGTGGCGCTCTTCGATGATTTTCGCCGGGTCTTCGCCGGGGAGCTTGCGACCTACGTCGGCGAAGATGACGCTGTAGCAGTCGCTGATCAGGTCGTCGATGGGGCTGGCCTTCATCAGGTTGCCGTTTAGCTTCTTGATCTCGATCGCCTCGCGCAGCGCACTGAGCGCGCGGTGGTCCGCCTCCGGCTGGCCAACCCACTCGGAGATGCGCTCCGCATAGATCTCAAACTCCTCCGGCGTCACGTTGTTGAACGCATCATCTGCCGCCAGGGGAATTTTGTAAAACTTGCGGAGAAGTCGCAGGTAGCTGACGACGCACGTCTGCCACAAGTCGTTGAAGTGGTAAAAGTCCGCACCCTTCTTTCGGATCCGTCTGAGGAGGGCTTCCAGGTTGATGCGGTCGTCCATGACCACGAGTAGCCGTGTCATGAAGCGGATGTACTGCTCCGTGAAGACATGGTGACGGCCGGGGCGCTCAGCATCGCACTTCCACACGTTCATCACCATCGTCTTGGTGAACATTGACTCGCGGAGAACGGCAAATGCCGCTTTGGCCTTCTCTTGACGCACAATGTCTTCCGGCTCGGCTTGGTCTTCCGGCTCGGCTTCGGTGATAGTAACGTCGCCGCCATTGTCTAAAGGCATCTCAACAGTAGGATCGCTGGACTGGGTGGCTTTGGTGTCTGGGGTCTTGGTGGCGCGCTTCTCAGCATCGACGTCGTCTGTGGGTGGCTTATCGATATCCATTTTATCGAGGCCTTCACCATTTTCTTTATCAGATGTCTTGTCAATGCCACTGCCAGTGCCCTTGTCGGCGTTGTCATCATTGGCATCCTCACCATCCTTGGCGTCGCTGACTTTGCCGTTATCGGCATCTGTAGGTTTCGCGTCGCCCTTGTCATCCTTGTCTCCGTCTTTGATGGCCGTATCGATTGCTTTCGTCTTGGCTGTCCCTTTTATAGTGTCTTTTGACGCCCCATTGATACCGTTCGCACCATAGACGCCGTTGGTGCCGTTTCCCTTTTCTGTTTCCTTTTCTGCTTCGGTTGGTTCTAGCACGGCTGGTACAGTGTCTTCGATAAGGTCGCAATCGCCAAATAAGATGCGTGCGTGGCGGATGACCATCCGGTGCTGCCAATTGGACTTATCCTTATCACGCAGGTGCTGCAGTGACTTAACCACAAACTCATCCCATTCCGCCGTGCTCGTGACCGAAACCGTCGCACCCTGTTGGATTGCGTACGGCTGGCGCTGCAGGATGTCGGCGGCCGCTTGGGCGTACATGTCGCCCCGGCGGACGAGCTTGTCCACGATTGAGAGCATCTTGTAGTGCGGTTCGAGCACCGGGTCCTGGCCGTGTCGAGGCTTGGGCAGCAGGGAGACTTCCTCGATGGTCTTCTCGAGGATGCGGACCACGTCATCGACGGTGGGGTGCGACGCTCGCTCCGGCGGGTTTAGCTCGTCGAGGGGCTTCTGGTACATTTTCCAGAGGCATTTCGACAACATGTAGGCGCTCTTCCAGTCCTTTGCGCGGCGTGCCATGGCGCGCCGGAACAAGCCGGCGGCATATTTCCACACCATGTAGTCGGTCATTTCGCCATGCTGCAACTTCTTATACGTAGAGAGCGTGTCTGGCGCAATGAACCATCGTTCGTGCTCGGCGTGGCGGAAGCACTCCATGGCAAACGGCTCGCGGCTGCTGGAATACATGCGCAGGCCGAAGTTGTGGTACAGATCATGCACAGCGTCAAAGTCGCTCCCCGACAGCTCGTCTGGGTCCGCGCGATAATATGACAGGGCCAAGGTGTAGCAGTGTATGGCGCTGCGCTGCAGCTTGACCAGCTCGCCGCGATCCTTGTTCATCTTCTCCGCTGACCAGAGCACCGTCTCGTCCAGGTCATAGTCGGAGCACTCCGCTAGTCGAAACCACGCATCCCACCGCGCCGGTGTGAGCTGTAGCTGGAGACGTAGATATTGCGCACCAACGCGCAGGTCGTCTGTAGCGCCCGGCGTCTGGCGGCGATTCAGGTCAACGCCCTTGAATTTGGTCAACGCGACCATGCCCATGAGAAAAAACCAGCCGTTACGGGCTAGAACGGTGTCCGGCGTGGTTGCTGGAACCGTGTCCAGCTCAATGACGCCCTTCCATGCCTGGTAGAGCCGCAAGGGGTGAATTGGTCGCTTGAGGTACTCGGTAAAGTAGCGGAGGTTGTGGATCATTTGTGTGGTCGATTTGGTCTGGCCGATGGCTTGCTGCATATGCTCGATTGTGTTCTTCAAGTCCGACTTGAGCAGGTCCTTCATCTGCATGCCACTGGCTAACGCCATCACCTTATCGACCAAAGCCAGCGCATTCTTCCGTTCTAAGCGCTCGGTCGGACACCCGTGTTCTTGCACTTCTGACAAGCCTACGCCCAGCTTGATGCCGTTGAGATCGTATAGAACTTGCCCCAAGTAATCTTCCCAGTTCTCGATACCGCGCATTCGGAGCAGCTCTGAACGTGCCAACCGCAGGAAAATCTTATTGGATGCCTTGCAATACTTGCGGGAGCCGACAACCTGGTGAATGGCACCAATGAAGTCGGCTAGCTCAAGTTGCAGCGAAGGCAAGGAAGGTGGCGAAGGCGTTTCGCGACTACCTGGTGATCCAGCTATGGACGGTGTCGCGATTGCCTGGGTAGATTCTGGTGACAAGCCGGGTGTCGACGGTGCAACCGACGAGCGGGTTTCGAGGGCCGAAGTGGCAGCCGTCAACTTAAGGCCGGCCTTGACCACTGTGTACTGCAAGCTCCAGGCGCGCACTTGCATTTCGCGCAGCTTGGTCTGAAAGGAGTGGAATGTCTGGGAGTTGGACGCCGTTGAAGTCATGCCGATGCGGACTTCGTCCTCGTGTAGGGCCGCAACATGAAGCATGCAATTGATGCGCGCCAGGGCCGCGGCTGATGACCGGATATGGTCTTCGTCAACAATGTCGAAAGCATGGGGGTCATTACCGGCCAAGTGAAGTGCCTGGATGGTCATCTCATCTAGCGTTTTGAGGAGCAGCATGAAAGTCTGTAGCTTGGTTGACTCCTGAGGCGTCGAGAGATAGGACTCGCCTTCTAGGTCATCCATGATCATCTCGATGCTGCGAAGGTAGCACGAAAACACTTTGGTCGTGTAGTCAATCTCTTTGTATGCATCGGCAAGCCGTGTCCAGAGGAACAGACGCAGCTCTGTGCTGCTTCCACGGAGAAACTTCCACATATCGCGCAGTTCCGGAGCAGCACAATCGGAGATGGGCTTCTGTGCCGCAGCAGAATCATCGCCGATCGGCACGTAGACAGAGTTGGGATTCAGAACCGGCTCTAGCTTGTCGATCACTGCCACAGGATCTTTCAATTCCTCCTGGAAAAGGGAAAGAAAGAAGTCCATTGTCGTGAGCTTGCTGATCTCGCGGTCGGCAGCCTTGTAGGAGACATCCGGCATGATAGCATTGTTTGGTAAAACGACCTCGATGCTCGTGCCCTTTTCTTCTTCTTCGTGTAGAGACTGGCGCAGGCTTTCCCAGCAGGCGAGGATATGGTCTCGAGGTATGCCTGGCGCGAGGGTAGTAGAAAAGACACACGCCCAAATAAACCGGAACGTAAGATTGGAATCGCCACACGGGAACGAGCGTGCCAAGTCCGACGCAAAGCTCATCCACCGATCGAGCCTGAACTTTGTTTCCGCACGAACAGTCTTTTCGACGGCGCTGCTGGGGTTTGTTATGCGCTCGTAGATGTCAAGATAAAGCTCGAATATCATTTGAACGAGCCTGCAAGACTCTTCGACGGCACGCACTCGTGTTGCACCTGGCTCTCTGTCGACAATTTCGTGGCAAACTCGCCTGAATATCAAGTCGTCAAATGTGTTCAACACTTGCACGACTGCCCGCTTCACGGTCTCGGACCACTTCAGCGATGTGTAGCTCTGTGACATAAAGGATAGCCACTCATATACGACATCTTGAATCGTATACCAGCTGTTGTTTACCATGATGACGAAGGCCCGCAGGCCACGCATTTCGTCAAGAGCGGCTCTCTCCGGCGGGTGTTGATGACCGGACTTGGCGCGTTCTAGGAATGCTTCCAGGCCTAGGACAGGGGTATCCTTTTTGCTCAAGAGGATCTTGGCCCGGTCGTCCTTGAAAGACGTAATCAGAGAAGCGCGTATGTCTCTCGCCGGCTGGTTTTGCAGCTTGCTGATACGATCCGCAGTTTGTCCGCACACGTCGATTGTCTCGTCGAGTGCCGGGATATTTCGAACGCCCAATTTTTCTAGTAGTGTCTTCAACGTCCGGAACAAACTTTGGTCTGCGTCCTGGAACGGCTGAAGTTGTTCTGCAAACACAGCATTCGGATCCGCGGCTTCTTCTGCAAGCGTCTCCCGCCGGCGAATGCGCTTGCTCCTCTTCGTGTCGCCATTGTCCTCATCGGCAACCTCTGGTAGCCCTGCCACCGATTGCGAACGCTTGCGCGATTGCGATGCACTGCGTTCCTTGTTGGCGTCCTTCTGGTTGCTCGTCTTTTCCGTGGAATCTTTGGGAGCAGCCGTTTCCTTGTCATCAGACGCAGGAGCGCCGTTTAGCTTTGCCGTGACCTCGTCGTCTGCGCCGCCGCTCTCTTCAGCTTTAAAATCTTCGATAGACTTGGCTCCGTTGTCGACATGAGCAGTATCCTGCTGTAGGACAGAGAGCTGCTGGTCGATCTCAATTTGCATAATCTGGTGGTCATCTGGCATCTCAGGCGCATCGATGTGAAGCGCTTTACCGGACATGCCACGTTCGCTTATGGACTGCACTAGAGCGAGCCCCAGGTCTGCCCATGATGGATTCGTAAAAGTGATGGTAATTCGAGAGGAGCTCTTGTCGCTCGGCGTCGACGACGCAGCGCCTTTCGACACAGCAATATTCTTCGTGGGGTTGGGAAGCCAAGGCAAGGGGTCGAGGTATCGCTTCAGTGATGCAGCCATTTCCCGTCTCAAAAAAGGTGCCATACTCGGGTGGGACAAAGAAACGTCGTCTGCCAACTCCTGCAGCTGATTTCGAAGCTGTTCTCCGGCGAACCCTTCGGCGAGCGAGGGCGGCGGAACTTCCACGACTGCCGGATCGTCGTCGAGCTCTATGGCGGCCTCCAAGCAGTATCGCTCAATGCGTGCGCTCTTCAAAAAGCCAGCGACACGTGATGTTCGTCTCCATAGCTCCGCATCGGAAGGGTCACGATCCAGCGCTGCATCGAATTCATCTAGAGCATTCCGCGAGTCGTCCTGGACGGCAACCTCCTCGAAGACGCTACCACCGTTACCCCCCTCCGCCCTCTTTGTCCGTGCCTTGTGGCGCACTTTGTCCAGCAGAAACTGGCCATGATTCTTGTATGCGATGTAGTAGGCTTGCGGCAAGCTGCTCCCCGTAGAGTTGTCGTCGAGAACGGCCGGGTCGAGTGAGGCAACAAACGAAGGGCCCGGTGTGAGGAGAGGGTCGGGCTGCCGTTCCGAGCGGTCGTATTCTGTGGTGGCTTCGGGGTAGCTAAAAATGGCCGACTTGAACAGGACGTCGTACGCTTCTTCTGCCTCGGGGAAGGACTTCGGGCCCTGGGCATGAAGCTTCAGGGCTGTTTGATAGAGCTTCAGCGCATCGTCGATCTGGTGGGTTCCGTGTTAGAGGTGCGCCGCGTGCAGACAGAGACAAAGATGTGGCCCTGCTTACCTGAATTCGCCGCGTAACGTCGACCTCGTCTTCGACATTGTCCTCAGCCTCGACGTTGATCGCCGCGAAGGCGGGCTGCGACCAGAACGAAACGATTAGCAAATGATGCCCGAAAGACCAATCAAAATTACCACGAATGCGGCCACCTACCATCTTGAAAAGCCCAGTGGTATACTCATCCGCCCGAACTTCAGTAATGAATAGCTATAAACTGGGGATTAGGAGCCGAATGTTGCGCAGGTGGTCCGAGGAGGGTGCGCAAAACGTCGTCGGCGGGAACGTGGCAGACTCAGCAGCCTTTCGCTGGCCATCGCGTGTAGCTCTGAGGAGACGCGATGCAGCCCATTAAACCGTCGAGGCTGCACCGCCACAGGTGTGACATGGCTAGCCGTCAGCGCAGTGTGGCTAGTGCAGCTGTCGTCAGGCCCGTGCGCGGCTGGCAGGGAGTTTTGAGGTGGATGGTGGGTAGAGACCAGTTTTCCGTCCAAGGAGCGGGAGGCTGGTGCCAGGAACAAAAGAACAACACCGAAAGCGTCCGCGAGCAACGTTTCTTTCTCTTTGGCCGCGCACTAGAGCTGCGCCATTGGTATCTTGACGCCCCAGCTTCACCCAAGGCCAGATTGGCATTGCCCAAGGCAGGTAGCTGCAGCTTTACATCCTCCACCGACAGCGGCTCGCCGCCAAACCTCCAAATCGCACGGGAATCATCACGCCTCCCGTCTTCTCCAATTAGCTGTCGCCCATCCCGCGACGCCCATATCCCCGACCGAGCACTCGTCTGTTTTTTTGGCCAGAGCTTTGAGCTTGCGCGTCCAGCAGGCTCCCTGTCACGATGGTGGCACCCGCTGTTCCCGAGTATGCGACCCCTTTCCGCCCGCTCTTCGCTTTGTGGCTCCCTCTGCCCCTTGCCAGCTCTATCGAGACTGACCCTTGCGCTTCTTTAGGATTATGGAGGAGGAGCTCCACGAGGCGATCGAGAGCCGCACTGAGCAGCTCATGTCCCTCCGCGAGCTTGGCCCACCCGATCTCGTCCACCTCGTCAAGCAGCCAATCCGAGGCAACGGCCGCCAGGTAAAGAATTCTCTCACCCAGCAACCAGCTACTCGGCGGCGGCGCATACTGACTTGGGGGTCTGCTCTTCTAGATTGGCGTCTACCATCATGTCACCGGCGTCGACGCATCGTCGTCGGCTAGCTTGGCCGCGTACATCAACACCCTGACATACCGCGAGCCGGGCGCAACCGCCACGACAAAGATCACCGAGGGCCTATACTGGTAGGAATGGACACTTGCAGCTGTTTTCGGGGAAGAGATGGGTAGCTAACGTGAGAAACCTCTCAGCTGCTACAATGCGCTTTCACGACTGGACATGCGCGTCCACGTATCCATCCCCGGCACGGTCAAGAGCTACTTCGTCGACGAGCGCGGCGAGCAGAAGAAGGCGACCGACGACCTGTGGCTGGAGACCTATCTCTGCAGCGTGCTGCGCGCATATTCCTACGCCGATGACGGCAGCGGCGAGACGATACGCAAGATTATGGGCGTGCGGCGGTTCAACCCCGTCACGAACACCGAGACCGAGCACCGGTTCCTGAGCGCCGCCGAGCAGCTTTTCTTCCGAGGTATGAACAAATGGGCCGGGCAGAATGGCTACTTCAGGAGCGTTTTTCGCTAACATAAGTATGTAGGCTGGCAACTCGGCTCGGACTCGACCGTGCAGGTGCCCACCGTCGTATCGAATCACCTCGTCAGTGGACTCCTGAAATACTTTGAGACAACCGGCCGGTACGCATCGGGCATCAACCTGTTCCAGAAGCTGCAGACACAGAACCTGGAAGTTGCGTCGTTGCTGGCCAAGGTGCTATTCATGGGCAACGAGGAGGTCGAGGGCGTGCGCGTGCTCTACGAGGCCCTCAAGGAAGAGCCAATGGACTACGTCATGCTAGACACCCAGGCCGATTTCTTGCTGCGAAAAGCACGCACAGCAGCGACGCCGGAGCAGAAGGAAGAGCGCTTGCGCATGGCCCTCGGCTGTGCCGATCGTAGCACGATTGCCGCCCCGAGCGAGTTTGGCACATGGGCACGGCTTGCGGAGGTATACGTGGCCCAGGAGGACTGGGAGAACGCCTTGACGATTCTCAACTCGTGCCCCATGTTTACGTACCAGGACAAAGACGCGCCCATGATGCCAGAACCGAAGGAGGTCACGCTGCCGATCCTCCCCGAGACGCGCCTGGACGAGATCGACAGCGAGATGGAGTCGCGCTTCAACGAGCAGGTCGACCCCAGCTTGCTCAACCTGCGTGGGTCGGCCTACCGCGGCACGTTCAAGCACGCGTACACCCTACTCACGGAGATGACGGCCAAGATCGGCTGGGATCAACTGCTCAAGATCCGGAGCAACGTGTTTGTTATGGAGGACGAGTACCGGACCGAGAGAAAGGACGGCTCCGTGGCGTCGTATCCGACAAAGAGTGGCAACGAAACAAACGGTGTCAATGCGAGCACAGACGCTCTGCGTGGATCGCCGGACCGCCAGACCAACGGCGACCATCCGGACGACGACGAGGACAAGGGCAGCGATGCGTCTGACGAAGACTCCAAGATCGACGAAACCGAAGAGGCCAAGGACCAGCCCGAGGCCGACGATGACGAAAGCCACGGCGTCGAGAAGCCGACAACAGCGGCCGATGCTGGTGATGGGAAAGCAGACGAGAATGTAAGTTTTTTTGACATGTGACCAACCAATTCTTGGCTCATCATCTACGTAAGACAAATGCTCTTTACTCACATTTTATGCTCAGGGCATCCTCCCGGCCTCTGAAGAACATCTGTCGCGCCTTAACAACAAGCGCCTGTGTGAGCGCTGGCTGGACAGCCTCTTCATGGTTCTGTACGAGGACCTGCGGGTGTACACGATCTGGCGCACGCAGGTGGCGCAGTACCGCGCGCAGTCGATGCAGTACAAGAAGTCGGCCGAGGAGTGGGAGATCCTGGGCAACCTCGCCGAGCGCCTGCAGCACGAGGACGAGGCCGTCGAGGCCTACCGCGCCTGCCTGGCCCAGCGGTTCAGCCCCCGCGCGCTGTCGGGCATCCTGCGGGCCCTCAAGAAGATGCGCGGCGTCACGGTCGAGACGGTGGCCGCCGTCATCCGGCTGGTGACGTGGCAGTACCGGTGGTACTCTGGGTTCTCGCCGGAGCTGCTGCACTCGGTGCGGTCGCTGATCGAGGACGAGGGCGGCGTCAAAGTCGGCAGCCTGATCCAGGCGACGAACCTGCCACAGAACGTGCTGGACCTGACGCACCACTATGCGGCGCTGTGCGCGACGTTCCACAGCTCCGGTACGGACGGTTAAGAAAGAACAAAAGGGCGCAAGAGAGAAAAGAGTGAGACGACAGGAAGAGAAGGGAGCAGGGGCGGGAGAAGTAAAGTAGTATATGTATAGGACTGGGTAGAGAAGCGTTGAAGGAAGGAGTTACTTTTTTTATTTCTTGGGTGGAAGCTCATACAGCGGCAAGACGCATCTGTGTCGCTGTTTTTGTTTTGTTTTGTTACGAGGAAGAGGCCTCAGCCAGCGTAGATGGGTTTGCCTCGGAAGGGCTGCTTCATGCTGCTATGAAATTTTTCACACCGACTTTATTTTGTGTTTATCCTCTACGTTTGTACTGATGTGCGTATCAGGAGACATTTTTCCATTTTGTTTCAATTTTTGATTGTCCTCTTCTATTCTGAGACTCCTTTTTAATCATGTGAAGAAAAGAAAAGCAGATACAAGTATGCTATCACCAATCCAATGCAACCGATTGCGTGAAAACGAAATATTAGTCCGGACGGGGTGGTCTATGAACGTTCGCAAATGCATAAATGGGACAAGGTTGATATCAGCCCTTGTCCTCCACCATGTGCTGGTTATTGTGTGGCTACTTTTGTCTCTCCTGTTCCGACAACACACCAAGAAATACCAAGCGTAGCAAAAAGTAAACAAATGGACGCCCGCTGTTTATTTTCTAAAGGTTTCCTTCCCCTTATAAAAAAATGCTCATGCCGTAAACATCATACGATTATGAATAGCTGTTATAATGCATCACATGGATGAAAATGCAAGAAGACAAACACATGACAAAATAGACATGAAGATGTTCGCAAGCGTCAGCAAAGCTGGAACAAGCGCAGGCGGGTGCAGCACTACATGACCTCGGCAGGACGACGTTCGCGACGGCGGCCAAACAGTGTGCCCTTTCTGAGAACTGGAGCGGCGGCAGTCGCATCTTTCGGACCAGTGCCGTCGGGAGCCTCGTGGCTGCCAAGAGCAGCAGCGCTGGATGAACCTGTTGCAGCCGCAGCAGCAGCGTCGTCCCTTGCCTCCTTGAAGGCATCGCGCCGCTCGCGCCGCTTCTCTTCGATATTTTCTTGGCTAAGGTGGCCAAAGCCGTTGCGGCGTCGGAAGGTGGTCTCCATGAGCATGTTGCAGTCCAACATACGGCGAGGAAGGCCCTGCACGACACCGAACATCTCCATAGGATCGCCGACGGCGCGGATTTCCGACTCGCCGAGCTTGAAGATGGCCAAAGCGACACGGAAAAGCGTCTTGCTACCCTCGTAGAAGAAGATATCCCAGACACGTAGTGTTGTCTCGATAGGCAGCGTCCCAATGAAACACGACATGAACCATGCTGTCATGCAGAGCGTGATGGGAGGCAAGCGATCTGCGGCTGCAGCACGGGCATCCGCTGCCCGATTCCCGCCGACTCTCGGTAGCTTCATTCTGCGACCAATGGTTCCGTGTTTTGGCACGTCGTTGTGAGCGCCAGGGGCGCTATCGTCCAACTCGCCACCGATTTTTGCCCAGACGCTCGGTAGCGACTCTTGTATGGCTGCCATGAGAACGCCCAAGTCAACTTTCGAACCCTCCAGAGACATTTCGTGTGTGCCGGGCAGAAAAATGCGCGTGATGACATTCAGCAGCCAGAAGCAGTGCTCCTCTGTTTGGACGAAGAGCAGAAGCAAGCCGGCCAGAAAGTTGAGGCTCTGACAGTAGCCAATGCGCGGGTTGTATATGGAGAATGCTAGCAGAACCCTTCGCAGCTTAGAAACGATCTTGGGCTCATCTAGGCGGTCAGCCGTCAAATCGGTCTTGTTCTTTGCGGCGCTTTCGTGTGACTGGTCACCAGCACCGTGTCCCGGCTGCTGGTCCCCGGTGAATTGGAAGGCAATGTTGTCTGGGAAGGTACGGTGCAAGTCCCGCTCGATGGATTCGATATCTACTTCTTTTGCCTCGCCCCGGGCAGCACGAGCAATCAGCTGGTCGTAGATGCCCGGATGTTTTGCCACGATGCTAGGGCCGCCAGCATAGTAGAACCATGCAGCGCCGCGCCACTCTGGTGGAATGCCCTTGCGAATGAAGCGCTTGGTCTTGACGCTCGGCGTCGGGAAGCGTGTTGGCTTGTCGGTTATCAGTCCAGAGTCTCGCAGATAAGCCACCCATTTTCTGCGCCGCCGGCCGATGTACTCGGTATATGGGCCGTTCCACGCGTCGTATTGTTCACGCGTGATGTATTGGTTGTGTTTGCGGAAGCCGTAACGGTCCCGCGTGGCCGGGTCGTCGGACTCGTTCTGAGCTCTTGCGAATAGAGACGGCGCCTTTGCCGATCCGGGGCGGCTGTCGAAAGACGTGTTGAGCTGCGGCGAAGCCAGCGGCGACGGCCGGCCAGAGGGTTTATCGTCCGATTCCAGCATCTTAGCCGAATCGCGCTTTTCTTTGACATCTTCAAGTTCGTCGGACTTCGGGACCAACAATTGCCTGTTGTTCATGTGCTGTGTGACGAGACCGAGGCCGCTATCATTAGGGACAGAGGACGACAGGCCAGAATAGCGCACAGGTCGTTGGGGATCGAGCGCCGTGTCGTTTGGTGCGCCCTCACGGTGTGATGCACGAGAAGGAATGGGCAGCGGATCGCTCATAGCCTCCATAATCTGCGAGCCGATCAAACCTGAACCCAGTGTTTCTTGCCGTTGGCCGGACGGTGTTAAATTGCCACCATGCGCCTCACCATCGGTAAAGTCTTCTCCGGCCGAGTCTCTGGCAGTAGCGCCGCCATATGGCCCGTCATTGTCCTCAGCACCGGTCGAATCGCCAAATCCTTTCTCGTACATGCCCATGACATCGTCCACGCTCAGGCTCTCGTCGGCACCGGCACCATTTGTGAACCAGGACATTGACGTTCTCGAGCTTGTCTTGGTCAGGACGCTGCTCCGTGCGGTTCCGGGATCCGTGAACACTGTCCTGTGGGCCGTGGATGCTGTCCATTGAGACCGGTAACTAGACCGGCTCTCTTCGTCAGCCCTTGCAAGAAGAGGGTCTCGTGGTTGGGGCAGGCCATGTGCGGAAAGCATGGAGGCGCCACCGGTGGTGTTCGTGGTGCCGGCGGTGTTGCTTCCAATATTGTCGATACCGCTGTACGCCACAGGGGGGCGCGGGAGCCTCGGGGATGTCACGCTGGCGTCTTGAGTCGAGGAGGCGAGTCGATTGGGCCGGAGGTGGTCGTTGGAGGACGGGTGGGTGAGGGACGAGTATGTGGAAGAGGACTTGCTGGAAGAGATGGACAGTCCCCGGGCACGTTCACGTGGCCAAGCTGGCTGTGTAGAAGACGAGGCCACCGGCGCAGGACTCTCTAGCTGGATGGGCTCCAGTTGGCGAAGGCGTGTTGCCGTGGCTGGGATGGCATCCCGTGCGCCCTGTTTGATGCTCGGCTGCCGTGGCCGGGAAAAGTTTCCTACGAGCATGGTGCCTGGAGACCCGGGAGGTGGCGTTCGAGTTCGTAGGTCGGATGATGGGGGTGGAGGAGGAGGTGGGACAGAAGAAAGTGTTGTTGGAGAATTAGGCTCTTCGCGTTTGTCAACGAGCAAGGAAGAGTCTTCGGTCGAGCCTGATGTGCGTTCTTGAGTCGGATTACCAACGACAAAGGGGTGCGAGGAAAGGCCCGCGAAGCGCGGTGCGGATGCGGAGGAGGAGGACGGCGTGCGGAAGAGAGACCTGGGGTTCCCAGCAAAGCTGCTTGGCGTGGGCGAGATTGGGCTCGTGGGGGCCGTTGAGGCAGCCACGGAGGCAAAAGACGTGTGGACGGAGGAGATCGGGACAGAGACGGCGGTATTCGACGACGAGCTCGAATAGCTGTAGACTGCAGTGCTCTTGGCGAGAGACGCCCAGCGAGGCGAGACGGGCGATACAGGCGAGCGCAGGATGGGAGAGAATTGGGGAGAGCGGCTGCTATGGGCTCGCTCGTTGTCGTTGTCGCCGCCGTCGTAGTCGTCGTCAAGGGCCTCGTCGAAGCTGTCGTCGAAGTCGAACTTCTTTTTGTGAGTTGCTGCTCCGGGCGACCCGCCTAATAAAGCCCTTCCTGTACTTTTGTTGCTGCCGCTGCTGCCGTCGTCACGGGTGTGGATGCGGGTGTTCTGGGGGCTGCCATTCGCAGCGTGGACACCCTCGACGAAACCCAGGGGCTCCACGTCTGAGGCGGCATCGTCGCGTTTCGTCGGGGGCTGGTGCTGTCGCAGGCGGTTCGCAGACAAGCCGAACTCACGGGTCCTTGTGCTGCGCTGGCGCCTGAAGGACGCAGCCGTGGGCGAGGACGAGGCAGAGGGCGGTGGTCCCTCTATGTCGGCAGCATACGCCGGGTCATCGTGCTCCTGATAAGTCATTGTCGTCGATGCGGCCGGGACGCATGCACCATGGTGGCCACGATCGGGTGCGGTGCAGCAGAGGGGCAGAGAGGTCGCGAGTCGGACGATAATGAAGAGAAAGGCAAAAGAAGCTTAATGGCAGACCTGCCTTAGTGGCTGGGGAGGGACGGACTGGATTTATGATCTGGGCTGGGCCATCTACGGACTCCGGAGTGCGGCGTGCCCAAATTGCTCAATATTTTTTTTGACTCTTGCTCCTTCCCGCCCAGTGGTGTTAAATTTTCGTTCCTTCCCAATCCATGCATTCTTTGTTTTTTGTTGACTTTCAGGGGTGGGGAGGAGCGTTCCTGTACGAGTACGGAGTACGGAGTACGTGCCCAGAGCGCAGGCGTAGCGCCGTTCTGCCAGTAACACCACCCGCAGACGCGTGGCGTGCGCTGTGTTAGTACCGCACATTAGCGTGCGGCGCGTCAGGAACGGCGCACGGGAACGCAATCTGCCTTGATGGGACGGAGGGCTGCTGGCGCCATGGAAGGACTGTAAAAGGAAATTGACCCAAGTACTCCGTACAGTATGGGCTGGCTCACCGCGGAGGCAAGACACAGGCGCTATAGCACGGCGAGCAGCTGCGCCCACACACAGGGGGGCCCCTGGAGGCCGCGGATTGTCTCTGCGGGTCTTGTGCGAGTTGCTGTGGCAGGGACAAGGAATTGCTGGTGCCCAGTGGGCCTCGGCGGGCCAAATGAGATACTTGTACGGAGTACGGAGTCTCTTGCAGGTCTTTCTGCCAGGCAAGGCATGCTTGGCAGGCAGTGTCACGCAGGAGCAGGGACGCAAAAATGAGGATAGGCAGGAGAACCAAGCGAAGCCGCAGCACAACATGTCTGAGTGCCCTTCATCAGCACGGCAGTCTTGGCAGCCGCACGGCCAGAATGCCTGTCGGATGGGGGATGCCAGCGACGCGAGAGACGAGAGACGAGAGACGAGAGACGAGAGAGACACGATGGATCCGAAGACCAAGACAGGAGCTGCATTGGTGGCATGTCACAGACGGCGGATGGCAGCCGAAGAAGGGGAACTGCACTGCGGGTGACTGCTCGTGCAACCGATGCGCTCAGGGGCCGCCACACTGTTTCACGTTGCGGATCGCTGCGGGCGGCGAGTTGGCGAGCGACTCTGCAGTAGCGCACGCCCCGAGGCCAGTTCCGTCGAGGAGGCACTCCTCTGCGCCGGCAAACCGCGGCCCGTGATTGGCCAACGGCGCGAGGCGCGCTGGTGCTCCTCATAAACGACATCGAGCGATATATGAAAGGAAAGCAAGTGACAAAACAAAGCAGGCAAACATGAGCACAATTCCCAGCGTCGCTTGTGCACAAGGGGGACCGAGGAAGGAGCGCCGTGACAGCGGAAGAGTAGCACACAATCCTGGCTGAGATGAAAGCGATGCAAGCGAAGAATGCGACGAAACGCAGAAAGAGGACCACGCGCCCAGGAATTGCAACCGCAAGCTCCTGTTTCTTGCGCACTTGCTTTTTCCAGGCACCTCCGCGAATACTCCGTACTCTGTAAGCTTCCTCCGAGCATGGGCCTCTCTCATTTCATCAAATCTACTCCGCAGTCGTAGCAGGTGCGACCCGCTGCCGCGGTCTAGGAAAACATTCCGGGACGCTGAGGCGAGATACAGGTACGACACACGTCCTCCGATCTACTTCCATTTGCTACGGCTCATGCAGGGCCGCCAAGTCACTTCTGCTGTCTTGCCTTTTGCTATCTCGCTGCTTGTTTTGAATCTCCAGGCCAAGGACGTTCTTCGCGTTCTCTTTCCCACCAGGATGCCAAATTGCGCGCAAATCGACCTCCACCGCTGAATGCCGCTGCAAGGGTTCCAGACAAGGGCTCGTCTTCCAGAATGAAAAATTTGCTTCTTGCGGAGGCATCCGGGTCGTTCAGACGCTTTGTTGCGCCTGTCGAAATCTCGCCCTTCCCTCCTTATTGCACATTCTTCTTCTTTGTGTCCTCCCATTCTTTTTTGACTTTCCTTGTTACTCTTGTCTTCCTTCGTTCTGCCATCCCACCTCCGCGTTACGCTAGGAATTTCTACAGCCATTTGAAATCAACGCATGCAATTTCCTCGGCCGCCACGGCCGCCACGGCCGCCACGGCCGCCACGGGAAGCCAAGCAGCACAACACGACATATGTTGAATGACTCGCGTCTTCGATCAGCTGCTGCGGATTTCCACTGGCGCTCGTTTCCCTCCCGATGCCACCGCGGTAGAGACAATGTCTGCATCGGCAGTGTGCGACACAAGATGATAAAAAGCAGAGATCCGCGGGTGGTCTTCTATGGTCCGGCTAACCACTTGCCCGAGGTACGGAACGCAGAGTCTTTACGTCACGGAAATGAGCCATCCAAGTTTTCAGATGATCGTGCTCTCGTGCGATTGCGCCAAGCCCAGCGACGCGGAGAGACGCGTCGCGACCTTCGCGAACCTCGGTGCCCTTTCCCGCTTTCCCCTCATCTCAATCCACTTGGAGAAGTTCGGCTTACTTTTCTTCTTTGGGACGATGTCTTATTTTGCGTTTTGTCCTTCTTTCTTTTCTTTGTCCCCCCCTTCATCATTAACTGGCTTCGCAAAAGCCCGCCACCATTGTCGAAACATCAGCGTTATGGCCAAACTTCGCCGAGGCAGTGAGTGATGCGCCTGTGCAGAATGGCATACGCCAAAGGCACGATGCCTTTGTTCGCTCGTTTTCGCAGCCGTTTGCATTTTCTACGGCCAAACGAAAAGCAGCCACCCGGACGTGTTAGTCGCACGAGCAAGCAGCTCTGGTCCTGTCGGCAGTGCGACGCTGCGGCATTCCACGCCTTCGACGGGCGCGTTCGACAATGGGTGCCACGGGCAGCGGGTTGATTCCTGCCTCCGTGCCACGTGATACAAGCATACCTCTGCCGTCTGTCAACAGCTGCCACTCTGGGCGGGCCTGGCTTATCCGGAACGTTTCTTGGTGCCGTTCGAGCTCCCGAGCTCCAGCCAATGACAGCACCAGCAGCCGTCCAACAGGTACCTCATTTTACCCATTTCTCGGTGGAGGGTGCCGCACGGACCAGCCTGCGGTTCCTGCTGCCGCTCCCAAAAAAGGTATTGAGAAACACCGTGCCTTGCGAGCGCAAAAGCAAGTAAGACACCATAACTGCAACCCACACCCCCCTTCTGTGCTGCTCCTTCCCTCCCTTGCGCGAGCGCAAAGCCGCGTGGGAAAGAGGACGCAGCAAGGCCACGGAGCTCAAGCTCCCCCCCTCCCCTCTTCCGCTGCCTTCCACCTTCCCACCTTCCCACCGTCTCTCCCTCCTGCGCTCCCCTTCGTTTCCCTCCATTGCGCCTCCCTCACATTTTCCCTCCTCTCTCTTCGTTCTTTGTAATGTGCCCTCCTTCCCTCCCAGCCGCTTCCTTTCTGACGCCTTAACATTTTTGCCAGCCAGCCGTGGACGGCGCCGCCTCCCAGTAGCACACTGTAGTTACCCGTAGTCTTACGTAGAAGGACCTGTCCGCTCCCCCCTAGAGTCCGGTCCTCCCCCTTCCTCCTGCTCTTCCGTCCTCTTTGTCTCGCTTTTCCTTTTTTCCTCCTCGTTTTGCTCCTATTCCATCACGGTTTCCATCCAATTCCATCGTTCAAACACCCCCGAATCCATCAATTGGCCGCCAAAAGCACCCCTATTTCGACTTGAATCATGTCTACCCGCAAGAGGAAGCAGGAGGAGGAGGAGGAGGAGGAGTTCCTTTCCCTCCCCAGCGGCGACGAGGAGGAGGAAGAGTAAGTAAATCGTCTTAAACCACGCTTTCTTGGCCTCCAGACGGCCCTATGCTGCCATATTAGCAGGCAAGCGCAAGGCCAAGGCATGCTTTGCTCGATGTGCGAGCCGTTTTGGCATTTTGGCTGGTTGCAAACGCGATGAGTCTGTCCCAAGGCCAAAAAAACTGCGACAGGATGCGCCTGCATCCATCGGTGTCGCGTCCTGTCGCGGTTTGGTGCATCGTGCTTGGAGTGGATGGCTTCATCTGTCTCTCTCCTTTCCTCTTCTGCAATGGCAATGATATCGAGCACGCCTCTAGATATACCGATGATACTAACGACTGCTTTTAGCTACGAGGACGAGGACGACTATGACGAAGACGACGCTGAAGATGACGACGAAGAAGAGGACGAGGAGGTCGACGAGGAAGGCGACGAAGCCCCCGGAGATGACAAGGCCAAGCCTGGTAAGCAGCCCTCCTTTTTCGTGATTCCCTTCCTCTGCTTGCCCAAAATGTCCCCCCGCTCTTCCAGTCCATGCTGACAAATGATGCCATCATAGCCGCAGCGCCCCCCAAGAAGAAGCAGAAGGTGGTTGCCGCCGGGGGAGACGATGAAGAGGAGGCAGCCCAGAACGGCGAAGACGCCGAAGAGGATGACGGCGAGGAGGAGGAGGAGGAGGAGGATGTCGAAGAGCCCGAGGAGCCCGAGGAGCTCGACGGCGAAGGCGAGGCTGCCAACGGCGACGCTGCCGACGACCTCCTCACCAAGGCGACTGGCAAGACCGAGGCACATGTCGTTGCCGATGATGGTGAGGACGAGGTTGCTGCCGGCGATGACGACGAGGAGTAGAAGCCGCCCACCCTGTCGTCTTGCGCTGCGTCGCGCGTCCTGCTGCAGAGCGTCCTGTCTGTCGGCCTCTATCTCTTTTTTCTTTGTCTAGTCACAATTTTTCCTTGGTCTTGAAATCAGATGCCAGTTGGGTGCTATTTAGGTGCTTTTCAAATTCCATTGCGGGCAATGCAGTGCTTCAAGGGATGTCATATGGCAGCAGCGGTACACGGTGATCACAAAAGCTCGGTCGGTTTAGATTTCCTCCTCCGTTAAAAGCATAGAGTAAAAAAATCAAACCAAACGAGTAGAACAACCAAAAATGAAACAGCAGCGGACATAATGTTGCATACGCACGAATGCTGCTACTGGGCTTCCTGCTGGGCCTGGCGTGCCCGGTTTAAGAGGATTTACCCCTATTCCATCCATTGCTGGCTCGAAATTTCTTCGCATCTTTCAAGGGCTCCTCTGAGAACGATGTCCCGGCCGGACCGGAGCGTTGTACTAAGCAATACAGTTAGTGTACATCGCGTCGTCTATGATGATTACACAACGGTAAAGGTGATGAACGACAAGACGCCGGTTATGGTCTTCTTGGCCTCATCGCACATGAGAACTGCTCTGTGTCGAAGTGAGGGCTGTGATCTGTTGTAGCCTTGGTTCCAAGTTTGGATGAATGGTTACTGCTCAGGACCCACAGTGATTCAGTCTTCGTCTGCCTTTTCTGGGAGGCGAATCCTGAATAATCTTGATGCTGGCGCTGGCACTGCTGGCATGCTGTTCGTGTTGTTGACGTTGATGGTCCTGGAAGAAAACCACGTTATGGATGCCAGCCTCTGGGACTTTCCTCTGCCAATGTTTGATTTCATCGTCCGCTCTCGATTAACTCTGATATTCCGCCGTGCACTTTCTTCCCCCGACTCTTCCTTTCCCATTTGACGACACTTATTCTCGCATTCTCGCCGACGAAGAAGAGCGGCGCGTTCCCACCCTATTCGGCGGTTGGCGGCTCCTGATTTCTCGTATAGCTAGAGTAACAAGAATACCAAATAGCTTTTTGCAGTCTATTGTATGTATTTCCAACTATGTAAACTAAGGGGCTGATCTAGGCAGTAATCCCTCCTGGCGGATCTGCCACAGTGATACTGGATCGATGACTCTGCCTGGCAAGCGCAGATGGTAAATCGCATCGCCGTGGGACTTGATATCAGGCCTAATTCGCTCGTTTTCAACCTGCAGGTCGCAGACATCAGGAGCCACCTCCTGCCACGACTCGACCACGTCACGGCTGAGCTCAAAATCCCATGTGCCTCTCCATGTCAGTGTAGGCTGTCTGCTTGCCTTGTTCCTGAGATAGATGACCGCGCATGCTTCCTTACGCCGGGTATTCCATAGAGCCATGCTCTCCAGCTGGGGCATCCTCTGCGCGACAGAACTGGCATGGAGTAATAGCGTAGAAATCTCCTCCTGGGGGCCCGTCTGCGTCAGGATGGATGCAGTGAGTGCTAGTGATTTCAGGCAATGCCGGGTGTACCGCGGCAGGCAGCCGTCGAAAAACTGCTGAGCATTGATCAGATACGAGACCGAAAGATGTTCCAAGGGAAGGCTTCTGACGGCCAAGATCCTGGCTAGCAGCGCGTCTCCTACGACCGGGGCGGAATTGAAGACGAAAAAGGACGTCTGGGGGCCCGGGTCGTACCCTTCGAAAGCGAGCTGCGCATGAAAGTCCTCAAAGATGGATAGTGTTCTGACGTGGCTTGGGAGGTCGTCCCGAATCGCTTTGGTCCTGTCTATTAAAGCATGAGAAGGATGCTAACAAAAAAATAAGAGCAAACGGAGGTCGATATCGGCGCAACTTACCTCTACCGTACTCCTGCCATGCTACGCCCAACGGGTTCGTAAAAAGACGCCATGGTTCGTACACGACGCTTTCCAAGTGCGGGAGGCTCCTCCATAACTGTTCCAGTACAGACGGTAGGAGCTGGCGCCGAACTTGTCGACGTATCGCAAGTTCCGTGACCGCGTGAACTTCAGGTAGATTGTCCGACGAGTTGAAGTCGATCGGAGACAAGAGTCGCCGAGCAGCTTCCACGCTAGGCGGCCGGGATTGCCTCCCATCAACCCAGCCGTGCGCCGGGTCGTGCCAGTTCGTAAGGGCCGGTCTCTGCTGGACCGAGTCTCCGCCGCGACCTTCGTCGTCTTCGAGTCCCAAATAGTAATGCTGGAACCAGTGTTCCCGGTCGCTCGGTGAGTAGACGTTGAGGTCCAAGACCAGGCGGCCTGTGGGCTGCCAGGTACTAAGAATTAAGAATAGCTTTCTCAGGGCAGCTCGAAAAATAGCCCTGGTCCGAGACTCTCTAGTCATCGACTCTTCCTTCTGGCAATTGTCACAATCATACCGTGGAAGCTCGACATTGAAGCTGATGTATTGAACAAGATGCCGCTGTCGGACGACCACAGATTCGAACTCCTCGAGACAAGATGCCTTCAATCGTAGTCGGCGAAAGTTCTCCGGCTCGACAGAATGCTGCCATTCTTTGCACACGGCCGCGCAAGACGCCCAGCCGGGGTGCTTTTGGCGCGAGATTTCCTCGAGGATCATGAGACGGATCTCGGCAGGCAGCGAAGCCAAAGGTCGACCAGGTCTTGCTCTCTTGGCACTGTGAAGCCCTCTTCCCGGGCGTTCGTCTTCACCACGTCTCTTCGGCATATCGAGATAGATTTGGCTCATAAGGGGAAAAATTCTGAGCAGTGTGGAGGTATGAGCAATGCGAAGAGATTCGGTGACGAGGATTTGAAGAGAAATTCGTGATCTATTATAGTTGCAAACAAGGTTCATTTGCTTGGCATCTCCCTCTGCTCTCATGTTTCGAGAAATTTCGATAGTTTAGGTTCTGCTAATAATCCCTTGAAAACATCCACCCCCCACACATATCTAGGCATCCCTGCCATCTACGGTGATATCCATCTCCCTCTGCCCGTGTTTTTAAGTTCTGTCCAATATAGTACAGGCAACGTTGGAAATGCACGCAAGCAGTATCTAGCTGCCATCACAGCGACGGAGTCGGGAAAAACACAAGCCCAGACGGGCTGTGGACACGCATCTCTTATATGGTTCTCAGCAATTTAAGAAACTGATACCGTGCTTGGCCGCGACGTAGGCCGTCTGCTACATGTTGCTGCCCGGTGCCACGGTGCCGGACATAGACGTCGTATTGGTGATGCGGCCGCATCCGGCGCAGGACCGAGGCCGCCGAGCCGTTATTTTTCCTTTTCTCCTTTCTCCATTCGTTTCTTTTTCTCGTATATCTTTCTTTTTGTGTCTTACCTTTCTTTTTATTATCTCTTAAATCTTTCTCTTTGTCATTTTCTTTGTTATTCTGTTCTATCTTTCTCTTTTTGTTTTTCTCTTTTGATCTGCTTGCTACCCGGTCCGGGATTCACTCCCGCTTCATAATCGCCGCCGGCTCTCTCGGACAGCTTGGCCGCATAAATATTTAGGAGCGGCTATACATGGCCAACAGGAATGCATCGACGGGAGTAATCGTAATTGGACTGCTTGTATTACTGGTATATTCATTTTTCGTATTCTCAGGCTATATAGTACATGGGTATATTCTCTTATCCCACCTAGCAAAACAAAACACAAAAAACAAGACTACCGCTGTCCAAGACACACGCTAAATAGCTCGTCGACAAACGTCATGCTCTCGCCCTCCGCACCGGCCTCGGCCTTGGAGACCACGACGCTGACGCCCAGGTTGTGCTCCTGTGTTACCTCCTCCCGGCGGCTCCGGATGATCTTGATCGGCGCCACGCCCACGGTGGGCGCTGGTTTTGTCTCTGGATCGGAGTCGGCCTCTTGCAGATTGTCGCCTCCCTGTGACGGCTCGCGCCGGTGATTTTGCGGTGGTGGTGGCGACTGATCCTGCTGCTGCTGGTCCTCTCCGTCCCTGCTGCCCTCTGGCCTGCCCACCGTCGCATGCACGTCGACGGTGATCTCCTGCGACACCATGATGCCGCCAAACGACGACATGGGCAGCGCGGTGGACAGCGGATTCGGCTCGTCGTCTGCCATCATCATCGCGGACCGCAGGTCGCCCGACGACCGCTGCGTGCCCAGCTCGGTGCTGGCGCGCGCGCCGGACCACAGCTCGTTGGTCGAGCTGGCCTTGGTCGACCCCTCCGGCGACGTGCCGCGCCGCGGGGACGCCTGGCCGTCGTCGCCGAGCTCGCCGTACACGCGCACCGCAGCGGCGGCGCGCCCCCGGCGGTCGCGGTAGAGCCCCTGCAGGCGGCCGCCGTGCCGCGGGGAGGAGGAGGACGACGACTTGGGCTTGGATGGCTCGTTAGGGACGGCGTTGATGATGGGGTAGATCTCGCGATGGACGCTGCGCAGGAAATGGAGGTGGTGCGGCGAGTCGCGGTCGACGAGCTGGTGCACCTTGAAGAAGCTGAGCGGGACGACCTCGCAGGTCTCGCTGCTGATGTTCTGGTGGATGGGGACGACGACGCAGAGCGCGATCATGGTGGCCATGCCGGGCCCGCTGCCGTCGCCGCTGCGGCGGCAGGGCACCTCGACGACCTTGGCCGACAGGATGGCCTCGTCGAAGATGCGCGGGTCCGCGAGCCGCCGGCGCAGCGCGTGGATCGATTCGACGAGCTGCGAGGCGAAGAAGGACTCCTTGGGCGACAGCGTCTTGAGGCCCGCGAGGTGGCGGACGACGTGGTCCGGGTTCATGCGGTCGACCTGCCGCAGAAAGAAGAGCTGCCACGGCTCGAGCGCGTCAAAGGGCATCTGCACGGAGGGCAGCAGGTTGCGCGCGCCGCGGTTGACGAGCACGTCGAAGCCGACGTCGTTGACGCGCGCGCGCACGCCGAAGAAGCCGACGTGCACGCCCGGCTCCAGCATGGGGCTGTCGCAGGCGTACGTCTGCATGGCGCGCAGCTTGGCCTCGATGTCCCACGCCCGGATCTGCATGCCCGACCCGATGATGCCGGACACGTGACGCAGCTCCGCAAACCGGTAGCCGGCGGCCTCCAGGTCGCCGAGCTCGCGGACCGACTCGACTGAGCGCACCAGGAACATCAGCGAGCCGCGGCCGTACTCGGGCGCGCGGACAGCACCCCGCTCGGCCATCTCGCTGCTCTCGTAGTCGGCCTCTTTGCTCTCGACCGCCGCGCGCTGGCGGCGCGCGCTGCTGCTGCTGCTGTTGCCGGTGGCCAGGATCTCGTCCCACAGGACGCCGGCGTTGGCGAGCGGGGTCTTGAGCTTGAACGCGAGCGCCTGGGCGGCGGTGCAGAACAGCTCGCACAGGACGGTCTCGTAGTCTTGGATGAGCTCGCCGTGGTCGCTGATGAGCTGGACGCCACCGCGGCGGGCGTCGTCGCCGCCCTTCTTCTGCGGCAGGTGGGCCAGGTGGTTGCGCATGCCGTCGACGATGGGGTCGATGCTGCTCCAGTTGCGCGAGGCGCGGAACATCCACTGGAACAGCGGGTGCCGCACGGTGAACGGCTCCTGCGCGGACCGGCCCATGAACGTCTCGGTGATCTGCTCCGAGGGCAGCAGGCCTTCCGGGCTGACGAGCAGGCGACCCTGCTTGTCGAAGACGGCGACGGCCAGCACGACCTGCTGGGCCCGCTTCGCGGAGCGCTTCATGACCTGGTTCGTGGTGATGGCAATGACGGCAATGACGAGGCAGGCACCGACGGAGAGGGTGATGACGACGATGATGGTGGCGGTGCGCGAGAGGTCGCTCGTGCCGGTGTTCAGCGCGCGCAGGCGGTACTTGGTGCCGGTGGAGGCGCACCAATGCATGCCCGAGACGGCGCCGGCGAGCACGACGGCGCAGATGCCGCGCTTCCACCAGCTGGTGGTCCAGGCGGCGCGGAAGACGAAGAAGAGGGCGAGGGCGACGATACTGGCGGTCACGGAGATGATGGCGGCGCCGACGACGTTGGCGATCTTGTACTCGCAGGCGTAGTTGCTAATGGAGGCGTTGCCGAGGTAGTGCATGCCGCAGATAGCGGCGCCGGCCAGCGTGCCGCCGACGGTGACACGCCACCACTGGACCTTGTTGTTGGTGCCGGTGGCGACGAAGGCAGCGAGCAGCACGAGGATGGGCACGAAGAAGGACAGGGCCGTGAACCCGCCGGAGTAGGCTATCTGCAGAGTGGCCTGCCCGTCTGCGATGTTGATGGCGCGGTTGCCGATGTAGTGCTGGGCGGGTTAGTGCGAGGACGACGAAGAGACCTGGAGACAAGGAAAAAGAAGGAAACTCACCATGCTCCAGATGGCGATGCCGCCCATGGTTACGGCGGCGCCCGCGAGGAGGAGGCTGGGAAGGTCAGTTCGTCTGTCTTTGCTTCGGTCGCCGGCGTGCCGATGTCCACCACGAACTTACTGGTTGAAGATGCCCTTGATGGCCGTCCGCCGGTTGATCAGCTCGAGCGTGGACGCGGCGCCGATCAGGGAGACGACATAGCTGAGCGTCACGAAGCCGGCGTTGAACGACTGCGGCACGATCTTGCCGTGCCACGCCTGGAGCAGGTCGTCTGGGGTCGCCATGGTCGGCGTGGCGGGGAGAAAGGAATTCAAAAATGCAGAGCGGCAAGACAGCAGATCACCGGTGTCGTATATTCATGAACAAAGGAATGTGGAATCTGCTCAAGGACGGCGGCAGATGGCAGATGGCAGATGGCAGATGGTAATTAGACGGCAGAAGAAGACAAGACAGCACAGAGATCGACATCCAGACGAGAGGGATCGTCCGGTGATGGGCGAGACTGCTCGTACATAAACAGAGACGGCTGCCGGCGTGGCTGACAAGCGCGGCTCGTTTCGACACCGGCCATCCACTCGTACCAGACGCAGAACTTTTTCACGAGCAGAGGCATCGATGATAGCGGTCCAGTTCCCCGTTGCTCCCTTGCGTCGGACGCGAGGGCCCAGCCCAGATTCCGTTCTCGCTGGGCTCTCGGGAGGCACTACGAAGGCACTACGCAGGCACCACGAGGGCACACCACACCCAGCGTGATGTGAGACTAGCGAGAAGCGCCATGGTCTACTGCACAAGCTCGAGGCCCGCGTTCTGCTGGGCGGTCCGAGAGCGTACCTCGCACGAACGACAGAGCCGGCCTACCGACAGACAGTACTTTAGTAAATGACAGCCAGGGGCCGGCAGGACGTCCGTCACGAAGCTAGAGGAGCTTAAAAAAGGAGGGCAGATAGTTCTGGAGGACGTTGGGTCTAACAAGAGGGAGGGGGGAAACGTGGACAATACGAGGGATTTCCAAGAACAAAAAGGCAGGGGTGTGCACAAAGACGATGCCAGGGCTATCCTGGTTGTTATCTTTTGCATGCTATTGTTGCTGCTGCCTTTCGTCCCGTCACACTGGGAAACACTGGGAAACACTGGGAACCCTGGGAGACTCTGGGAGAGACTGGCCGAGATGGTCCCCGATGGAGTGTAGCCACGGCCAGCTCGGCGAGCTCCATCCATATGCAGCCCATCCGGTAGCCGAGCACTGCGGTCAGCCCTTGCTTGGCCTGCATTGTGGCTGTCTCCGCTGTCTCTGTTTGTCTGTTTGTCTGCGCTGCTTCTGTGCTTTCTCTGGCTGGCTCTGGCTGGCTCTGGCTGGCTCTGGCTTCCTCTTCCGCGGCTCCGGGCCACCCACGAGACGCCTTCGCCATGTCTCAGAACGCAGCTCCAGTTCTCGACATGTGTTCTTACGAGACATTGATTCACCTGCGTGGAATCGCTGCACAGTATTTCGTCTTGCCTCTTCTCCCCCCTCCCCCCCCCCTCCAGGAAGGTCCTTTTTCTATTTCACCGTCTTGGATCCGGCCTCCCGATTCGACATGGCGCCCCCGACGCACGCTCGTCTCTCCGCAGTAGCGTGCCCTGCCAAGGCCTAGCAAACTCCAGAGCGCGAGCTTGCGTCTTAGTGATCCTAGTGGTCTCTTTCTGGTCTTGCTGATGGCTGCGTGGAGCCGGCGTGCAGCCAGCTGAAACTACCCTGGTCAAATTGTCTTAATTGTCTTGTCTGTTGGAGGGACGCCACCGTCCTAGCGCCGTCCTGCGCCGTGCCTTGTCCTGGCTGCTGCCGTACTTTGTGATGTCGATGCCCTGTCAGGTCTTGCTCATGCGTGCAGGAAAACCTCGGCTGGACTCACGAACCCCCCCCTTCTCTTTTCTCCTTCCCCTTCGTCTTTCCCATCTCCCCTTTTCGGTTTCTGCTCCGGCCGGCGAGGTCTCGGACGGGCAAGCGAATGGAACACACCAGATCTCGCTGCCGTTTGGCTTGTCTCTGCAAGTCCGCAGCATGGGGGTCTTGATGAAATTCATTACGGCTGATGGTGATCGACATGGCCAGCCTGTATCAGGCAACTGGCCTGTTGTTTCCTCTCGTCGAGTGACTCTTCCTTATCTGGTATACGATATACGGAGGTACGACTTCATTCAACTTGAGGTATCTCGCGCCTTGTGGGCGACTTGGCGACAGGGGCGCGAGAATGCGGCAGTGCTAGGAGTCGCCCGCAATCCTGCCCATGCCCATCGTAAAATGAAATGTAATTACAACGTAAAGCCCTGGTTCAGGTACAGCGTCAGATGCCAAATCGTGCGCGGAGGATCGCCCTCGCGTACAGGACAGGGTGTGCTCCCGCTAGCTGTTGCTCTTCGAGCCCACTAATCTCGATCGATTTCTAGTTTTCCGAGCAGAGCGTTGGTGGAGAGAGGTTGGGACTTTTTGTGATCACATTTTGGCCGTTGTTGTATCGTATGGGCCCCCCCTGTCGACAATCACGCTAAGGCAAGGCAAAAGAAAACCCAGTGTTTGTTGTGGACACGAGAAAACTCAATATTGTTCCGTGGTGTAAAAACTCCTCCCCTCCGTACCTCGTACGCATACGTCGTGGCTACGTAAGGGGGACGGTCTGGGCTCGTGGCTAAGAAGCTAAGAGGGCTCCACGGTGGGTTTGGAATCGCGTGAAGTCGTGTGAAATGTCCTCGCCCCGGAAGGATTGGCTTTTTTGCCGTTCACTTTTTCTTCTTTCTCTACTTGGTACGATGTACGACGTATTTTCAGAAGGCGGGTTGTGTCGAGATCGCATGCGACCAAGACGCTAAACCAGCTTTGCATCGTAGGGTTGCATTCCTCTCGGCTGCGATGCATCGAGTTACGACGGATGAAGGAAGATACGTGCAAAAGCAGAGGGCTAGACAAACGCTTCTCAGAAACATGTCTTGGTAGGCCGCCCCCTTGCAGCCTTTTTTCGACGCAGACGGGATAGTTCTCACATTCCCAGGGGCTGCTGCTGCGGGTGAGAAGCCCAACGTTCGTGGCCAGGCCGAGAAGCCGGCTGCCCCCTTTCTTTTGCACGGCAATAGAAACGCTGGTTGTTTGGAAATGTCTGTCCTCTTGACCTAGCGGGCGTGATCGAGGAGAGCTGCATCCAGATGTTGCCATCCGCTAATCGGCCAAGTGTCAAGGGATGAACGATCGAGATGTCCCCCTCCCCTACGTCGTTCCTTTCTTTTTCTTCACTTGGTTTCAATCTCATGGCTTCATTGTCTCATAGCGGAACAAGAACGCTGTTGGTCACCGTCCCCTCCCGAGTCAATTCCGCTCGATACGCGGAAGATGTATTGCCTCTGCTCATCAGGATCCACTCCATTCATCACCGGTTCGCTCGTCCGTACCGTCCTCTATCCAAACAGACGCACCGTGTCAATATTCCTCACGCATCCCAGTCTTCGTGGCCTTCGCCGAGTTCTACTTGAACCTCCCACACTGTCTCGTCGTGGTTGCTTCAAAACCTGACATCAACTAATTGGCACACCCGGGTATGCCGCCCTGCGAAGAGGGGGCATCTAAGCATACCCAGTCTTCTGTCTCTGAGCTGGCCGTTACCCGCTAAAGAGAGACGCCGTTCGTGACGTCGAAGCAGGTTTTACGAGCCCGGCCGTGTGTTCCAGCTACGTCGTACGGGATGTTAGTTTCTGCAATGGCCGCCTCGTCAACAAGGCATAGTGGCTTACAGGTCGAGGAAGAGCTTCCACAGGATGGAGAAGAGCAAGCCCTGCAGGCCGTTGCAGAGAATCCGCGTCTTGAGGCCGCGCCCGAGAAGGCCGGTGATCCCGTCGGCTTGCACGACAAGTGTCGCGGCATCAACTAGGCTTGTCAGCACGGCGGGCTCCTTCGTGACGAATAGAAAATAGAACAGAGGAAGAGAGGCGGCATCGATGGTTGCGTACTATAGGACACCTTGGTGTCGTTTACCTGCCGGTAGGTCTTGACCACGCGCAGCGAGTTGGACACGGAGTCGGACACGACGGACGCCACGAAGCCGATAAAGGCCAGGCGCAGCAGCCACACGGCGAGCGGGTGTCTATCCGGCTCAGGCAGCACGCTGGACAGGAAGTTGTACTGCGGTGTGAACGTCAGCAGGGGCGTCTTCTCCTCCTTTGAAACCGACCACCACCGAAGCAGAACCGTACCGTCGCAAACCACGGATAGTTCCCGGCAAAGGTCGCCGCGGCCGTGGCCAGGGCCCCCCACCACAGGCTCCCGATGCCGTTGGTCTTGATCCGCTGGCGGAGAAGCGCCGTGCCACGGGGGCCTTGGGCCTGCAGCGTGGTCTTGACCGTGTCGATGGGCGTGAGTATGATCCGGAACGAGGCGGCGCTTGGCGAAGATTAGCACGTGGCAGATACAAGATACGCCTACGGAAAAGAAGAAAAAAAACACAAAAACTCTTACCACAGCGAGACAAAGATCGTCTGGATCGGCGTCGGCAGATCCTTCAGATACGAGTTGGAGTGCAGCAGGGCGAGAATGCCAGCGTTCGCAGCCGTGTCGCCGAACCGCGATACGGGACCTGGCGAGCATGAGTCAAAGTGTCCGATAACGGACCACAGACCACGAGCCGGCCGGAAGACAACACACCTTGGATGAGGGCGGCGCCGAGGCCGTCGTAGTACCGCCCAAAGCCCCCCTCACGGTGCAGGATCTTGGTCGCGTCGGTGAAGGTGTGGCCGAAGCGGTACTGGTAGTTCATGATCGTCCGCAGCGGCTGCGAGAGGCGGTTGGTCAGAAAGTAGAGACACAAGAGAAGAAGAAGGCAAGAGAACAAGGCAAGAGAACAAGAGGATAAGAAAGCCATTACCATCAGAAGCAGTACTTGCAAGACCATGGCGGCCGCACCGCTCACGCCGCTGCCCAGCGCCTGCTTCAGCGCATCCTTGAAGTCGAACTGGAGGGAGGCTGGTCAGCACCAGATCCGACGTTCGCATCGCGGACAGCTCCTAGGGGGGGGATAATTACATCGACATCGCCGCCCGCGTCCACCCACCCCTTGATGAACACGCCGAGGACGAGCGCGGCACTCAGCGCCCAAAAGAGCCTCCAGAGATACCAGCTCACCGGCCGCCGCTCGGCGGCGTCTTTCTGCGCGACTCCGTCCTCCACGCCGCCTGCCCCGTCTTCATTCTGGAGCAGCGGCGTCTCTTCGTCGGCGCCTACCGGTGTATCGTGGTCAACGGCTTGGGTCATGATGGCGGTTCTTATCGGTCCGTTCGGTATGCAGAGCCAAGAAGCCTTGATAAGAACAGAACGCATCAAATTGGCAAGACAGCGGGAATCTCGACATGCTCCGTATTTGGATTTCAAATCCGGCGCGTTATCCCCGCGCTGGACTCATCGCTACAGGGGATGGCGTGCTGCGCGGCAGCCTGCCTACCCTGCAGGGCCGGTCCGCTCTCGGTATCGGCCTTCAGGGGAAGACGCCATTGGCCTGCTGGGCAGACATGTGGGGCTTCAGATATGCGCGACGTGGGAGGCTGAGAAGGCTTGCAGACACCGTTGACAGAACAAGAAGTAATACAGATGGACAATAAGGTGGCTCGGTTTAACGAGAAGAATTAAATATGATCTATTAATGAAGGGCATAGTGAAGGAGGCGTACGACGAGAAAGACAATCGAAAAGGGCAGACGGCAGGATTTGCCCATATGGACAGATCGCAGCAGACTCCAATCAAATCTTGTAGACCGCCCGTCATTCTACGCTTGGTATCTTCAGTCTGGGGTTTGTACAGGTTTCCAAATTATGCGGCATGTATCGCCTGACGTATTCTAACAGGACAAGCATTTCGAAGCTATTTCGGACCGATCCATGTGAGCGAACTGGGAAATCCTCTTTTCTATCTTTCTTTCATGACCCCCAAAACACCAAACCCGAGACGGAGACGACGAGACGGAGACCCCGAGACGGAAAACCGAGAGACGCCTAGAAACCCTGCTTCGCAACCTGGGCCTGGGCCGCCGCGATCGTCTGCGACGCGTTGGGGTCGACGAAGCCGCAGCCGAGCTTGCCGTTCTGGAACTGCGCGCCCTCGGCCGAGCAGATGCCCAGGCCGCTGCCGCTGATCTCGGCGCAGCAGGCGCTGTTGCAGTCGGCGTCAGCGACGCAGCCGCCCGTGGTGAACTGCTGGTTTTTGCCGTTGCCGACGGCCTTGGCGCCGGCGTTGTTGGGGGCGAGGGCCATGACAGAGACGGCGACTGTGTCAGGTAATAGTTAGCAACCAGTTTCGACCAGCACACGTGCAAGGAGGACAGGCGTAGGTAGGTTCACGTACACGCCAGAGCAGCAGCGAAAGTGATGCGAACCATGTTGACGGTGTTTGAAAAGGAACGAAAAAGTTCAAAGCGAGTGTAAGAAGGTTGTAAAGTACAAGAAAAAGGACAACGCCGGGTCGTCGCTAGCTGTCGCAGACAGAAGAAGTGAAGAAGAATCGGAAAAGAAAGAAAGACGATGATGTGATGACAAGTCGGAATTCACCATCTCGTGCGATCCAAGCTCGGGGCGCTGCCCTCTATATACTTCTTGTTTTGGGTCCGCTGCTCTTCTGGGTGATGGGCGACCCCATTCCCCGATCCAACACGGAACCCCTGGACGGGAATTCGTGCCTTGACTCGACTTCGCATTGGTCGTGTCATGCCCAATAGGCCAAACCCGATAAACTTGGCAGGTCGCATCTCTTTGTGAATCTCTTCGTGTTCGATCGCCGCCTGGAATCACCTTTTCATCTGGTCTTCCGCCTCGTCAGATCTCCGGATGACGGCCGCAGAGACGGGTTCACGTGTGCGCGTGTATCAACCCCTGCGGTCATTGCCATGACTCGTATGCGTCTGACAGCCCTCCGTGGGGTACGGGAATGCCAAGGCTAAAACGTCCCATTGACAGCAACCATCGGCTGGACAGGGCCTCAGGGGCCGTGCTCTGCCTCAAGGTGTCGATCAACGAAACTGCCCCCGTCCTGTAGCTGATATGCGCGGTTGACGGCTCAAACTTTGCGAGCAGGAACAAAATCGTGGAAATTGCGCGCGCTCAGAAAAAAGAACACGGTTTCAGGTGCTGCTTAGAAGCAGTCGAAGCCGCCCCTCCGGCCCCTTCTTCTCAGGATAACCAAAAACAATGCGTCCGGAAGACGTGTCTAAAGACGGTCAAAAAAAGCATCGCTTGATCTTGCCGTTGGTCATTTTTGAGACGACATAGCGTTACCCCCTGGGGTTTGTTACGCACCTGGAGCACCGCGGCCAAGTCAGCCAGCTCGTTACAAAATCAAACTGTCTCGGCGCACCCAGGTTTCTTGTTTCAAAAGATATAAAATAGAATAGAAATAGCGTTGGCATGATTTTCTGCCTGATAGATTTTCGAAAAAGCTTGTTTTAAAGGAAAAGAAGGTAGAACAAAGGCAAAAGGATAAGAAATGCCAATCCTCGTCAAACATGGTCAGGGATGGCTCTAGTGCAGCGGTCCATAATGTCCAGATCGCGCTCAAACTCGGCGGCCAACCACGTCTCCTTGGACAACTCAAAGTCAATCAGCACGGCGGAGCCGTCTTCGCGCAGCAGGCAGTTCCCGTCGTGGGCGTCTCCGTGGGCGATGCCACGCTGGTGCAGACTTCGTAGAGCCGCCAGGCAGCCCTGCAGATTGCGCCTGCTCCTCATCATCTGCGGCGGAGACTTGTCGCTTGCCTGTATGTATTCCATCATGAAGCCGACGGCGCGCCCGTCCTCGGTGACGTGGCCGAGAAACTCGGGGGTGACTCCCGCGCCGTGCAGGCGCTGGTACATCGCCGCCTCGCGTTCCAGGGACGGCATATCCAGCATGGCGAGTGCGGCCATCTTGATCAAGACAGGTGCGTCAAAGTCGGGGTGCGCAACGACGTACATGCGGTCTTGTTGGAGAACCTCCACAGTTGAGAACTCGCGGTAGTCAATCTTGCGCGGATGCCAGCCATTGACTCCGTCTGGCAGAGCTTTTTTTGTCGTATTGGCGATGTTGGAAGCCTTGGTGCATCGGTCTATGTGAGGCTCAGCGACGAACTGATGCACCGTGAGGACCTCGGCGTATGCCTTGGCAATGCCAAGAAAGAGAAAACCCAGTGTCCAGAGAAACATGTGCTCCCAGAGACATGGGCGATTTATTTGATCCTCGTGACGGTCGATTCTGGGCCGCGAAAGTCGAGCGCATTTGTTTTTCTTCTGGGCTGGATTTTCTGATCGGTGTTTATCATAAAATAAACAAATAGAGCCCCTCCAGAAAAGAAGCAGAGTGTTGAGGCGCAGAAACACACAGTGGGCGAGAAAGAGACCGTGGTCCTCTGTTCTGCTGTGCTAGTACGAACCACACCCGCTCGGTGCTGGTAGCGATGTTACAGATTCGCGAGATCGGCACGCGTAAATTTTGGTTAAATAAGCACCTATGGAACAGCGGAATCGATATCACACGAAAGACGAAACATCATTGCGGAATTGGGTGTTCCTGACTGCGTGCGCCTGAGCCGCCCTCAGCCAGTTTTTATTTTTGCGTTTGGACGTTCCTGCAGCACCGCCACGAATCCTTTTCTGTTGGTTTGGTAGTGTAAGTCGTCTTCTCTGCTATGCTAAAATCTGAAGCAATTTCCGATTGATCCTTTTTAGAGTCGTTGATTCGGCAATGCAACATCATCGATGTAGAACAAATCATCAGTGCTGTAATCCCAAACCTTGGAAGAAACCCGTCCACAACTTACTGGAAAATGGGAGAAAGTAGAGAAGGAAGACAGGGTTCCTTATCAAACTTACTTGTATAGAATTTATAAACGCATATGTTAAAATATCCATATAAAAAAGCGGCTGTCCGCTTAGAGAGCATGAACATTTTTTCATAGCGCCCGAGTTACGCCTTTGCTTTTTTTTTAATCTTTGTCTCCCTGTTACAATTTTGTTAGGTGTCTCGTGGGTTACAACAATTAACTCACTGGCCGTTAATCTTGCGTCGTTGAAAACCAGTTTTAAACTTCAACTTTACTCGTCCCTACTGCTCTTTGGAAGAATTTGAGCCTTAGATGATGACATGTTGACTCGGAAAACCTTGCCATATGCAAGTCTCCGGCCGTACGGGGCAAGGAAAGACATGATTCCAGAATAAACGGGTAAAACTTACCGGAGCACATAGCGAGTAGCACTGTTTGAAACCGCGGCTTTGGGTCTTGCTCAGCAAAAACAGATAAAAATAACCATTGAATAAACAGAAAAGGTGCGGAGATCCTAGCAAAGGAAAAAAATAAACTTGTGCCAAGATTGACCAAATATATTTATATATATATATATATATAAAAGAATAATTGCTCCATCTCTCCTCGTTATGGTTGTCGACAGTGAGGGAAGCGAAGTTATAGACAAAGATGTGCCTGGTTGGCTCGGTATTCGTCTACCGGAGACCCATTCATTCAAACTCACGTCTCTCGCCTTTGCCTTGCGTCACACCACTGCGCCTATAATATCCTGCTTGGTAAAACCATGTGCCCGGAATCCTCGGACGCCGACAATTATGTTCTGCATCCTTCACAATCACAGGCGTGTAAATTCTCGATTCCGGCGGAGTCCTCTGTCTTGCTTCCTGTCATCTGCGGCTACTGAAGCAACTGGTCGTTTTTGCTTCCTAGTCACATTGCCCAATTCATGATGTTTCTTTTTGCCAGACCCTACCGCAAGCCGGTACCATATCACGCGCCTTAGTTTCACTGCTTTGGGTAATTGCCGTTATTCTTGGCGGATGTTATGGTTTAATCAAAAATAGTATCTATTTTGGCTTCCGTAATATGATATTCCATGGGGAAACCTCCACACACTCTCTAAAGACAAATATTTTAAGAAGCTAAAAAGAAAACGGGCAACTCATCTCATTGTGTGCATTATTGCACTATAGTTCCAAGATGCGAAATTCGATTTCATACCATGACGGAGAGTCGGCGCGGTCCCGATACCCCGGGAATCCGTTTGGGTGGGGTTAGCTGGCGTAGACTTTCCCCAGACGAGTTAGAAGCTTGTCCGCGAAATTGGAGACAGGAAAGAAAACCTCTTTTTTTGGTTTCCCCTCTGTCGAAGGCATCTGTACTTCTTAGTCCGGTGTTGTCTTTCGTAAGAAGAAGTCTCGCACATAAACTCCATAGTGGTATTCCCGCCTGCATAAGGGCCCGCGGGTGACGGCGTTTGACGACGACTCGGTACGAGTAATGTTGCTGGAGGCCCAGGATGCCAAGGAAGTGAAGTGGATATTAAAATAAATCGAGAAAGAAGGGAAGATAGACAGCACCGGGGCATCCGGGGGGCATGCCCCAGAAAACCTTCAAGAGAGACGACGCAAAATGGGGACTGAGAAGGGGCCGGAAAATCTGGGGATCTGGGGAGAAAAAAAGCCATCTAGGCAGATGACCGGTTTGGCGTTTTGGAAAACGCATTTTCTGGTTGCCTTTCGTGCGGGGGGGGGGGGGGGGGGGGGGGGGGGGGGGGGGGGGGGGGGGGGGGGGGGGGGGGGGGGGGGGGGGG
>WNYD01000064.1:0-189816 GCA_021396205.1 Sporothrix brunneoviolacea
TCCCGGCCGCCCCCCCGGCCGGTTTGGGGGTTTTTTTTGGGTTGCGCGGCCTGGGGGGCGGTTGGGCTTTTTTTCATTTTTCTTTTGTGCCCCCCCCCCCCCCCCCCCCCCGGGTCCCTTTTTCTGTTTTACATATCCTTACTTGTCGTACAACACTGTCTAACTTTATCAACAGTCTACGCCCTGTCTACGTTTTCGTCCGTCTTTCTCGTCACCGTCACCGTCACGCGCAAAATGTGCACTATGATGCTCTCTGTGGTGGCGTTCGGCCACCGGCTATCAGGTATGCAGTGGCTCGGCGTCGGGCTGGTGTTTGGCGGCATTGGCGTCGAGGCACAGATTGCGCGGACTGAGAAGTTGAAAAAGGAGGCAGCCAAGGCAGCCAAGAAGCAGTAAACGATAGCACAGCGCATGCAACTTTTGGGAGCAACTCTTCACGATATCATAAGCGCAACAAATTGATTTTCATCCTATTTCATTCTTTACGCTCCTGTTGTCCACGCCGTATGTATATAGACATGTATAAACGTATATAGACGAGTGTAGATGCACGTAGATGATTGTTATAAAAAGAAAGTAGACAAATGCATGTTTTTTTTTAAATAAAAGAAGAAGAAAAAAGGTTCCAAATGCCAAGTTGAGTAATTCAAATTTTAACCTTTCTCACCTTTTATTTTATTTCTACTTTATAAGAGAAAAAAAAAAGCAAAGAAGATATACTCCGTAGAACAAATTCAATTCTTGAATTGCATTATTTTAGGTCTTGGAACCAAATTCCGAAATGCTGCCCACCCCCCATCCCTAGCCCTTGCTCGTGATATATATAGAAAATAAAGTAGTCAAATCAATCGTTTCGCTGTCATTGTTTCGTAGGCTGCCCTCATCTATAAGTCTGGTCTCTTTTCTTCTTTTCTTCTTCGTCGTCTTCTTTATACTTCTTGGGGCTCATTCTACCTGGCACCATGGGTGCTCAAGCACCTGGTCGATCGTGTAGCGCTGAGCCACGTCCCGGTCGAGCATGTGGCGGATCAAGTCGATGCTGTCGTCGCTGATCGTGTAAGGCACCCGCAGGTCGCGGTCCATGATCTCGTCGATGCTGTAGAAGGGGTTCTCCTTGTAGATGATGGTGTACAGCAGGATGCCGAGCGCCCACACGTCCTGCTCCTTGCCCTTGTAGGGACGCCCTGCCAACACTTCTGGGGCAGCGTAGTCTGGATTGTATGCGTTAGTAAATATGAGCAAGTCGAGGAACGAAGGGCAGAAAGAACTGAAGGGGAAGAAAACGAACCGATTGTGCCGACAAACACGCCAAAGGGCCCGCTCTTGATGTAGGCCGCACTGCCAAAGTCAATGAGCTTGATGTTGCCCTCGCCGTCCAGGATGATGTTCTCGTCCTTGATGTCCCGGTGCACGACCAGCGCCTTGGTGTGCAGATGGTGGATCGCCTGGGCGACCTGCACAAAGATGCTGCGGCACTCATCCTCCTCCATGTTGGTCCGCAGCTCGATATAGTCGAACAGGTCCATGCCTGGCAGGCCGTGCGGCTTCATCTCAATGTAGTAGTTGATGTCGTCTTCGAAAAAGTCTTCCATCTCCACAATGTTGGGATGCCGCAGGCCTTCGCGGCGCAGGTAGTCCAGCACGTGAATCTCGAGGGGCACCGTGCCCAGGCGCCGGTCGCGCGTCCAGGTGTCCACCAGAATGCGCTTTTTCGTCACGTACTTGATCACCACCCTCTTCCCCGTCGCCTTTTCCTTGGCCAGCTTCACCTGTCCGTAGGCGCCCTGGCCCATCTCCTCGAGAATGGCAAAGTCGTCGATCGTCTTCTTCTTGTGGGGCACCGCCGCTGTCACCTTTGTGACAGTCGCCGGTACGATGTCGGCCTTCTGGGCGACAACAGTCGCCGACGAGTCCAGCTTGTACGGTGGTGGTGGGGAGGGGGAGGGGGAAGGAGAAGTCAATGGCGACAGAGCGCTCTTGGCCAAAGATGCCAAATCGGGCGACGCGGAGCTGGGCGTGGCCGTCGTGACCGTCACCGCTGGCGTAGTAATGGCGGTAGAGGCAGCCGCAGCCTTGGGCGAGTCGCGCGCCGACATCAGAGGCAAGGAAGGTGACATGCCGGTATAGCCCTGCGGCTGACCATCGGCAGGCGGCGGGGGCGGCGTCGACGAGGAAGGTCGCGATAGGCTCGCCGAGATCTTTGACGCGGTGCTCAGCGCAGCCTCCTTAAGCTGGCGCGTCAGAGACTGTGCCACCGACGTCCTCTCCTTTTTCAAGTTCAGCTGGTCATCAGACGGCACAGGCGGGACCTCGAACGGAGAGTGGACGGGCGTTTGACCTGGAGACGGCTGGTGCAGAGGTGTCGCGGTGCCCGACAAGAGAGGCGAAGCAGCGCCCAGGTTGTTGCGCGTGGCGTGCAAGTGCCGCGAGTAGGTGATCCAGAGCGCATAGACCATCTCGAACTTGGCCACTGCAAACGAGGCCGGCGTGGGCGAGGCGCTTGAGCTGTCGCTTGTGATGGCAGACGACGCCGACTCCGACTCCTCCTCTTCGCTGGCCTCGACAACGACCTCTTCGTGAATCCTGGGCTGCTTTTCGCTCTTCACGACCCGCATCTGCACATCAATTTTCAGCTCGGAGCCGTCGCGGTGGCGGGCGGGCAGGCCCTCGGGTCGCAAGAAGGCGGTGGCCGCGTCGGAGCGGCCTTCACGCAGGGCCACAAATGCCGACGCCTTCCGGAAGCTGTGCTCCGGGACTACAATGCCATCCACCATGTGGACGTTGTCGACCTCGGTGAGGATCTGCAAGATCTTGTCAAAGTCGGGGACCAGCTGGTTGATGGACAGGCCGTTGGGCTTCTCGTAACCGAAGAGGGCGCCGCAGAACACAGAGTTGGAGCTCTTGATCGTGAGCGACTGCGTAGAGACCACAATGATGCCGGCAATGTGGGGGAAGCTGGAGACGCGCAGAGAGGGCTGGCCCCGGATCTGCTCGACGGTGGCGGGGATGTTGATGCGGTCGCAGTTGCGGCAGGTGTAGAATTTGCGCTGCGCCATCTCGGCGAAGTCGACAGGCCCCGTCCACGCGACGATGCCTTGGCGCGGAATGCGCGGGATCAGCTTGCCAATGTCCATGCCCGGCTTGAGGTCCTCGTCGCCCCATATGGGGCCCGTCGAGCCGGAGACAGACGTGGCGTAGCCCTCCTCGTCCAGAGCCACGGTCGCCACGTCTTCGTGGATCTCCTCGAGGACCCAGATGAGGCCCACGCGCTTTTCCTTCACCCACAGGCTGGCCGAGCCGGTTGCCCCGTTGCGCTTCTGGATGGGCACGACGTCGCCGCATAGAAGGACCCCGCGGGACCTGTTGTTGTTATGGTGGCCGCTCACACTCGACTTGGGCGACTTGGGGTCGCCTCCGTGAATGGTCTTTGCGCGCCGAGCGAGTTGATGGGGGGACTGCTGCTGGCCTGGTGAGCCGCCCTGGGGCGTCTGCGAGCGCGAGTTGGGCTTGCTCAGCAGCTTCGCGGTGATGCCGCCAGCACGCGACCCCAGGAGATTGGAGGTGTTGACAGCCGGCTTGGGAACGGGCTGCACGATCTCGTTCTCGAAGCCGTCGCCGGCATCGTCTGGGTCTGCTTGGAGAAGTTTCTTCTCCAACCAGGCCCGCCGCTCTTCCTGGACGACCTCGAGGATGCCCATCTTTCGTACCTCTGCCTTGGTCACGCCAAACACGAGACAGGCCAGGTCGTTGGCGGCAATGATCGTCCATGGCGGCTTCGCCTCAGTGGTGAAGATGGCCTGTGCCGCGGGAACCCAGCGCGTGGGATGTGCGTGGGGAACGGAGCCGAAGTTACCCGGCACGCTGATTGGTGACGCAAAAGACTGCTGGGTTGCAGATGGCGGTGCCACCGTCGCTGTTTCTGATTGTGCATCTGCCGATATGGACAAGGATCTCGGGCTTATGCCGCCCGTTGCGGCTGCTGATGGGGGGCCCACAAACGGCATCGCGAGCGTGTCAAGGAGCCGCTGCTGTACGGCGACTGGTGTCACATCGGTCAACGTTCGTCTCAAGAGGAGGCTCGGATGGCGCGATACGGGTGGTGATGTCTTCTGGGTCGTGCCGCTCTCGTTCGTCGGTGTTCTTGACCACTCAGCCGAGGCTGATGGCCCCGCCGCATCGGGGCTGGCGGGAACTATCAGCGTCGGGCGTTCCTCGGCAAGCAGGTCAGCGGATGCGTCTCTGGGCCGGACAGCGGCAGTTTTCGCCATTAGCAACGGAGACCCGGTCTCCGATGCGGTCTCGGCTATGGGCTCTGGGCTTGCAGTCCGCAGGATAAAACTGGTATCAAAGACATTCTCGCCGGGCCCGGCCATATCTGGCGGTCCCGTGAGCGGACCGTTGGGAAAGGCCCGATCGGTGCCGGGTAAGTTGCTGGACCCTAGAAGCTGGGCGCGTGCGAGAAGATCGAGCATGTGCTGCGTCTCGACATCGCCGGTGGCGCGGGCCTGGGCACTAACGAGGCCGGCATGGGACGAGGCGGAATGGCCCATACGGTCCTTCATAAACTCGATGGAGCGCTTGAAGACGGTCTGGCGGCTGTGCAGCAGCTCCTCGGACTGGTGAGCAAAGGAGAACGAGTGCAGCGACTCGGAGGGGAAGCGCGTGAGGTCTTCAGTGAACGCAGGCGAAACGGCATCGGAAGAGATGGGAAACGTGCTGGCGTGCTGGAGCATGGCGGTCATGGAGGCGGAGCGAGGAAGAGCAAAGGAGGGACTTCGGGACGACGGATCGGAGGGGAGAGTGGGTGCCCGCATTGGGAGAGCATTCTGGCGGATGCGGCGCAGGCCCGACAGACCTAGACCGTGGTCGTGGTCTGTCATAATGGGGGATCTACCGTGGGAAGCGAGGTTAGCAACGAGCTTGGCAGCTGTGTGAGGTGTGTCAAGCAGCACATACCGAGCGACGGCATCGTACTCCGCAGCGGCAGCGCCGGCATCGAACGAGAAGCGTATGCGAGCTTTGTCCGGGGTGTCGGAGGCCAGGGCGAGGTTGCCGGTGCTCCGGTTCTTGGGGATGTGCAGCGGGAGGGCGAGCCGGTTAGCGCTGCCGCGGTCCCGCTGGGGGGCAGGCGCGTCGGTGTCGTGTTCTGCCTCGTCATGTTGTTCGTTGGGGCCTGGGGGAAGAGCAAGAGGAGGATGAGTTAGCGAAGCTGCTCCGGGAGGCAGCAGACGGGGAGCGCCGGCCGCGCCGGGGCGAGGGCCGGGCGATGGCGATGCAGGAAACCCACCAGTCTCCGATTTTCCGCCGTAAATATGGAGCATAATTGATAGAGGCCAGTTCTCGAGAAGAAAGCCGGGCTCGCTCGCGAGGGCCGTCGAGGGGAGGGTTCGCAGATCGCTGGGTAGGTCGTCGACGCGGTGGCGGAGTGCCGGATTGCTGTCTGGAGAGGCTGTGGTCGCGCTCGGGGTTGTAGAGGGGGTCGAAGCGCGGTCGAGAGCGCAGCAGAGCGAAAGAAGCAAAGATTTATATATGGCGCGACAAGCAAGGGAAAAATAAAGAAGAGGCGAGAGGGAGAGAAGCAAGAAGCAAGAAGCCAAACAGACAAAAACGACAAAAAAGACAAGGGAGAAAAAGAAGAAATTGCCAGGTGGTATGGGCGCAGTGGACGTCAAATCGCCCGGCACGGCCTGAACTCGAATCACAGTGTCGGGGTGTTTTAGAAGCGAGGGCTACGTCAAGGTTCGGTCCAGGGCAAAGGGAGACGGGCGAGCTGTCGATGGAGGTGGTTCGGAGTAAGGAAAAAAGCGTCACCTTTGTTTCGGCGCCTGGGATTTGGCCCGTGCAGCCCTGCCCTGCCGTGGTGAGGGTGGGGTGCAGTTTTGCTAGTATGTATTTTATTTGGTACATATTTTTTCGCGCGGCACAGAAAGCGCGGCCGCGTAGCGCCTGCCCGCTGTGACGAAAGTGCGCAAGAAAAGCGGGACGCAGAGTCATGTGAGAGTTTTGCCAGCGTGAAGGGCGATATCAGGTTTTACGACGTACGGTGTGAATACAGCGGCGAGAACGAGCATGAGCAGGGCATGTGAAAATTGGACGGGGGGTGCTGGCGGCCAATGCAAAAGACATCAAAAACAATAACTATGACAGAAGGGGCCAGACAGAGAGTGCGAGAAGATGGAGTGACAAGGCTCGAGCGACAAAGCTCGCCAGCGACGCTCGGAAGACCCTGCTTCGGTGGATCTACGTGCGAGGAGGGCCCCAAGCCCTGCGCCTGCCCGCGAGAAAGCGCGCACAGGTGAGCGGTCGTGTCACAGTCGTGTGTGCTGTGGAGCAAGGAGAGGCCGTTTGCGTGCAGACGGCAGCGGAAAGCCGCGAGAACTCGACATGGGCCCAGCCGCATCGGCACACGACGAGGGACGCAGCAGGTGGTGTGACAGAGGGCAGACGAGTCGAAAACAGAAAACCGCAACAGAGCGTGCGCGAGACGAGGCCGAGCATCGAGGGAGCCGTGCAGAGAAGAGCCAACAGAGCTGTCCCAGCCTCGTCGTCGTCTGGCGCGATTGCTCGGGGTTCCCAGTTGAGGCAGGAGCATGCAGGTGTGCGGCACGACTCGCAGACGCACACAGTCGGCACACTGTGGAGCCCTGCATGTGGCAGTGCGGGGCCCCTTGCTCGCACAGGACAGGGATCCCCGCAAGGCTGGGACCGGACAGTGCGAGGCGCTGCCTCCGCGGCCGCGCGGACCGAAAGGGGATGGAGCAGGGTCACAATACCACAATTCGATTGTGCATGCGGAGGCAGCACGCTGGCGAGAACAAAGAAGCCGGGTGCAGACGGGCGAGCAGCTGTGCGCAAGACAAGCGCCCAGAAAGAGAAACGTGTCGATCTAGATCGAGGCATGCCCGGTGGAAAGGAGGGCGGCCACGATAAGACATACTCGTACTTGTAGATAAAGAAACAGGATTGTCCGAGAGACGGGAGGTGTAAAATATACCCTACTCGCAGAGATAATCTACGGACGCCTGCCACCCCTGTCCCCCGCAGTCGCACAAATCGCCGCCGGACGCGACAGGCGGTTCCCGCGTGCGAGGCCGTTGGGCCAGCCGTGCAGACGGGCTAGAAGGGCTGGCTGGTTGCAGGCTGTGTCTGCTTGTTCGCAGAGGAGAGGGCGCAATCTTGCATGTGGCCCGTCGCGCTGTGCATGTGGACAGCTGACTGCAGCCAGAAGCGCAAAGCGAGGGTGGTGGCGGGTCTGTGAGACAGTGGGACACCGCGGTCAGCTGGGGCAGACGCGAGCAGGCGGTCACGGGAGCCTCTGTTCTGGCTCTGCTACGAGGGCCATACGGAAGGTTCTTCGTTCTCCGCAAACCCCAGCCACGTGCTCCTCCTCTTGTCTGCGAGCTTCTCGGTCCGTTTCTTCACCTCCCGTCACCGTCGTCGCACGCTCGTCCCAGCGGACCCTTCTCCTCAGCGCTAGCGGGCTGGGCTGGCTGAATGGGCCGACGCCACGGCCCCCCTGTTCTTGCAGTAGACCAGATCTGACGAGGAGGCGAGAGAAGACAGACCGTTGCATTCTCCGCTCGCTCACTAGGACGTTGCCAAGGGGCCCGCCGTCCACGCCGGCGCCCAGGGTCTGGGACGACGGCTCCGCGTCGTTTTGCGTAATTACTTGGATGGTGTGGTTCTCGTTTTCGCCCGTTCTCCCTCTTTGGTGGAGAGGGCCTTGAAATCGCTCAACATCTTCGACAAAGGGACAAAGGGAGCAGACAGGATGTCTTGCTTCTCGCTCCTGCGCCGAGCACGCGACTCGGACATGCACGAGAACACATGGCGAGTGACCCTGTCGTGATAAGGGAGAAACAGACAATGGCGAGCAGCCTGTCAGTGCCCAATGGGCCAGTCCCGGCGCGGCTGCTGCGGGTGGATGCATTCGCGTAGGTGCGTCTCTGGGCCTGTCGTTTTCCGTCTCCTGTTTCTCGGCTCCCCTCTGTCCAGTCCCGTCCAGTCCTTTTCTCGCGCTTCCTCTCGCTTCGTCCTCGGCCACTTTCGTCACTGTTTTCCTTTCTACCAGCACAAACCACACGCTGCCGACGACCACCCAAGCCATGAAACTACCACCTGGGCAGAGAAACTGAGCTGTTGTTCATGGATTTTGTTTCTCCTCCGTTGTCTCGCTTTGTCAGGCCCGTCTCTCAGTAGAGGCTTTCGCCCTCAACCGCGCAGCTCGCCTCTACCTGTACCGCCGCCAGTTCTTGCGGCCTCCCCGCCTATCGATAAACCCCTCCAGCGCAAATAGCGTGCTCGTACTCCGTACTCCGGACTCCGTAGCAGTCGCAAGTGTCTCTCTAGCGTGCCCCCGTAGCATGCTCTCGGCGTGTCCAGGCAGGTCCCACCCCACCACACCACACCGCTTTCTGTTTCCGGCAGCTGGTCGCGCCTGGGCTCCCCCAACTGCTCTCCAACACCACCGGACCCCTGTCAGAAAGACCCGATAGTGGGCGATAAGAGCGGGGAAACCGCGGGCAAAACACAGACACAGGAGGGAAAGAGCGAGGGATGGTGAGGAGGGGGTGGAGCGATAACGATTGTAGCGACAGGTTTAGTGGCACAGCGGGGCTCCAATTGGCAGGCTGTTGGGTGCAGGTTCTGTGGACTGCAGTAGCGACCGTTCGGGTGTGCATGCGCTTGCCTCTTTCGCTCTCGCTGGCTGGCGACGTTCGACTTGCAGTCGTCGTGTCAGTCGTCGTGCCAGTCCTCAGCCGTATTAAGTAGGTGCGCCCGTTGCATCGTGCTTGCCGCATCCCATACTGGAGCGGCTCCCTTCGCCGTCTACTCTTAATTCCTTTCTTCCCATCCGACCTGATTTTCTCGATTTCCTGTTTCTCATCTCCCGGTTTCCTGTTTCTTGCCTTTTTGCTTTCTCCGGCCTCATCTACCGCTCCGTCTCCCTCCTCCACATCGTCTTCGTCTCCGAGTTCTGCTCTCCTCTCCCCTTCTCGCTCCCTCTCTACCCCGCCAACGTCCCGCCATCTTCTTCTATTTCCGTTCTCTCGCTCCTCCTATTTTCCGCTTCGCCTCCCCGTCGTTTTTCGGTTTCGACTCGATCCGATGCATTTGTCCCTCTGACCATTGGCTTCCCGTTTCTTCCTCCGCTCCCGCCCCGCCGCTGCCACTCCATCTAAGGCGTCGTCTTCTCAGGATTACTTCCGCTCCTCTCAACCCACGCGGGCAAGCAAAACAACATCCACAAACAAGCAGCCAAGCAGCCCTAGCTATTCACAAGCAGGTGCTTGTATATCTGACGCCTCCGCTCAGTGGCTGACGCCAGCGTCCTCGTATTCGCCGTCATGGGTGTGTAACAACCCTCGCTGCTCCCTCGGCCAATTCGTATGCCCACGCCATCCACCACCTAAGACCACCCACATCACCCAACCATTTACAACAAACCGCCGACGCCACTGGTTGGCCACATCGACAGCGCCCCCTGCTGGACCACCTGCTAGAGAACCCTTTCGCAAAACAGCGGATCTTTGAAAGGAACCCCTGAAAATAGACGGCAAGCTGAGAAGAAAAGTTGCGGCTTTTTGGTGTCTTCGGGTGGACGCCCTTTGGCAGCCCCGATCTTCCTCCTCCTTTCTCCGACTGCATTTTGTTTCCTACCCTCGCCTTTCTGGATTTTTTGTGGTTTAGCACTTTTCCGGCACTCTGTGCTCTCCAGCACCGCCATGGCCGAAATAACCCCCGTGGCCGGTCTCGCCGTCGACCAGGCCCTCTCCCAAGCTGTTCAGCAACCCGAGACCATTGCAGAAGAGCAGCATCTCCACCATTCGCAGCAGCAGCCAGCCGGCCCAATTGCCGATGTTCAGCCAAAACGAAAAGGCCGCCAGCGCCTTTTCCGGGGTCTCTCGCGCATGTCGTCGACGCCCAGCCTCGCCCAGCTCGGCCGTGCACGCTCATCCAGCACCCCCTACACCCGATCGGGCACCAGCTTGTCCTGCGTCAGTTTGGCGCCCACGTCTTCTCCCTTCGCTCCGTCGACATCCGGTGCGAATAGCTTTGGCTTCGCTTTCTCCCCGCTCGCATCGCCTACTGTTGTCGGCTCTGCAGATGACTACCCGTCCTCTTCCTCCTCCCTTTCCTCGCCTCCGACACCATTCCCCCCCTTTCCCTATTCGCCGAATAGCGGCGACAGCAATGCCATTCGGAAGGTCGATCTCGCCGTCGGAAGCACCAATGGCGTCTACGCCGGCGTGGGGAACGGAGGCACGGTTCCTCTTCCACCCGACATGGTCAGGACTGCATCGTTGCCCATGTTTCCTCCGCGGCCTAGAAAATCATTCGAGCAGCTCTGGTGTGGTTTGCCCCGCGAAATCCAGCTCCATGTGCTTGGATTCTTGAGGCCAAAGGAGCTAGTTCGTGTGTCGGGCTTGAATCGCCAGTTCCACAAGGCTTGCTACGACGGCCAGCTGTGGACTTCTTTCGACGCTTCTGAATTCTACCAAGATATTCCTGTTGAATCGCTCTCCAAAATCATTACCGCCGCCGGCCCTTTTGTTAAAGATCTGAACCTGCGCGGCTGCATCCAAATCGAGAAATACCAAGATGCCCTCCTTATGTCCGGCGCTTGCAACAACCTAGTCAATGCGACGCTCGAGGGATCCCTCTTCAATTTCCACAACCTGGATAGCCTATTGAAGAGGAACAAGAAGCTCGCCCATATCAACCTGACTGGTTTGGCCTGTGTCAATCTAGACAGCTGCCTCACCATTGCCCAGAACTGCACTCAGCTAGAGGTGTTGAATGTGTCCTGGTGCAAAAGCATGACTGCCAGGGCCGTTCAGCTCGTTCTCCAGTCATGCCCAAATCTCCGGGATCTTCGTGTTGGTGAGGTTCGCGGTTTCGACGATCTAGAAGTTGCTGAGACGTTCTTCCATCTAAACCAACTAGAACGTCTCATACTTAGCGGCTGCCAAGATCTCACAGATGGTGCGTTGTGCGCAATGATGCACGGCATCAATCCAAAGATAGATCTTCTTACCGACCGACCCATCGTGCCCCCGCGTCGTCTGCGCCATCTCGACCTCAGCCGCTGCCAGAGACTGACAGACCGCGGCGTTTCTGCTCTTGGCCATTACGTCCCGGAACTCGAAGGCCTTGTGCTGAGCGGCTGCAGCACACTGACCGACGCCGCTCTTGAACCTATCCTAGAGTCAACGCCACGGCTGTCTTACCTGGACCTCGAGGACCTCAGCGAGCTGACAAACTCCTTGTTTTCCAATCATCTTGCCAAAGCACCGTGTGCTGACCGCCTAACCCACCTGTCTATAAGCTATTGCGAAGACCTTGGCGATGCTGGCGTCCTTCCGGCGATTCGTGCATGCAAGAATCTGCGCAGCGTGGACATGGACAACACGCGTATCTCAGATTTAGTCCTAGCCGAAGCTGCCGCCATGGTGCGCACCCGTGCCGCCCGGACACGAGACCGAGCCACTCGCCCGTATACCGGTCTGAGTTTGGCGGTGTATGATTGCCCCAACGTCACTTGGACCGGTGTGCGCGAGGTGATGTCACGCAACGCAGAAATACTCATGCCAAGGTCTATGGCGCATAATACCTCCGAGAGCCCCATGCTGCCCACTTTTCCAACAGAGATCATTGCTCTCAAGTGCTTTTATGGGTGGCAGATGACGGTTGACGAACACAACAAACGCGTTTTGCGGGGCGATTTTGCCGCTGCGGCTCGACTTGAGCGCAAATGGGCCGATTACATGCAGGCAAACGAAGAAGCCGGCGCCGGAGGTGCCGGTGGTCGGCGACGCCGCCGCCGTGCCCGCGAAGCCCAGCAAGTGCATGCCGATGAGGAAGAGGGCGGCGCCGGGGCCACCGGCGGCACCGTTACAGATGCAGAGGGTGGCGGTGGTGGCCCAGGCGCGGGTATTGGACGGCGGCGTGCTCGTACGGCTACGTGCGCTATCATGTAAGATTTATGTTGTGCCACTTGCTGGGTTCATTATGGCGCATTTTCTTTTTTTTCTTTTTTCTCTTTTCTCTTCCCATCTGCTTGGCTTATTCGGATAGTTTGAGACCGTAAGCTGTTTACAAGCTTCCCCGGTATTTCTTTTTTCTTTAGGTTTTTGCTGGCATATTATCATTTCTGTTCACCATTTCACTCGCACGGGGATGCGTACATACGCGGGAACATGGGTCAAGGGTTTATAGATTCGGCTGGTCTCGGCGTTCCTGCTTTTGGTCCTTACTTACCGGCGCAACTGGCTTCACATCGGCATGACGTTTTCTAGAATGCATGCTATCATTTGTTCGGGTTTTATCCATCTGGTCTCTTCCTCGTTGGTTTCACAGACGAAGCTCTCCCTTGGAACGATCTTGAATGGTCACATATTTTTCTTTTCCAAGGTCATCAGTTATGTTCTGTGAGATTTTCTTGAGCATTAAATATAGAATGAAAGCGTCTACTATTATCCCATGATGCGTTATCTCTCACTGAGCAATAATGCATCCTCAAAGGACACAAAGCCATGCTTCCCGTGAACCCCCCCATCGTTGGCTACCGGCACTCGTCATGACCGGCAGATTTATGCATATCGGGGACTATTCCATTAGAAACATTAATCATCCATGTAGAAGCAAAGTGGCGTTATTAAAGGGGGCTGGCGGCTCACGATGTGCGGGGGACGAGCGCCGGCCGCGGCCGGTGCTGGTTGTTAAAGCCGTTTGTCCCGTAGCATCCTATAACAAAAGCAAATACTATGGAGCAACATCGTACACCTCTAATTTCGCGTGACAAAGAGTCATATTAGCAAAGAAACGGGACGAGAGAGAGACCAAAAGAAAAGGGAGTATTTTCATGTTTTCAGATACGGCGCACAGCATGACAATTGTGTATATGTGGGAGACCTCCTTAAGCGGCTCGGCCGCTTCCTCCTCTGGAGTCACCGGCCAATCGTAACCGACGCGCTCTATGGCTCCGCTGACCGTGGTGAGGGAGAACACGGCGCACATCCCGCCGCCGAAGACGTCGCAGCCGCCGAGGGCTAGGACGGCGGGCTGGGGAGCGGCGAAGAACGGCATGGACAGGCCGATGAGGTCGGCAAGGAGGCAAAAAATGGACTGTCTCGCATCAGCTATCCTGCTTTTCCCCTTAACCATCACCTTTCTTTCTTCTCTCTCTCTTCTCTTCTCAATCTCTTACCGCTGCGAATGGACCCCACAGCGGTGTTTTGTAGTGGACTGCCAGGTGAGCCTCGATGGCCACGTAGGCGATGCTGGCGGCCAGCGTCACGGGCCGGCACAGGAAGACGATGATTGACCAGTGGGGATATGGATCGCCACGGTGGCGGAGCCAGGAAAGACGCCCTGGCTGCTGCTGTTGCTGCTGCGGCGGCGGCGTCTGTTGCTGGTGTTGGCCGTTGTCCTGAATTTCGACAGCATCAGTCGTAATAGACTCTGCTTGTGGTGGCTCGGAGAAAGTTACAGCCATGTTGGGAAAGCTGTTGGAGAATATCTTTCCGTACTGTGGTTGGTAGAGAAACCTGGGTTTCTTTTCTGTTTCTTTTTTCAAAGAACATAGAAGCAAGAGCGCTCACTTATTACAAAAGAACAGTCTACAAACAACGGAACGTCAGTATAAGGCATCTGTCAAAGGTGGTCCATGGCTGCGCCGCAAGAGAGTCCCGGAGTAATTAACGGGAAAGATTAAATAAAATAAACATCTAGATCTAGGCAGCCACACTATGGCTCTTGGTTCTCGTCAAACCCCGGGAAATAAAAATGAACATGAGCAGGAAAGGGGTACAAACGCCAGACAGAGAGAGCGAGGCAAGCTGTTGAGAGCTGTGCACGGCACGGCTGTTCATCTTATTGCTCCCCCCTCTTTTTTAAATCTCTTTCTATTTCTTCTGTTTTGACAATTCTTCAATTTTGACACTGCAAATCAATGACAGGCTTTGATTAGCCGCAAATATCCAAACTGAATATGTTCTGTTGGTTATGCTTCTTCTACGCTTGTCGACTTTTATGTTTTCCCACCTCAGACCGCAATCATTAAACAAAGTCAGTTTGAAATTATTCTCCTCTCAAAATGAATGATTCAATGATTTTTTTGCTAGATTTGTACGGCATATCTTCGTCACATACGGAGTAATACTGCTAGTGGTAATTAGTTTCCATTTTTAGCACCTTGTATTAGACCCCATCATGATACAAGGCTACAAGCCACGAGGCGCTTAATATTTTCCCTCCCGTACTAACGTCCCGTGCAAAGCTGTTCCTCCTAGTTTCTGAGTTTCATTTTCCGGGTTTATTTCCCGGGATCTTCCCTCACCAGACATTTCACGCCCAGCACGGAGCCGTCGAATAATGACTTGCTGGGAGGCGGCCCTTTGCTACCTTGATTGTGCAACAAATGATTGCCGCGACATGTGGCATATAAAATCACCGATCAATTTCATATACCCGTCCTTTCCACGTTATAAACCTCAGAACCCATCACAAAAATCTAGTTATGATATCCTAGTGCCTGAAATCCTGAGCTGCCATACGTTTGCCAAGGTATCTTCTTATACAGTCTAGTCTCCTGTCCATAAAGTAGCATTTCATGTATCCGGAATGTGAAGGAGTCATACCAGGGTTTTGATCCTTTTCCAACCACGTAATTTCTACATGCCAAATTATATCCGTCTAGATTTACATTTAGTTCTGTTCCTTGTCTCCGGGCAATGCTCGCCGTAATGGCTCTAGGCCGAAAATCTCGTCACTGGTAATGGATCGAGACCGGGCGTCCGATCCATCAGGCCGTGTATCCGCCAGCGGGTCACCTCCACTACTGTTACCACCACCCAGTGGCGATTGGTCCACGACTTCGCCAAACAAAAAGGCATGCCGGCTCCGGCCTGCGGGACTAGGTCGAGATGATGACTTCTTGGAGGGCGCTGACGAGGACGCATTATTTGTTGATGTGGAGCTGCTCCTGCTGTTGTTATTCGCACTGCTTGCGGTATCTCCGGGTTCTAGCATCCAAGAAAACGACGACTGAGCCAAGGTCGAGCGGGTGGGAATCGTAGGGGTCGGCTGTGGTGGTTCTTGGATATCTGCTTCAGGCGAATGTGGCTCCAGTGGTGCGCTTGGAGGAGTATCTGTAGTTATGCCGCCTAGCTGATCTTCCTCGTCCATATCCATTCGATCCACGTCCGCCGTCGCGACCTCGACCGAAGTTATTAACAGGCTATTATCAGCATCCGCAGGCTCACTTTGAAGCTGCGGCGTTCTTGGTGTGGCCTCTACTTCGGCCGCAGGCATTAAGTCAGTGTTTGGGTTGTCGAGAGTAGGTGCTTCTTTGTCCAGTACAGACGTGGAAGTATCTTCAGCTAAGCCATCCGCTGTTGGCTCATCCGGTGGAAGGATCAAAGTTGGGTCCTCGAGATACACTTTAACAAACTGCACCTTTGCGGCTGCTAGTTCTACCGCCTCGAGCCACTGTTGCTGGTCTTCCTTCTGAGCAGCAACCTTTTCAGTTTCGCTTTTTTCGCCGGAAAATGCTTCCGCTTCTTTACGGGTTGCATTTGCAACTGATTTAAGTGACGTCACCGTCTCGTCGAGCATACTTGCCAGTTGCTGGTTCCGCCGTTCCATCTCGGCGATGGCGCGCATTGCTTGTCCGTATGAAAGCCGCCTGCTGCTAGAAGACGGAGAAAATAGGTCCGCTCCACCGCTGCTCGGTGCACGTTGAGCCTGTTTTGCAGCTTGCTTTGCTTCTTGAAAGCTCTGAGCCATGTTGCGCCGGATCTCACCGACGGCACCTCGGACAGCTTGATTGATGCCAAGCTTTTCGCCACGCTCAAGCACACCTTTGGCTGCGCCTTGGAACAGAGCCTCGACGTTCCCCCGGCTTTGGATAAATCGTGACGGAGATGGAGATGTGGTGTGCGATGTTTCTGTTATCGGCGCTTCTCCGGTGTCCCATTCTTGTTTTGCCGGTCGCAGAGGAGACCGTGCCACTCTCAGCGTACGGCTTCGTAGACTTCCTAGGCCAGCAGCAAACGCCGCGGCTGGTGTTGACGGTCGTGATGTGCTGCCTGGCGAGTTAATTTGAGGCGATAGCACTCGCGCAGGTGGCCGGCCCGTATACTTCAAAATCAAGTTTGCGCCACCAGCTGTGTCGAGATGGTCACGTAAGAAAACCGCATCATCGACAAATGTCTGCGGGCCATGGGGAGGCTGGGGCGCTTGGTATTTCAGCAAGGACTGTAAAACCACAGAATAGTCTGCGTCAAGAACTGTTCATCATCAGCATCGGCTACTGTCAGCAGGAAGATAAACCAAACTCAAGGTGCAGGGAGACATACGTTGCCAACGAATGCGAAGTAGCATGGCCACACAAATCAAAGGAACAAGATGAAGATTGGGATCGAAAGCAAATATGCTGTCCCATAAAATGAGATGCTGCTCAAAAGGGAATTCCCGGCCGAAGAGGAGTCGTATCCAGCGGATGAGAAATATCTGCGGCAGTATTTCGATGTTCTTAAGATGAATCGCAAGCTCCGGATCGACCTTCATTAACGTGCCTTCGTGGATCTCCTTGCTCAGCTCCACAATTGCGCTCTCCTCAACTCCGCCAACGGAATTGGCAGGGACAAGGGCAGAGAGAAGCTCAGTTAGCGGAGCCGAATCGTCGGTGTTCGTGTTGCCCGTCGGGGCACTGCCGGTTTCATAGAATGCCCTCGCCTTTTCCATGATCTTATAGAACAGAGCATAAGCATCGTGTTCAATAAAGCGACCATCCAGCATCTCGATCATGTCCGTGTCCGTAGATTCATCCGCCAGCAGTGAATCGTGGCCCTCAATGGCATCTTGGTTCAGCACATAGACGATCGGCGCCAAAAGCTCGTGCATGCCCTGACGGTAACCACCGCCATCCGGATTCTGCTTGCAGAAGACAAAAAGCACATCCAATATAAGCGCCTGAATATTATCCTGGTGGTAGAAGGGGTCGTCTGGTAGACGGCGGACGTCTTGCAGAATTTCAGCACGGACAATCTCATCGCGCCGAAAGACGTCCCACGGAGACTGGAGGAGTCAGCAAGGAGCCAATAAAGAGCCGCCTTCCAGCAGCTTCGCAAGGTATGAAAGAACCGGAACGCCGTACCTCTGGATCGTCCGCCAGCGGATCCAAAGTCAACTCGGCCAGCAGCTCCGGGTGCTTGATGAACTGAAGGTAGCGCCCCCGCAACGACTCGTAGTCTTCCCGGGCCTCGCGCAGGATGAGATTGCGGTCTGATGCTGCGGCGTTGCGAAACAGGAGAAATACCTGGCGCTCGTTAGACAAGGACGTCAAGAAGCCTGCGAGAAAAACCAGCCCGCAATCTTTACCTTCCAGCAGACGGAACGGCACCCTGCGTCGCACGGGCTGCTGGGCCCGTTAAACTTGACGGCCCGCTGCAGCGCGGCAATATCACTTTGCGACTCTCCCCATCGTTTTCTGCGGCGATGTTAGATAGACTCTTTGCGAATGGGCTTCCAGCCTCCCATCGAAACCTCTCCGAAGGTCACGGGGCTCACTTACCGGCTTTCATCCAAAGACCGCATGTTGCCCGAGAAATTCTCCCTGCTGAGGAAGGAGCAGTCTAAGGTCTTGAGTTGGTGTGGATGGAAAAGAAGAAGGAACGCCAACAGTCGGAGAGACGTGCAACACGGTCGACCAGAACGAGGTCATGCCTTCTTTTGTCCCTTGGCTCTTCAGCACGTTGTGGTGGCAGGAAGTCTCACACGACAGGTTTAGCGGCGTCGAGGCCCGTTTCTGGGCTGCTGCCCCGCTAGCCAAAGGAGAAGGCGGGAACTGGCATCGACAGGCGCCCCACACTACGTCAGGAGCCTCCCAGCCTATCATATTTCGTCTGCTGGGGAGCTCCCAGATGTCCCTTGTGCCTGCCGTTTTAGCAGCGCAATATCTCAAGAGGCACGCTCCTCTAAACCGCAACTAAAAGGTGACGCAGAAGGAAGGAGCAAGCCACACCGCCAAGGAGACGCAACTGATGGTTCTCCCATCCGCAGCACTGTTTTACTCCCGTGGCCAAACATTCGGCTGTCTTGCCGAATCTGAGACGAAAAGGAAGCCGTTTGTTGGCGTCCGTGGCGACTTCCCTTGTTCATCTTTTCGAGCTCCGCAACGTCGCTAATCACTCAACGAAAATCCATCCTGTATTAAAGAGTATGGAGTATTAGTACAGAGTATGCTGTACTGATATTGATGGCTATACTCATAGGCAGCTACGGCACTGCTCTGAAAGCCACTCGTACTCGTAAATTCTCTCTGCAACCGACAGCTCCTTCTCTTCTGTGGACCGATTAGCTAGAGCCAAACGCACGTGCCCCACATGGCTTTCAGCTACGCCGCGGCCCCCGACGACTTTCGCCAGCTTACGCCGATGAGCTGTCTATCTCTCTTCGACGCCAGCGATTCTGTGTCCGCCGCCCTTCTCATCTGCGCTCCTCGGGCGCTCCGTTTCTACCGGCACCATGTCCGCGGATCTCTTCGCCCAATTCGGCCCGTTCACGGGAAGCAAGCCGCCACCGAATCAGCAGCAGGGCCAACCGCAGGCACAAACCACCAGCGCCCGGCAGCAGCCTGAAGACCCGTTTGCCTTTCTCAATGCCGCCTTGTCGCAACCTTCCTCACAGCCCCCCTTTCAACAGCCGCAGGCACAGAATATACAACCTCACACACCGCAGCCATGGACTGCCTTTGGCGTGCCATCGCAGCCTCTTCCACCGGCAGCCGGCTGGGGAGACAGCGCATGGGGCGGATCGACGATGGCGGGGACGGTGGCCCAACGCGCGCTGGCTGCGGGCGGGGATGACGAAGACGACGATACATGGGGTGACTTTGAGGAGGCTTCTCTAGGCGCTCAAGGACAGGCCCAGACAACGTCGTTGCCGACAATGCATTCAGCGAGCCGTGCTCCTCCACCTCCGTCGCAGCCGCCGACAAGAACACGCGTAGTTCGTGCGTCCACCATGGACCTCATGACAAATACTCTCATCAACTTTGGTGACGGGCCACCTGGTATCAATCCTCTATCATCTGTGTCGGAATCCGGTCCCAGGCCTCTTCTGCACCAGCCTTGGCGGAATTCAGAACCAGAACCGGTGCCAAAGCCGAGGAAGCCTGCTGACCCAAACGTCCTCTTCGATGCCGAGGACTATGATGCGAATGAAAGCTTTAACGAGGGCGAAGACGACGACGAATTTGGTGACTTTGAAACTGGGGACACGCCGTTGCCGCGGCCAAGTACGGCTGCACCCCATTTGCCATCTCCGCCATCTGTTCCTTCGAGACCAGTGGCGCCACCTGCAACTACTACTGCTCTCGTTGACCTCTTGTCATTGTCTGACCTAGAGCCAGCAGCAGCCACCTCAGTAACTCTCGTGGCCAAGATACCCCCAAAGCTAGAATATAACGTGCAGCCATCCTCCGTGAGAAACCGGCCTGCGACGAGTCTACTTTCTCCTCTAAGCTTTGGAAGTACTTCGCCCTCTGCTACGGCGCCATTAGACCATCCTCAACCCCCGAAATCACCGTCCTTCCAGGAACGAAACCCCTTCCCAGGCCTGGCGGTCGCAACGCCTCTGTCAGCTGAATTTCCGACCGAAAGGGTTCGGAATCGAACGCCATCACCAGTCACTGACTGGCCGAGCTTTGAAGCATCCTCATCTTCTGCTGTAGTGCCAAAGGGAGAAGCGCCACAACCACCAGCGGATGACTGGGATGCATGGGGCGCCACTGTATCAGGGGCTTCAGAGCAGGCTGCCCAAAGCAACAAAGGAGGCAAGCCAGAACCCACGACGTCCGAATGGGATTGGGAAGCCGAAGAGCCAAGTCAAGCTTCCAACACAAGCGCCCTGCCGTCAGCCATTGCCAACGCTGCAGCGCCGAAAACAATTCCAGAGAACACGCCACCTCCCACAAATGTTCCGCCGCCATCTATCCTATTATCGGTCTTCCCAACTCTGATCGTGTTGCCAGACGAGGTCCTGTTCAAACCCACAGCCACTCAGCCGGCAGAGGTGCGAAGCCGCATACTTGGGGATCCGAAGACAATCGTGTTTTTGCGCAACTACCTGCAAATCATTGTTGTTGCTGGCCGCGTTGTAGCGGGCCGAAAACAGCGGTGGCATCGTGACAAGTTCCTTTCCCAAAGCATGTCCATCTCGGCAGCGGGTAGCAGTAAAGGAGGTGGAATGAAGTTAGCTGGCCTGGACAAGGCACAGGGCCAGCGCGAGGATCGTGAGGCAGCAGATGTTGTGGCCGCATGGATCCGTCACGTCGGCAAGCTACGCAGTGCCGTAGCCACTGCCAACGCGGCCCTCGTGGCCGCCGAGGCCGCAGAGCACAAACACTACCCGCTGCTCAAGATTCCAGAGCTGCAAAGCGCGACAATACCCGTCACAACTGCCAAAGGGGTACCCACAGCGCCCCGGCCGTGCATCGTCTGCGGCCTTCGGCGAGATGAGCGTGTCCGTGGTATTGACGGTGACGATGTCCAGGACATCTTCGGCGAGTGGTGGGTGGAACACTGGGGCCATCGCGTGTGCAGAAACTTCTGGGCTGAGCACGAGGCGACGTTGCGGTCTCGGTGAGCCTTGAACATGCACTTGCATGCCGGGACGAAGTAAGCCTCTATTGCTTATCCCTTTTCACGTGTTGCTTGCTCAACACCCGTTAGTTTGCCTGAGGGTGTGACAAAGCCACTCGTGAATGCAATTAGCAAATGGCTTTGACCACCGTGTTGTGGGCCCCCCCTTGAATATCTGCATCTACACTCATAGCGTAGCTATTGTCCTCAATAAAACACTCGCATCGTACGTCCCTTCTGCTGTGTGACCTCGCACAGTTCCAGGATTCCCCATATTAGACGTGCTTTTCAGTTTCCTCCCACCACGCCTCGACTCTGACCAAGCGCTCTTTCCCAATCTGTGATTCATGGTCAAGTGCTGACGGCAGCATAAGCCGGCTCAGCTGTCAAGGCAGCAAATAGACCGACTGGGCAAGAGCGGAAAGGGCTGCCCAACAGCTCGGAAGGTGCACGCACAAAGGCCCAGATGAAGAAAGGCATCTGAGGATACACATACAGCGGGGTAGGAAGACTCTGTCTTGCCCATCGTATGCATACCAAAGAGGGGAATAAAGCTGAACAGGCACATGACCGGCAAGAAGCACGTTTTGTGCATCCTCGATGCCTGCCCGGGTTGAGCGGATGGGAACATGTATCCACAGGCCTCCTGTTCCTACGATTCGCAGAACCAACAGTGTGATTTCTGCGAGACCGCGCAGATAGTCCATTGCGTAAACCCGTGGCGTCGTATCTTACCTTCCCCGCGACGCATGCTTCCTTGGGGTTGGAGGGGAAGATGGAATCCAGCTCGTTTCTTCCGGGACAGTATGCCCCGTATATTATTATGTAGTTGAGGGACACTGAAAGACAGGAGTGGGACATTTCTCGTTTGCTCGAGGAGATATTGACTTTTAAAGAATTTGACGACTAGGAGAACAAGGGGTTGAAAATATCGGAAAGAAAGAAGCGAGGCAGAAATAGAGTAAAGACGAGGGAGGGTTGGCAGTGCAAATTGCGCTCCTATGGGAGCCTGTTCCTTATTTCCATTTTTTTCCGAAAAGAATATCATGAATCATCGCCGAGACAAATGAAAAAAAACACCCGCGTTTTACCGTCCATGGCTGCCCGGCTTTGACAAAGGCGAAGAGAATACACGCTTTAGAAAACGTCACCCGATCGTTTGAAGAGAATTATGTGTGGTGTGGAAAAAAAAGAATGAAACCACTTGACAGAGGAAAGTGAAAAAAATTTGGTGGTAACGGGAGTACCGGCGACACATTGTTTTCCGAGAACCAGATAAAGACAGAGCGTATGAAAATAGACGGAATAATCATGCGGAACAAACAGGAGAATAATTGAAAAGCCTTGTCGTGACATCATTTTTGCACCGTCCTTGAGTCCGCTAATAAAAAAAAAGTTCAGCCTCGCGGCAAGCCAGATCTGGGGATTCCTCAGGAGTCGAAGGGATCCCAAATCCGAGCAAAAAACAAATATTATCAGGAGAGACGCCGGGAAAGATACAAGCAAATTTCAACAAAGTCAAACCCCTTTTCGCTGAGCCAGGGAGGAGAAAACAGTGAAAGGATCGTCAAATCGCCGCAACTACTCGGCGGATTGCACAGCTTGGCTCCGGCGCATCTTCTCGGCCTCCAGGTTTTCGTAAAGGAGGAAAAGCGCCGTCTCGTTCGCCTTCGCGCTTCCCATAATGGTGAACATTCTCTCGCCGGTCTCATCGTGGGGTGCCTAACCATGTTAGTTGTCTGGCAGTGGCATAGGGGATATGTCACAAAGAAGGGCCAGGGAAGGGGGCTACTGTACCTTTGCAATAGAAATACGAGCACCTGACGTCTTGCGGATCTCACTGATCTTGGTGCCAGCCCGCCCAATAATGCACCCAACCATGTCTGCAGGGATACTGATGTTTTGCGTCTGAATCTCGTTACCGTGCTCGTCGTGTGTGGGTGGGCCGCGGGAGGCCGCGTCCGAATCGGATCGGCGATTGTTCGAACGCGAGGGTGCACCGTTGCTGAAATCAGCACCGTTTCCGGTGCGAGTAACCCGGGAATTGCCACCATAGTCGGAGCGGCCGCCAGCGCCAGAGTTGAAAGTGGTAGAGCCTCCGACGTTGGCGCTGCTCACGCTCGGAGCTGTGCCACCTTGGGTGCGGACAACAGGGTTGTAAAGAACAGTGCCGGTGCCGCGCTGCCAGTCATCAACTAGACACTTGCCGATTTCCCAGATAGCCGCACGGATGCCCTCGGGAGTGCCCTGAACCTCAACAACACGCTCCGTAGACTGAGGAAGCATTTCCTTTTGGGCGACCATGCGCACGCCCGACACGTCTTGGATATGCTTGATCTTGAGGCCGCCACGGCCAATGATAGTACCCATCTGGTTGTGAGAGATGAGCAGTTTGATAGCTAGAAGAAATTAGTGACAAATCGAGAAAGGAGAGACTACCAAGAAAGATGCACGTGCGGCGGGGGTGACGAAAAGGGAGTGAAGCACAATAGCTAAGAGGCTGATGTGGATGACTTACGGTGAGTACCGTTGCCTTGGACAACGCCGCCCATACCCATGGTGGGAACACCCTCGAGAAGGGCAGCTGCGACAATAGAGTACGCCTTTGCGATAGCTTCGCAACCACCAGTGATCGTGAGGACGCGGTCATGGACGCCCTGAACAACCTTGCTCACCCCGGCCTTGACGCCGGTCTCGTCGCGAAGGTCCGCGACATTCTTGCCGGCCTTGCCGATGATAACGCCGGCTTCCTTCGACGAGACGATTGCGCGCAGGGTTAGCTGGGTCTGCGCGTACTCTTCGTCGGTCTTGGGGATAATTTCGCCGTCGGGGCCGAGGCGGTCGTCATCAATCTTCATGTGGTCGGAGAGATCCGCGACATCGTTGCCGTTGGACGGGATACCATCTTGAGCAGACATTTTTGATGCTGGTCGTTCGGGTTTGAGGTGGTAGACGGTAGGAGTTGATGGAGTGAAGAGTTTGGCGAGAAGGTTGGGTGCAGAAGCGAAGAAGCGGGGAAGAGATCGGCAGGAGCGGCGAACAGGAAACGAGGCGAAGTTAAGACGAGAGAAGAGAAAAGAGAGAAGAAGCGAGTCGGTGGGGGTGAGGCCGGGGGGGAGAGAGGTAGGAGAGGGAAAGGAAGAAAGGGAGGCGGTTGCGGTCGGAATATGGGACGGGGAGGCTTTTCGGCTTGTTGGCGAGAAGAAAAGTTGATGGAAAATCCAAACAAAAAAGGTGAGGGGATGTTTTGTCGGGGCGCGTAAGGAAGAATTTTGTGGGGTGGGGGAGGAGAGGCAGGCATGCAGCTGTACCACGTGACGCGTCACGGCGTAAATTGAGCTCGTTCCGACCGCGCTAAACCGAAAAGGAGAAACAGGACCACGATCTCTCTTTCTCCCCACGTCTTGAGAGGCTACATTCTTCGGCATTTCGACGGACTCGTTCTAAATCTGTGTACGCTCGCTTTGTCGGGAGTTACGTGGTTCTCCTGGAATACGCCTCCTTTTCCTGACGCTATAAATTCCGAACATCAGCTGTTCAGTTCTCTTTCTCCGCTCTCTCAATACATGCCACTGTACTCCGTACCTTGATTTCTTTCCCTTCGCGTCCCGCAGACTGTTGGCGGTCAGTTACCTGGAGACAACCGCACGATTTCGTAGGTGTTCCGTGTGCCTCTCCTAGGGTTGGAAACAGAAAAGGGTTTGGTGCCTGAAAACAGACTTTATGTGCAGTCCCGAGGAATAAATGAACGGAACGAAACTTCATAGTAATTAAAAATATTAAATTGGTGGCCAACACAAAGCCTTGTTTGCTCCGGTTTCCACTGCTGTAGAATTATTGCCCCTTTGTCGACTGGTGTAGTTTCTGCTCCGTTGACTCTTCACTCTTCTAAAAAGCTAGAAACGATAATAGAAAAAAGGTACCAGTATTACTTGAGTATATGTTCATGATGCCGTAAGGCATAGTAGAATCGGCCACCGCTTTTACAACCTTAGTAATGCAGTACTTCGTAAAGTTAGTCCACATACTCCGCATAGAGGTATTTATGCTGTAATGGTGTATAGTGTCGCGCACGAGCCAGTTGTGGCCGGAGACTCGGAATCCTGCGATCGGTAAAATCCTCTCGATGATGACCCGACTTCCACCCGCTAGAGTGGTTAAGGAAAGCCCTGTGCACGCCAAACCAATCAAAACAATCGAAAAACGCACGACAGCCGTAAGAACTGTTTATTCTTGTGCGATACTGTGAGGGAATATAAACCGTTGCTTAGCGCGCCAAGCAAAAGGTTATTTGACTCTGAAGATAGGGCTGAAGAGCCTCGTCCAAAGAGGCCGAACGTGCCGCATATCTTACTTCGAATCTTGGCCCATTCGCCGCAGGGCCAGAGCGGTGGTGCTGCCCACTTCCGCTTCACAACCCCCGCGCGGCTTACTCAGCCAGAAAGAACGGTATCGCGCATCAGTCGTTCGCACGTGCTGTCCAATCCAGCTGCCGTCTTTGGTAGAGTGTCGTCGCGACCGCGCAGATAGCCCCGTCGGATTACGACGAGTACGCACTCGACTGGAGTCTGCGTCGTAGCAGCTCTCTCGCCCATACGAGTAGCTCCATTTTCGCCGATTAGGTCGCCGATTAGTCTATCTTGCGCCTTGGGCCCGACATCTCGACATATGGCAATTCCCCATGGCGCAAACCGCCTTCCGTTTGCGGTCTCGCGCCAAACCCGCTTTTTTGCGATTTCGCTGTCCGTCTGCGCACAGCAACCCTGCACGCGGGGGAGTTAGCGCGGACGGCGCATATTGGAGGGGAGATAACCCCGTGCAGGCGGCAGGACGCGCCTGCCGTTGCAGACCGAGAAAGAGCAGGAGCGCTCTGCTAGCTATCATTTGGCAAGCTGCGCCAGCCAAATAAGGAAGCCCATACTAGTCTGTGTGTGATCGTCATCCTATACTGCGCGATCGAGACATCCAGGGACGAAAGCAAGCATCCGCCAACTCGCTGACAGTAGACGTTTTGGGGCAACCCAGAGGACCAAAGATAAGCAACGACCGCATGAAGGAGCCATGTCGGGCACCTGATAAGGGCTCATCATGCCCATCCTGTCCTTCTTAGTCCCCCCCCCCCCCCCCCTTTTTCGAGAGGTAACACCATGCTCGTGCACACATGCTGCCGAGCTCAAGCTTTTGGTCGCGGGAAGCGCCAGCGGGGGCGACCACGCATCACAGACCTGCCTATTTGGCATGCCGTCCGACCACGATGGCGCCAGTCGTCGGAATCTAGTTGGTAAGGTGTGGCGCTTCTGGCCCCCAGGGCCTCCACATCACCTCCGAAATCCAATGTCTCTTCCTTGATATGGTCTCGGCCGCTCTCTACCCGGCAGGGGCCACTTATCGACGGCAGTCTTTTGCAATATCATTGGTTGGTGTGATGGACCGAGCCAGGGAAGTAGAACAAGGCAATGCGCCGAGCAAGTGTGGGCAACGTGGTGCGGTACGCGTATACGAGGATGCGTACTCCTGCTCGTAAGCCGAGCAGCCAGAAATCGGCAGCCAAGCCGTTTGGTACAGGTACGTGCGAAGTAGCACAACAGCCCGAGATCAAGCATTCAGGCCCCGGCTGTTCCCCCCTTCCCGTCCATGGCCGGTTCATGACCAGTGCATGACCAGTGCGTGGCGAGTCCATGCCCCAGCAGCAAATGCAAGAGTGCGAATTTAACCTAATCTCGCACAGAAGCCGTCCATCCTCGGCGTCGACCCTGTACCCGGTCACCCCTGTCCTGCCTGACCTGGCGATCTCGTTCTCAGGCCTGCAACCCCCGTCAACCGCAGTCAGGCATCGCATGGGCGAGGAGGACTGCGCTGCCCGAGCGGGCCAACGAGTGTGGCCGTTGCTTTCGAGACCAGGCGTCGAGCAGGCCCGCCATGGGCTTGTCCAAGTACCACATTAGATACTTGCATTTGGAAGGAGCGAGACTGTCAGCGCCTGGAACACAGCTGGATGTGCCGCCTTCCGGGTGTAGTTGCGACGCTGCGTGCCTCAATCGGGAAGGTGAATATCTTGGCGATGATATGGTGCTGGCCCCAGCCTGCCAGCGGCCCAATGAACGGGCGCACGAATGGCGAGCGATAAGGTCATGGAGCTGTCGAGGGGCGTGTTCGAGCTATGGTTTTCGAAAGAGGAGATGCTATGCTGCGTGCTCGTGTGCTCGTGCGTGCTTGTGCGACTGTGGCCCACGGATCGGCGCGTATATATAGCTGCGGCGGGCAGGCCCATCGCGTGTTTCGTCTGAGCTTCTTTCTGCGCCTCAGTCATCGCTCGTAGATTCCGCCTGTGTGTGGTGTCTTCTGCCCTCTGTCTCCCTTCTCCGTCTTCATCCCTGATCCATCCCCTGCCCACCATGGAGCCGGTTGTCACCGACGGCGGGCCGCCGTCCTTGGAGGCACCGCCCTTCGACTCCAAGGAGAAGAGCGGCGTCGCCCACAGCGTAGGCGAGATCGACGGCACCGTGCACGATCTTGCCGAGAAGTTGGGCGACCGCGAGGACGGCCTTGCGCCCATCGATGACATCCAGTTCGTCATGGACAAGATCGAGACCCTGACGATCGATGAGTGCCGGGCCATCCTCGAGAAGATGCTCATCGACCACGAGTACGACTACAACTTCTCGCAGCTGCAGCGCGAGAAGTTCAAGCTGCTCCTCGAGGGTCCCGCCGACGGCCAGACTACCGAGGAGTGGGAGCTCAGCCTCAAGACCGAGACGGCTGTCAACAAGTTCTACTCGCCGTATCCCGAGGTGCGCGCCGTGACGACGCCCACGGACGACCCCGACATGCTCTGCGAGACCATCCGCGCCCACTTGCTGGGCTACATCTGGGCCTCCCTCGCGCAGTTCACCAACTCTCTGTTCAACTCGCGCTTCCCGGCCATCACGTTGACCTCGGCCGTCGCCCAGGTCCTGCTGTACCCCTCCGGCATGCTCCTGGCCTGGGTGCTGCCGGACTGGGGCTTCAACTTCCGCGGCCAGCGCCTGTCGCTGAATCCGGGCCCCTGGTCGTACAAGGAGCAGATGCTGTCGACCATCATCGTCGATGTCGGCCTCGTGTCGGCCTACTGCTTCTGGAACATCCAGACGCAGACGGTCTACTACCAGGACACGTGGCTGACACCCGGCTATGGCATTCTCCTTCTGCTGTCGACCCAGCTCATGGGCCTCGGCTTCTCAGGCCTGATGCGCCGCTTCGTTGTCTATCCCGTCGAGGCCCTGTGGCCCAACATCCTGCCGACGCTGGCGCTCAACCAGGCCCTGCTGATGCCCGAGAAGAAGGAGACTCTGCACGGCTGGAGCATCTCGCGCTACAAGTTCTTCTTCATCGTGTTCGGCGCCATGTTTGCCTACTTCTGGCTGCCTGGCTTCATCTTCCCGGCGCTCAGCTACTTTGCTTGGATGACGTGGATCTCGCCCAACAACTTCAACCTCAACATGGTCACCGGCTCCACCTACGGCCTCGGCTTCAACCCCATCTCCACTTTTGACTGGAACATCATCAGCACCTACTACTATCCGCTCGCATTCCCCTTCTTTGCGTACACCCAGCAGTTCATCGGCACCTTTCTCGGCGGAATCATCATCTTGGCCCTGTACTACTCCAACACCAGCTGGGCCGGCTACATGCCGATCAACACGTCCGGCATTTTTGACAACACCGGAAACTCGTACAACATCACGCGTGTCGTAGTGCCCAACTCGGGCTTCCTCAACGAGACCGCCTACCTCGAGTACTCGCCCGCCTTCTACAGCGCCGGCAACCTGATGCTGTACGGAGCCTTCTTCGCCTTCTACCCGCTCACTATGGTGTTCATCCTGCTCGACTCCTGGCGCCCGCTGTTCAAGGCCTACAAGTCCAGCATTAAAGCCGCCATCGAGTTCACCCGCCAGATCATCGTTGGCTTCAAGAACTTTTTCAAGTCCCTCGCCAAGGGCGACGTGCGCGGCGCCTTCCATCATCTCGCCACCATCTTCGACTCTGACACGTCCATCTACGATGAGTTTGACGACCCGCTCACCCAGCTGATGCGCGCCTATCCCGAGGTGCCCGACTGGTGGTTCACGGTCATCTTCCTTATTGCCTTCATCTTTGCCATTGTCATCGTCACCAACTGGACCGAGCTCAACACGCCCGTGTGGACCATTTTCTTCGTCATTGGCCTCAATTTTGTGTTCCTGATCCCCATGTCCTACCTGTATGCCATCTCTGGCACCACCGAGGGCCTAAACGTCGTCACTGAGCTCATCATTGGCTACGCCCTGCCCGGCCATCCCGAGGCCCTCATGTTCGTCAAGGCCTTTGGCTATAACATCAATGGCCAGACCGACACGTACATCTCTGACCAGAAGATGGGCTTCTACGCCAAGGTCCCGCCCCGCGCCATGTACCGCGGCCAGGTTATCAGCTCTGTCATCACTGCCCTGATTGCCTACGGCGTCGTGCAGTTCGCCGACAACGACATCCCCGGCATCTGCACCGAGGACCAGGCTTCCGACTTCAACTGCGAGAACGGCTCCGAGGTCTACTTTTCTTCGTCTGTTGTTTGGGTAAGTCTTTTTTCCCCCTTCTCCCTCCTGCATCGATTCCCTCCTCTTCACCTACCTTTCCCTCTGTTTCATCCCAGCTGACCCCATCTCTCCCTCCAGGGTGCCATCGGTCCCAAGCGCATCTTCGGCCAGATCTACCCTACCATGAAGTACTGCTTCCTGCTCGGCTTCCTCCTCGCCCTCGTCTGGTGGGCTGTCAAGCACTTTGGCTCCAAGGCGCGCGACGCGGCCAAGTCCGTGCTGCCCACTGCCATCTACGAGACCCTCAACCTCGGCCTCTTCACCCCCATCTCGTGGCTCAAGCACGTCCACCCGTCGCTGGTCTTCAACGGCTTCCTTTACTGGGCACCCCTCAACCTAACCTACTTCACCGGCGGCCTGTACGTCTCCTTTGTCTTTATGTACTACCTCAAGCGCTACAAGACCGCCTGGTGGGAGAAGTACAACTACGTGCTGTCCGCCGCGCTCACGGGCGGCGTCGCCTTCTCCGGTCTCATTCTCTTCTTTGCCGTGCAGTATCACCCCAAGACTATCGACTGGTGGGGCGTCAACGTTCTAGGCGAAACTCTTGACGGCGGTTCTGGCCAGTTGGCGCTGTACCCGGAGCTGCCAGAGAAGGGCTACTTTGGTCCAGACACGTGGTCGTAGAGCGCGGTAATGGCTGTGAGATGGGAGCAGCAGATGGAAGCCCTTTTTAGGATTGGAAATAGTTTCCTGAAATAAGCAGAATTGTGCTGAGTACCGTCTCTATGAGGTCTGATCGGCCGTGGGGGGCTTTTCTTTTTGATCTTTTTATATAAGTCCAGATTGGTAATAGGGCTTTTAGTGTGGTGTTACGAGAGCACTTCCGAAGGGGGCAGGAGCCTCTGCAAATGATCAGCCTTTGGGGGAGAGTTAATGTTCTGTAGAAACAACGAGGCGAGTATCAATAAATCAACAAATTGTTCGCAGCCGAGTGAAGACGCAGGAAAACAAGTTCATGTAGTTTTGCCATTCAGACAAGCGGTAATGGCTGAGTATCTCTCTATCTAGTTCTGGGTTCAAACCCGTCTTATATACTAGGTGTCTGGAGCAAGTCCAACGACTACCAGCTGGCACCAGGTGGCAGCCAGGTGCCCCTTCGTCGCTGAAGACTCGATCCACTGTCGATGCTCGACCGAGGTTAATAGAAAGCAGGCCGTCACATAAAGAGGACACGACTATTGTGACGGTCACGTGCTCAGATACCGTCACGTGCTATGTAATATTGTATTTAGTCTACTTCGAGATAAGCACTAGATGCAAATGGCAAGCTTCTTACATCCCAGACTACGACAACTATTCTTAGAATACTGAATATGTAAGATTCAGACTTTTAATACGCCGTATCTTGCTTACTGTTGCCTATAAGAAGCTACTTCAAATCTTGACCGACTCCGAATGTCTTGCTAGGTACTGTCGTAACACTGGGCAAGCCTCATTCCTCATCATCGCTCTCTGTATGATAAAGCCGGATAAGGTTTACTGCCGAACCTCATTGGTTGCCTTCCTGCCCTTCTTGGCCGCCCCGTGGGGGGCCGCTATCGTCACATGGGTGGCTTGTAAGATAAGCAGTGGAAGTGGAAGTGTACGAGTACCTGTCTTATTTTCATAGAGACCGATTAAAGCGTTTATTTTTATTCGTTTAAAAGGATAATTAAGTAAAGAAGGAGATAGGTACTCCGTATTAATGAATGATTAATGAGATCTATTATTATTGAATAAAAATAGATACATCATTGATATTTTATTGTAATACTTCGCTACAAAGCGAAGGATGAAATGCGCGCCAATAAAGACAGCATACTCTTTGCAGAGACATTCACGAACCAGATGGTTCTAGACGCTTCACATATACAAGTAAAAGGGCGGCTCAATACTTGAAAACTGGCATCGTAATAGAAAATAGATGTTAAATATTTATTTTATAGGTGTTCGTTGTCCTATGCGTCCAGCCAAAACATTGACAATGCTCTAGTCGTCGGCATGCAAAGCAGCCCCACGCGTCCCAGCGTAGATCTTGAATATATGACAAGTCGTAGTATTAGTACATAGGCCATCTAAGCTTCATTGCCTTCACGAGAAGCCCACCATGGACTCTAATGACATGAATTTTGGAAATATGATGAAGATGGTAGACAGAAGCCAAAAATATAAGCTGGAAAAGAAAGACACCGGCTATAAGAACTCCCACACGCTCGCTAACACGAATATCTGTTTCTCATCACATAAACTCATCAATAGAACGCACAATTGGCGTTTCGCCTTTGGTGGGTGGACTGCGCGGATCGGTTATTTGCGTTGGCCGGCCAAACGGGAAGAAAGGATCGCGCGGGAACATAGTTTCTCGCGGAGAGAAAAGTCCCTCACTCGGTGTCGGTGGCACTTCCACGAAGCGCATACCCGAATACTCGGCAAATGGCTCGTGGAGAGGGTTGTTGGTCATGGTCTCTGCACGTGGCGACATGAGCGGCTCTTCGACAGCAAAGGCTGCGCGAATCGAGATCGTCTGTTCGTGGATTGCGGACTTCGTGCCGCTGGCGATATTGGTTACCGGCTGACGAGTGGCGGTGGTGTCCATATTCCTTGCCAGGATGCTATCCAGACCATCGCTGCAAGAACTGCGTGGTGGGGGAAACCCGGGGCTGAGAAGCGGAAAACTAGACAACACGGGTTTGGACCGAGCGCTGCCAGGAAACTCTCCAAATCGATGGGCAGCAAAGCCAGGCGAAGGCGGTGGCTTCATAATCGTGCCCATTCCGTTTCCTGGCAGAGCGAGGCTGTCGGAATTATTGCCAAAAGAGAATGGCGGGTTCAGCTTTGGCGGCTGTAGCGAGGTAGGCGGGAAGCCAAAATCAAACCGGCCAAATCTTTGCGGGTCGTTTTCATCTTCCTTTTCATCCCATGAAAAGCTAGACGGCGCGGACGATGGGCCAGGTGAGATTGCCTCTCGGCTATTAGGGGTTGAATTTCCGCGAGGCCGCATAGGACTTCTCTCCGCGCTGCGCGGTCCAACGCTACCATTTCCATCCTCGGCTGGCAGAGGAGCAGACAGGGGCTCCTTAGGCGGGATATCAATCGCGTCCACAGACAGAGTGGCTCGGTGTTTTGTTGGACTCCGTCCGGATCGTGGCCGGAGCGTCGAGCTGGACGGGACTCTCCTCTTGCCGACTTCTTTCTGAAAATCTTGCAGGCAGTACATCAGCCGCATATTAGGACTGATCCATTTGCTCTTTGCCTGGGCTGCGTAGTAGGAGTCGTTGACGCTCAATTCTGGATTTTGGTACATGCCATATGCAATAATCAGGCTGGCTGATCGGCTCGCACCCTGTTGGCAGTGAATCAAAACCCTCTTCCCTTCCTTCGTTTTGTTTTCGATAGTCTCGCAGAGCATCATTAAATCACCCCCAATATCGGTATTATGATCCCAGGGCATATGAATATATTCTGGCTCTTTCAGGGGAAGGGTAGCTTTGGGTGTAGTTGGTGTGCTGTCCTCATTATTCGCCTCTACCAAGCTCGGGTCGGCCAACGTCAATGACAATGCAGGCGCCTTTCGTTTGAGCTTAGAACTGGTAGCGGGCGCATCGACTGCTTCGTTAGGTGTGGGCTCGATGGCCATTGGTACCGGCTCAAAAACCATAGGGACGGTCGTATTGCCTTGCCACGCCTTAGGTTCGTGCTCCATTTCTGGCTCCGGTATTGACTCCAGTTTTGACGCCACAGCTTTTGCTTCATGCTGCTGCTGCTGCGTTTGCGCCGGCCGAACTGCTGTCCTCGCAAAGCCAGATTTGAAGGGATTCTTGACCTCGCGAGCGACATTGATCACGACATCAAACCTCGACGCCTCTTCAGCCGTTGGCTCCAGGTACAAGTAGACATTGTCGTCGTAGATTGCTATCGGGCCATCCGGGTAACCAGGTGTCTTCTGGTCCTCGTTGTTCTCGTGTTCGTGAAACGGCTCAAATTCGAAGGCGGCGCGGCTGGCTATCTGCATTCGTATTGGCGACTCCTCCTCGAGGATAGTCGAGTCAAACCCGGCAGGTCCAGCCGGCCGGGAAGGTCGCAGAAATTCGGAAAGACCGGATTCATTGCGCTCGAGAACAGTGGGGAAGGTCATGCCTCCCGCAGGCCCGAAAGTGGACGACTTGAGAGACGATAACATATGGGGCGACGAAGTAGAATGCTTCAATGCGCGCCTCTGAAGGATAGGTGGCATCACGAGAGAAGGGGACTGGGGCACTTCTATGGCTGTGGACTTGACCAGCTCATGTGTGGTTGTCTTCAAACTGAGCTGGCTGGGTTTCCGCTTCATGGCGGCAATTTGTGGCTTGATGAAAGAGGGCGACGATGGCTCTGAAACCAACGTTGATGACAGCGTCGGCGAGACGAAAGGAGGCTGGATGGACAGGCCCTTCATGTTGCGAGCGCGGCGTGGTGACGGCGACGTCATGGGGCGTTCTAGGTTGTGGTTGTTGGGGTCCATCACGGAAAGAGAGGCCAGCCCCACCGACATCGAGGAGAAACCGCCAAAAGAGGGCCCCGGAAATGCGGCGAGGGGAACCAAGTTGACCGGCGAATCTGGTGAGGAGGAAGGGGAGGGGTCGGAAAGAGACGAGGAATCGGTGCCAGACATTGTCGTTGTGGGAGACGAGTCGGCAGATTCAGACGCCTGTGTTGATGTGCTGTCGTGATGGCGGTGCGACGGATCGCAGGGGAGACAAGGAGGCGCAGTGTCAACGGTGGTGGATGACTGATGGGGGTGAGCGTGGCTAGACAACTTGCCGTCGTAGTTGGAGCCGGGAAAGCCTATTATTTTGGGATCGACAACGGTGACTGTGTCCTGGCCGTCCATCGTCTCGGCGCCCAAGTCGAAGACTGACATGAAGGACGGTATTTGGTCCTCGTATAATCGCCGGGCGGTGGCCGAAGGCATTTTTAGAAAGGCTGGTCGTGGTTGGGAGGGACGTTGCTCTTCTTGGGAGTACAGCGTGCCGTCCGGTCTCGTCACCAGGTGGCCGGCGCCGTTGTTTGGTGCCTCCAGCTTCGCTTTGCGTCGAGACGCAGTACACGAGACCGCCTGGGTTGGTACTGGAGCGTGGAGCACGATGCTGGCCCGAAGTGCGCTAGAGACGAGAGAAAGGAGGGCAGAACGGGAGCGGAAACGACAAGACGAGACGTATTAAAGATTGGGCGAGGGCGGTTTCGCAGATATGCCAAGAAGCAGCGGAAAAGAACGATTGATATGGTTGCTGGTAAAGAGTAGACTGGAAAGGGCCCGCGCAGAAGCGAAACAAAAATCGAGAGGGACGAAAGACAAAAGGCCGGCCAGGAAGAAAGAGAAGACGAGGTTGAAAGCAAACGAATATTCTCTCCGGGGGATTCAACACATTGTCGGTTGTTCCGTGGAGTCGGTAGGCAGGCGCCCGGGGGGGGGGGAGAGAGAGAAAGAGAGAGAGAGAATAAAGGAAGAGAGGAAGAGAGGAGGCGAGAAAAGAGACGAGAAGGCGAGCGCAAGTCAATACGGCGTCGTCGTCTACCGGGCTCTCTCGGATGGTATGGCGAGTTGTTGTTTGCTGATGTTCCGGGGCAGAAGAGAAAACAAGCAGAAATGTCGAGAGAACGCAGAGAAAATAGAAAATAGAAAGAGAAAACAAGACAGGATGGGTGGCTGCGGGAGAAAAGACGGCCTGGGAATGGACTCGGCTGGCGCAGAGGGAGGGACAAGGGAGGGGGGGCGAGTGTGGGTGCGATGCGAGCGAGAGCGTGTCTGAAAGACAGGCGGATCGGGTCTGCCTTTCAGGACACAGGAACAGGGAGCAGGAGGAGGACCGCAGACGGATTTCGAGTGACAAAACGACAGGGGTTTGCCTGGGAATTGGAAGGGGATGGGGATGATTGGAGGGTGGTGCAGTCTGTGTGGAGAGGGTGGGATCCAGCAGAGGCTGTTGGTTCTCGCTGAAGAAACGGGCCTCGGGCGAGGTCTGAGAAACAGAGGGACGGCAGGCGCGAGGAGGCAGCGGCGGCGGCAGGAGCAAACGCAGACGGCGGCGGACGAGTCCAGGACGAGGGACAGCGTCGATGGCGAGGCAGGAAGGGCGAGGCAGGAAGGGCGAGGGCGCGTGGCAGCGAGCAGAGCGCTAGGGACACACAGGAAGAGAAATAGACGCGGTGGCTCGATGCCAGCGAGAAATGAAGCGTGAGCAGAAAGCAGACTGCGAAAGCAGACAGCGCGCCAGCAGCAGGGCGAGCGGCGAGGATGGGGGAATTGCGGTTTGGGTTGCGAAACAGGCCGCCGAGCAGGCATGGAAAAGCGGGCCCCGCGTGGGTGCTTCTTTCTGTGCTTTTGTTCGCAGCTCCTGCCCCGTTGCGGGAAGCCAAAAAAAGGTGTCGTGTTGGACGTGCATGCTGTGGCTTACTGGTAGGGCGCCCCACCTCCGTCTGTGGTGGTCCAATCACCGCGCACAGGGGATGTGTCTGGAACACCAGACGCAGCCACGCCAGCCAATCACCACGCGGCAATCTGCTGGGGCGGCGTTTCGACTGGTTCTGGCGCCTACTATAAATAGAAATCCCAGCCAATGGGAGCCGTTGCTCCAAATTTAACGATGCGAGAAGGGGGGAGGCACCTTCTCCGTCGCTGCGGAAAAGATGCAGTGAGGCCTTTTCCCTTCCCTCCCCTTTGTCGCTTTTTGCCTTTCTTTTCCGCGAACCGCTGCAGCAATATCAGCAGCGACCCGGCCGCTGGCCGTTGTTGGCGCCGTGACTTTTCGTTGCTAGCTGCACTCTCTGGCTGCTCGCCCGCCATCTATTTGCGACTCTGGCGGCCGTTCTGCTTTGATGAATAATACAGGGTACAGCAATACCGCGACGGACGTCTTCTGGCCGCCGCCCTCTCTGGTTTGCTCTTCCGTCCATTGCGCCGTACGGAGTACGAGTACGTCGTATTACCGCCCGCGATGCACATGGTGTCTGGCCAGCCACGCTTCACACCGCAGATTGCCCGCCTGCTGAGCCCGCTGCGGGTGGCATTCGACGTAGCACTTGCTACAGGGCTGCACCCCCTGGCTGGTTGCCACGGCGGCTTCTCCCCTGCTTGTTTCTCCTGCGCTCGCCTGAGGTGTCAGCTTTTGTTTCCCCCATTTTTATTTTCCCTTGCCACGGGAGCAGCCCTCGCCCCTTGCCCCCGTAATAATTTCAGATGACGGGGCACGCAAGTACGCAGTATTGCGCAGTACGGCGCTGAGAAAAGTGCGGAGGCTGCGTACGGGTTCGAGTAACAGTCGAGACGGAGGACCCACGGGCACTCCTTTCGTTGGCCATCTGTCAATGCCTTTCGAGACCGCGCACGATCTCGTCCCAAGTCGACTGTTTCGCTAGTCGACTGTTTCGCCGCCTGCTATGCCCTTGACCACAGGAACACACGATGTACCCGCAATGCCGTTACGCTCGTTGCTAGGCCGAGGCACGGCCTAGTCATGGGCTTTTCTGATTGCAGTCTGTTCGCCCGTCTGCTGTATTACTCCGGTCTCGTGCCTCCGAATATGCATGGGGAGAGGCAGTCAGGCATTCCGACCTGGTATGGTATTCTCGGCCACATTGCGCTTGAAAGAGCGGCCCCTTGTTGATGCTAATTTACAGGAGACCGACTTTTTCTCTCAGAGCTGAACCGGGGGCAGGCACCAGCCCGTCCTGGGGGCCACAGATCTGCCATTTTTGTTTCTCTTCTCTTTGCTCCTGGCCCTGTGCAGGCAGCTTTTCACCATCTCGCTGCAACGTGTCTGGTTCCAGGTAGAGGAAGGTCAAGAATGCGAATCACACCGCTTCCCGTATCGCTCGGAAGACAAAACGAACGGAAAGACGTCACTTGCAGGACGCCATTGCGTCCCGCCTCTCCTCTGATTCTCTCCGCCTCTCCGATTTCGTCCTTCCTCTGCTCGGTGTTCCTTCCCTGTCCCCTTTTCTTTGGGACGCTGGAACAGGGTAGCTCAGGATCATCACGGTTGCACACGACCTTGGTCTGGCTTCCGTGTTGGCTCGGGAAGACGCGAGCTGCCCAAAACACATCCCGGCACACGCGAATTCCAGCGTGATGTAAGCAGGTCATCAATTCTCCTTAGGCGACTCTGCTGAGAGACAGCTATCTTGAGAGGTGGAGCAAGGTAACAACGGCCAAGCCAGGAATAGTACGTCAGCCGTGCCAAAGATTCTGGTAAAATAAATTTTACTACAATAAACCAAATCTTCAGCGTGGCACCAACTGAACCTAGTCTCTTTTTTTAGAAAATCTGAGAGAAAGACAGAGAGAGAGAGAGAAAAGCGGGTTTAATCTTGTCACTTGTTTATTTTAGTTTGTTTTTCGCTTTCTCACTTCTCTTACTCGTAGGGTGTTCGTACTCTGTACACAGAGAAAAACGTCCAAGTCTGTGAGGCGACCTGTTTTTTTTAATTCTATTTTTTTTTAACCTGGATGAAAATCCGATTTCAGAATAGATGCAACCTCCCAAAAGGGGCAAGGCTGCGCAGGTCGTCGAACAGGACAAGGTTTCCCCCGGACAAAATCTGAAACGCTACCAATTTGGCTTTGCACACTGGAAAAAGGAATAACAGTAGGGCTCCACACGCACAATCGCCTTTTTCTGTCCCTTCTCTTCTTCCGCTAGCGCTCCCGGTGGGACTTGGCCTGGGAAGGGGGAAAAGCAAGGGAAAACCCACTATTATCTCCCGTATTGCTCCGTAGAAAAAGAGGAACGGGCGTGTGCACCGTTTTGCAGTAATAATACTGCACACTGCGGGACAGAAAGCGAGCCCAAATCGGGCCCCGATATTCAATTGAAATACGGAGTACTTTCAAATGATTGCGACAGAAGGATTGCGCTTGCATTGGAGGCCAGACCAAAACGAAAGTAGCAACATGAAGCGTCTTACGGCAAACCAGACTAAGAATAAGGCTGCCAATGACTTCTGCGCAGTGTTAGCTTCCTTCACCCGCGAGATTTCACCACCTGGCTCACAATGCCTCGCTTTTACAAGTACGACGACGTACGAGTGCAGATGACCAACGGATTGGGCGGGCCTGGCTCCGAAGTAGAGATCTGAGCAAAACAGAAATGTGACAGGATAATAAGAGCCAGGCTAGCACCATCTGGTGTATTAGATATATCGCGCCGTTAGGTGTATCACGCCGGAATGCCCAACAAGAACGCGCTCATGTGCCTCCGCGCCAGGCTGCCGCGTCTCGTCTTGCCAAGCACGCGGTTACAGATTTTGACAGATATATACATTATATCTAGACACACAAGCGGACAAGCGTACTTACTAAGAAGGACGGCCTTGCCTGAAAACAAAATAAAAACAAAATAAATGTTAAAACAAATTGAAACCTGAACACGAACGGGATGCTCAGACCCAGGCAGATGCTAACCAACACCTTGCAAAGCGCAGGGACGGCCAATAAACAAAGGATGCTATACCTGGATACTGTCACAGACAGATTACCGCGGACGGGAAGGACACCGGTGTAAACAAAAATCAGAAAGGTAAACCGGAAGAAGCTTACGGTATTATGTATATCCCGCAAGGCTGACGTAGGGGTAGGTGACAACAATGCATGTTCTTTCTTCTATCCCGCCTCTGCTTGAACGTATGTCTTTGGGGCCTAAAGCCTTGTCGGGTTTCAGAAAATATAGAGAAGAAGAGATGTTGTTTCACTGGCGGGAGAGAGGGTGACAAAAAAAAACAGACAAAGAACGACGAAGAAAACAGCCAAAAGAGCCAGACTGGCCAGAACCCGGGACCGCGGGAGTTTGCAACTCTCGGGGTGTTCTTCGCGTTCCTTCCTCTTTCTTCTCCTGTCTTAATTTATTTCTGGCTTCCCGTCCGTCTTTGCGGCTTTCCATTTCTTGCCTTGCCCGGCAACGGGGAGGTTCTTCCTATTTTCGGTTGAAGTCGTTTCCCTCACAAAACCCTTGCGTATCAAGATCTTCAATCTTTACTTGCGTGTTTTCTGTTTTCATTTTCTCAGACTAATGTGCTGCTGTTTTTGTTTTCACTTCGATCTTTGCAGACGATATACTAAACACGAAGCATTGGCCCTCCATGGCTATGCGTCGTCCAGCACGATAACAATGCCTCTCTCGATTTCCACACCACGTCGCACACATGATATTGAAGGGGTGTAAGGCAAGTTTCGGAAAGAAGGCATTTTGATATTATTTTCGCCTGCCCTGCTTTCCTGCAAGGCCTGTCGTGGTGTCATTTGTGTCACAGGTTGAGCGCCACCCCCTTCTCGAGAAGTAAAGATAGGAGATCACGATCGAACATGATATCTTCTAGCACGATCACAGCGGACCAGGCCTGTCTTAGAAAAAAAAACAGAGGCATTTATCATGCCTCAACTTCCCTGTCCGGGCCCGGTTCGTGAACTCCTTTCTTTTGTTTACGGAGTTATACGGAGTAATACGGAGTAATAAGGGGTATTCCTTAGAAGGTACCCTGTTTTAAATGCCCTCATGCTCTATACCTTAGACAGACCATCGTGAAAAATGCTGCCTGATTTTGTCTCGGCAAAGTCGAGAAAGATGCGAGCGTGCCTACCCACTGCCCTCTTTGCTTCGCCATCTCAACATCCCTACACTACAAAATATTGTGAGACGATCAAACGATTCTGGTGTGTGTGGTGTCCTGCCAGCTGGACGAAACATTGATCGCCCGTGTGACAAGAAAGACAGAAAGGGGAAAGACGAGAAAAGGAAAGGGGGGGATGGAGGGGTGGAATGAAGGAGTCTGCTGTTAAGTCGGAGGAAATGATGTCACTATTGTGTTTCAGCGTAGCTGGTGTAGACGGGTTTTTGAAGTTATCGTGAAGCTTTGTGACGGAAGGCCGCAATGGGCTTGATCACATGTGGATGAACTCCCACGACAGCTCTCCGTCTGTTATATTATGGAGGCTCCTGGTTTTCTTTCCCGAACCACGGCCGTGAAGCTACGGAGTAGCTTGCCTGCTACGCTCGGCCGTTCCGGCGAGAGCGAGTGAGTTGCGAGATATTATTCACGTCGGAGTAGAACGAACAGTCCCGTTCTTTCATTATCCCCCCTCCCTTCCGAGTCTGCCCGCGCTCTTTCCCCTCGCAACTTTTCCCATTCGGGGACGAAGTATAAGTAAGGTACACGACGTGTCTATTTTCTCGACGAATAAAAGGTGGTAGCATATGGGTAGTCTCTTCACTTTTCGCTTGGCTGCTCTCACTTTGGCTTCTTGCCCCGGATTCAAGAACGTGTTCGCTTGCTCTAGGGTTTAAGGTCCGCCTTCTGTTGCGTCTGCGTATGGTCAGATGCACCGCAGGTGCCTCGCCACCCGTCAACCAACCTTAATTGTCTGTCTCCTCTACGGAGTACGGAGTACGTCCATACGACATGAGACTATCCGTATGGGAGACCGCAGGTGGCACGTTGCGCACCGCGAGAGCTGCCCGCTTGCTGCCGCCAGGAAAATAAGCCATAGCTCCCGGGCGGCCATGGGCAATGCAGAGGCAGTGCATCTCTTGTGGCGCACGGTATCAGTACTTGCGGAGTTGTGATGTGACCTTTGCGGACCGACGCAAGGGGTGGTTTAGGTTTGGAAGCAAGATGTCAATGGCTTCCAGTCGCAAGCCACGCTGTGGACTCCGCTCCCCTTTTTCCGTCCCATTAATCCATGTAGGAAGCACTTGCGCGTAACACACGAGGTCCGCCGGTGTGGGAGTCTGTGCTACGGAGCAGAACAACCCACAAGGAAAGGGATCGGCACATTTTGCGTGTGTATGTACACACAAGCACATGCGTGAGTATGAGTGTGAGTGGGACAGGCACTGAAGGAAGGGGGGAGAGACAGCTTAAACCGGGTCTCTCACCTACTCCGTACAAGTACAACTATCGTACGTCCATAGCCATATAAGAAAATTGGACATTGAAACGGCCAATAGAGACGCTAGCAAGGGGATCGATGGATTGGGGACCTGGACGGGAAAAGGCCAAGGGGAGAACAAGACAACTGCCTCAAGAAAACAGAGGCAGAAAAAACGCTCGCCACGTTCGTCCAGGCGCGTGTCTTTCCCTCCCTTGCAGAGGGATCAGCGCGCCCGTGGTTATGCGCTGTTTGTAAGATACCCTACGGAGTACAGAGTATTGAGACTGGATTTATTAATTACTCCGTGTAGTTTGAACATGTGTACTCGTAAACCTGCGCAGACAAACGCGCGCTTTTGTGGGCTCGGCTCCTGCACGACACAGGGGAGAGAGGACTGGAGACTCTTGTTTGGGACAGTGACATAGCGCGCACTTCGTTTATATTTTGGGGCACATAACAGATTGGAAAGGGGTGCAGCTTAGCACGCCAAAGCAGACGAAGGAAAGGGCCCTGGAGAATCTGACCACCAAGCCACCTCCTCGGTGCTCCATAAGTACCCAGAAGGCAGACTTCGGGGCATGAGTACAGAAGATAAAGCAAGATATCTTGCGCAGGAGTCTGGCTTCCCCTGAATATTCCTTGAACGTTCCCTGTTCAGTCCACCCACTGCCCTTCATTGTTTGAGACTAGGCTCTCGGGCAGCTCACGTTTTTGGGTTACCTTTTCAAGCATATCGCAATATTGAGCTGTTTCACTTGGCAGCGCAAAACGAGCGCGACTCTTCTTCTCACGACGGTAATGCGGGCTGTGGTCTCTTGGAGTCAAAATTCAGGTTTTTGCACCGTACTATCGGAAGAGACGGCGCCGTCTTGGATGAGTTTGCGGTTGGTCTTGCCATGGCCCGCCTCGTAAAATATCACGCAAAGGATCTGGAAATATCGTCTAACAGCCAACCTCTCGGTCAAGCAGCCTTTTCCACGGAATGCCAGGGTGACAATGGGTTGGCGACGATCCGCCAGAGCCGTGCTCTTCGCGAGAACGGCCCTTTCGAGGAAACGGAACAAGGAAGAAGGAAGACGAAAGAAACTGGAAGAGGCCGAGCACATCTTCGAGGAGACCTTCCGACATGAATTCTTTCACTTTGCCGTGCGCACGTCCTGCGACCCCCCTTTTCGTGCTCCTCAGCCACCAGCCACCGACAAACAGCACAACATATTTTTCTTTTTCTTCTTTTTTAGACTTTCATGGTTTCGCACAGAGATTTCTCTGCGTCGCTGTGCGACCTGTCAAAACGTAGTCACACCGCTACTGCAATTTTTTTTTTTGGATTTTGGAAGAAACCAGTGAGGGCCGCAAAAATGCACAGGGAGAAAATGAAAAGACGGGACAAGAAAAGAAGAATTAAGAAGCAAGAGGAAATGCTGTCAGTTCATAGGGAGGCAGAGGCGAAAAGAACCAACAAAACAGACAACACATGCATTGGCGTGCAGGAAGCGACGCAGCAAAGCATGCAGGCTGGCCAAGTGCAGGTCGAGCAGCTGCATGGAGCAACCAAGCACCGACAAAAGTATCTTAAAATCGCTTGCCCTTACTTTAGCGTTGCATGGGCCTGTTTGTGCTTGTGCCCTTTTCTCATTCTCTTTTCCCGAGAGTCCGCTTTTGACAGGGTGGCTGGGATTGGAAGAGCAAAAGAAGGGGCAGTGGATCGGAGCCACGGCAGAACCAGCGAATGGCAAGGATGAATTGGGTTTGGATGTCTGATATTGGTCTTTGATTTTGTGACAGCTGTTGGTGCCAACCAAGGAAAACACGGGCTAGAGGCAGCGTGATGTGACGAGAGAAAGGAAGAGGCGAGGACGGGGAAAGAACAAGCAAAGAAGAAAGAGGAAAAGAAAGGAAAAGCAATGAAAAAGACAGAGATCGCCACGACGCTGATCAGGACTGGCCTCTCAACGCCCGCCGTTGTTATTTAAAGCAGTGCCCACGCCGAAGTAGCTGCATGTCTCACGTTCGATTCCGCGCTACGCTTCAGCAGGAGGGAGCAAGAGGAGCAGCAGACGCAAGATCGCAGCGAGAACAGCCACGGTCCGCGCAGATCGGAGCCAGAGACCGTGGCCAGGGCCCGTCTGACTTGGTCGACTCGACGGAGCAGCGGGACGATGGCCTGCGCGAGCCCCCCTTTCTCCTGTCCGTCTGCAGACCCCTGTGGTATTCGTGTGGGTGGGTGCATGCGGGTGTGTATGTGCACCAGTACTGTAGTTGTACTCGTGTCTTGGCCGGGGCGTAGTCGATGTTCGTCTCTCGCCGTCGTCCTCCGTCGTGTGCGGCGCCACGAGTATCTTCAAAGCACGTCCTCGCGGATCATCGTGGTTCTCTCTTCCCGCGCCCTCCTCGTCTCCGCCGTGCGCCGTACTCGTACTCCGTACTTGCCAGCTCTTCCCAGGCCCATTCTGATAGAAGAACCCTGTCTTCTGCGGTCCTCTCCTTTCCCCTCCTTGACCTTGGCCGCCGGCCTTGCTCCAACATTCCTCTTTTCTTCCTAGCGCGTCAGGCCAGCCTGCTCCGTCCAGCAATAAAAGGACAAGAGAGGGGAGAGCAGAGCCCACACCGAATCCACTGCCATTGCCCTTGTCGCGGACCGTGGACCACGGCTCTCAGCAGTCGTGCCGTGGCGTCGAGCTCTCGTTTAGTTGGAGCTTGCTCCTGATGTTGCATTGGTGAATCGTCAACGTCCTGCTCGTCTCCTTTTGTTTCCCATTCTCTCGCGCTCGTCTCTCGCGACTTCTCACTCTCCGGCTCCCCCAGTCGACGTCTTTCGTGATAGAGTTTCCGTCTCGACGAATGGGCGTCCAATTCGACCCATTTCCACGAGCTCCTTGCGGCCGCCTCTCCTCGTCACCGATGGAATTAGCCCGACCCGTGGACCCGACACGAACAACGCACCGCGACACAGCCGATTTTGCACGCCCCCCGGGCAGAGCTGCTCCTGGACCGAGCCGCGGAGCATCGAACAACTCAGCCAGCCGTCGAGAAGGGGGTGGACAGCGGACCGGGTCTGCATAAACCGGCACGACAGTAGATTGTTGAACGGATCGTATAGAAGAAGCAGCCCAGAATATACACATCCCCCCCAACAAGGCGCGATCACGGGCCATGGCTTCCTTGGCCGACTTGAGCCAAGCTCCCCCCAGCAGCAGCAGCAGCATGGCCACCACCACCGCCCACTTTTCGCCGCCGAGGCCGGCCCTGGCCGCAGCTGCGTCTGCACCGGCCCCGGCCCCGGCTCTGACATCGACGCTGGCGACAAACGCCGGAGCTGCCTCTCATACGTGCCCGCCTATCGTCGCTCCCGCGCCGCTGGCCCTGGCCACGACAGCTGCCTTTGTGGGCGGCAGCGACACGCCGGCATCACCCACGTCGCCGACGCCAGGCGCGGCACTGGCGCAGCCGCGGCAGCAGGACAGCACCCAGTCGCAGACGCACCCGGGCAGCGTCTTCCACACGCACCGGCTGAACCACAGCTCGTCCAAGCTGCCAGCGTTCCGCTTTGCGGACCTGGGGAGGGACTCGCTGGTGCAGCCGTCGCGTCTGCATCAGGTTCCGCCCTCGCCCGTGTCGCCCGAGGACCAGCAGCAGCAGCAGCACCAACAGCAGCAGCAGGCCCAGCAGCCCAGCGCATCGTCCACCGCAGCAGGCCCCAGGCCCGCGCCCGGCGGCCCAGCCAGCTTCACCGCCCCACCCGCAACAACAAAGCGCCGCAACAGCGCCGGCAACACCCCTAACACCCCTAACGCCCCTATCGCATCTAACGCCCCTAACGCTAGCGCCGTCCAGCCCGACTCGTCCCTCCTACAAAGCCATTCTCCTCCCCTTTCAGCGAGTGCGCCCGCCAACACCCCCAGCGCCGCCCCATCCCGCCCAAGTCCAGCCACTAATCGCTCCCGCGCGGCGACGTTTCAAAATCCTGCGTCCTCGCTCCCGCAGGACCAGCACCAGCAGCAAAACCAGCCGCAGGACCAGCACCACCAGCCGTCAAAACACACCTCCTCGTCCTCCTCGTCCTCCTCCACCGCCATCACCGCCTCTTCCTCTGTCACCGCCGCCACGACCAATTCGACTAGCACCGCCGCCACGTCCACGTCTGCGTCCAAGGCATCGACGCCCCCTAAGCGGCCTGCGTCATTTCTCGACTCCCCGCCAAAAGTTGTCGTTTCTGCGGCCAATACCACTGTCACCCCATCCAGCCCTCCCACCCCTGCCTCGCCCGCCTCGCCTGCCACGACGAGACTGCAACGGACCCTCACCGACCCCAGCCCGTCCAAGAAAAAGCAGTCGCTGCACCGCCGCGAGCCCGCCTCCTTCAGCTCAAACGGCCTCGAGACATCGACCGGCCCGCCCTCCGCTTTCGCCGCAGCGCGCTTTCAGAACCAGACCGCCGCCTCTGCCGCCGCATCTGCTGCCCCCGTCTCGAACGCCGCCGACGACCAGGACGGCCAGAGCGACCAGAAGAGCGATCCTGCAACGGACGCTGCCGCTGCCGGCGCCGACGCTCCCTCGCCCGAAACGACCACCAAGGAGTGGGCCAAGGGCCAGCGAGACCTGATCCTCCCCAAATCGGCCCAAGACACGCACCAGGCCGTGTCTGAAACGGCGCGACGACAGTCGCAGCAGCCGCAGCAGCCGCAGCAACCCCAGCTGTCGCCCCAGCAGCAGCTGGCCGCAGATGACAAGAGAAAGACCGTATCGCGCCCACCTGTCTCCTTCCGTCCGCCTCGAAACGACGGCGCGACGTCCCGCGCGGTCATCCCACCCATACGTTCGTTCCGCTCATCCGGCTCGCGCAAGAGTCTTGGACTGGATATGAATCTTCGCTCCCCCGGCGCCTTTGACGACGCCGACACCGCCGATGGCGGGACTCTGGATCCCCGGCAGCGCGACCGCACCCTGCGCGCCCTCGAAGGCCGGGCCGGCGACGATGAACTCGCGCAGATAACCCCCCCCGATTCGGCCGGAGCCCGCCGCGTCGACTCTGAGAACACGGCCGATCTGTTCATGCGCATCGCGCGTGAAGACTCACGAAATCGCTCGTCGGAAGAGGACCGCCAGACTGGCGATCCTGGCTCAGCGGTAAGCGCGCCAGTTTTACCCATCTCGTTATCTCGCTCTACCCTAGTTTGTTCTGTGCCCCGATTTGTTTAGAAGCTTCCCTTTTTTTCTTTCTTTTTTGTCAATCTGCACGTTTTGCGCCCGACCTTGCAGAGCCAATCTCTCGTTGTCTCATTCACTGCGTGGCTTTTGTCTTATCCCAAGCCGAAAGATGGTGGCTGAACAATTGTTTTGTTTGGCTTTTTTCTACTACTGTTTCATGTTTCATCTCCGCCTTTAGTCTCAAGCCTTCCGTCGGCCGCTCTCTGGTGCTTGCTTTTATGCTGACAGACCCCTTACTTGCAGTCGCGCGTCACTCACACGTCGTCCCAACGGCGCCCCTTCTCCGCTGCCGTGCCCTCACGACAGAACACCTCCCCGCCTCAGATCACTCGCCGCCTCTCCGACCAGCGGGAGACGGCCCGCCAGCGACGGTACGCCGACGATCGAGCTGTGCAACAGCAGGTCGCGATCGCTCGCGATACACCCCAGCGTGCTCTAGTAAACGAGAGGACGACTCCGCTGAGATCGGCAACTATACAACAGAAGCCGGACCCGATCCGCACACGTACGGTCATCTCATCAACAAGGCCGTCCCCAAGCACGCCACGAACGACTTCCGTATTTTATGATACGGCTTCCGAGGTTGGCACAAACTACTCCAGGAGACGTCCATCTGTCACCGATTCCGGGAGCAATGCCGCGCTGCCTCTGCGAACATCTTCGATCAAGGCCTCTCACAGTTATGCGCGAACATACAACTCGTCGCCACTCGTACCACGGCACGCAGATTCGCAGAGACAGGAATCACACGATATTGGCCATGCCGGTCTCGGCGTCGAAGGCACGGAGTCTTCTGCATCCACAGTCGCGCCGTCGACGGTTTGGGACGAGCTGGATGATCTGAAATCGCGAATGCGCCGGCTGGAGCTGACCGGCAAGATCCCCGCAACCGCAGGCGCAGCAATGTCAAGAGTGTCTGACGAACGGCCCCGCACGGCGACAACAAGCGCTACCACCATATCGGGTTCTCCCAAGCGTGGTGGGGCTAACAACGGCCAGGCAACGGATGTCCGCAGCACCACGTCTTCTCAGCAGCAACAACAGCAACAGCAGTCGCTGCAGTCGCTGCAGTCGCCGTTGCGAGATGGCCAGCAGGCAAACCAGCCGATCTTACTTTCTGCCCTGCAAAAAGCGAGACCATACGTTAGCGATGACGTCTACGGCGCCATTGAGACGGCTGCAACGGAGGCGTTGGCTCTCTCGCAGATGGTTGGCGTGGCTGGCCAGCCTGGTCCTATCTCAAGCGGTGCCAGCACAATCGGGGCCGGGATGCCGGCAACTGTCACAGATCGACAGCTCCGTCGCAAAGCTGAGAGCATCTGCCGCAGCCTGACCGAGCTGTGCCTGGCACTCAACGACGAAGCGGTTCAGAGAAAAGCGACAGCTGCTGCCGCCACCGCCACCGCCACCGCCACCGCTGCAGCCAACTTACAGGCCGCGCCGCCGCAGCTGCAGCCGCAGCCGCAACCTCAACAGCTGCCACGAGAAGACGCGTCTGTCGTTGCCAGTCCCACTACCACCAACAAGGCGTTCGCCTCTTTGGCGAACTCGCGGCGTGTTGTCATGGACCCGGTGCCCATGCCAAAACTTCAGACGAGCCCGAGAGCCATGACTCGCTTCGAGGACCGCAGGACGTCCTTCCTCGGCACGCCGACGCTTCCAACGCCACGCTTTGCGCTAGCGCCTCCCATATCGAGCGAAAACGCCGGCCGCAGATCGTCTCTCATGATCAGCAGGACGCGCCGCGCAGCATCCGAAGAGCCAGAAGAGATGCCGGCGTCTGGCCGCCGATCGTCGCTCCTGAGAACACGGCGAGCAGGAACGGAAGAGCCCGAAGAAGGGCGCAAAACGTCTCTTCTGTTCCGCACACGACGGACCGTTGCTTTGGCCGACGACGACGAAGAGGATGGAAGGTTTGCCCGATCGCCGTCGAGGGCAGTTACGGAGGTGGCGGCCCTCCGAGCTGCGCCGCGCGAGTACCACCAGGCACGCGATTACCCGACTCGCGACTACGCGGCCCGCGACTACCCGAGTCCAATGCAACACTCTCCGAGCACTGCCGTTCACACTCCGGCGACCGCTGCCTCTGGTGGTGAAGCCAGCAGTCCACTTGCATCGTCAGCCCTGCCGCGGCGTCGGCTCGTCCCGTCCAGTCTCAACTCGCGCCTAGTCACGCCGCAGACAACGACAACGGCTGTCACAGCGTCTTCGCCGCTGCTGTCCAGCCGCAGATTTCTCGAGCGGTCTGCGGCAGACCGCGATGCAGGGGGTGCTGCGGACAAGCTTGTCGAAGACCGGGTCCAGCGACAGCTTTCTCTTGGCCAGACGGCGATGCTGAACCGGACCGGTAGTGTCAGCCGGCGAATCAACCGCGAATCCGCGCTTCCCAGCATCTCCTCAGCCTCCTCTCAAGTTGGCGGGTACCGCTGATATCAACAACGTGATAACGATGAGGCGTTTTGCATCCCCCACCCCTCCTCCCTACCTGGGTTTCCGAATGTCCTGTTTCCTCTTCAAGAGCGCCATCTTCTCTGCTCCATTTCTCCAATTGTTCCTACTTTAATGCTGTTCCCCCCCTAAGAAGGGGTGCGCTTCTTTATGTACCTGTACTATTACCACACACTCACACCACCCTTACGTACATACGCCGGCGTTTCTTCTTCAATCTTCTTGTGTACTGCTGTTCTTTTTTCTTCGCTTCTTCTCGTCTTTCAGCGATTGATGTATAGTGTATTACGAATGTATCTCATGACTCCCGAGTTGGTGTGGATGATATTTTTTGGGCCCCTTTTTTTGAGTATTACCGGTGTTTGAGCTTGCGTATTTTTGTTGTCTTCTCGAATATATAGTGCCAAAATTGCAACTTTAAAATATGTTTGGTTTCCTACGGCCATTTCGCGAGGCTGATTTTTGGCCTGCAGTGCCCTGTGCTGCAACTCGCCGGTGACTCAACTGCGTACCGCGCTACTTGCTAGGGCTTTAGCTGCAAGGCTGTGCCGAAGAGCCCCACAAAATTGACTGTCCGCATTGTGTGGACCTCAAATCACCGGCAACGAAGAACTGAGATACAAACATCAGCGTCGGAGGGAGAGCTTGCCAGACAAAGGCCCTTTTGAGTGAAGACGGCCCGCGCTTGGCCCATTATTTATACCTCAAGACGGGTCCGGCCAGATCTTTCGCGACGGCTGGATTTCTCTGCAGGCGAAAAGGCCCCGAAGACACGACCAGGCATTCCTTGAAAACCGGAAAAGCGAGAGCGCTTTTGATTCAGCACCAGCAGAAGGAGCCATCTCAGCCTCCAACGATTCCTCGGCGGCTCAGAACTAAAAGACTAGCCATGGACGACTTTGACAATGCCGAGTCCCTCGCGGCTCGGTTCCACGACCGGTTGTCTGGCATGGTTCACGATGGCGGCAATGCCGGCCGAGGCGGTGGCCGTGGTGGGAAACGAGGCGGGAGGCGCGGTGGGCGGTCCGGCGGCGGCGGCGGCGGCAGTGCGTCCTCCCGCGCCGTTGACATCAGCCGGGCCCTCTCGCGGCTGCTCCGCCACCAGGCCGCCAACGCAGGCGTCCCGCTCGACCCAGAAGGATACGCGCCGCTGGACCAGGTCCTGCAATGGGGCCCGCTGCGGTCCATGAAGGTCACGGTGGCCGAGATTCACGACGTCGTCGCCACCAACGACAAGCAGCGGTTTGCGCTGCGGTCCGCGGATGGCAATCACAACGACAGCGACGATCCGGCCGCCTACCTCATCCGCGCCAACCAGGGCCACAGCATCGCCACTGTCACCAGCGACGCCGGCCTGCTCACGCCCATCGACGACCCCGACACGGCACCGCCTGTGGTCTGCCACGGCACCTTTTTCGCGTTCTGGCCGGCCATCGAGGCGTCCGGCGGGCTCCGGCGCATGACCCGGAACCACGTCCACTGCGGCTGCCTGGAGGCCGAGCCGAGTGACACGGCGGTGGCGAACCAGCCCGTCATCCCGGGCCTGCGCCACGACGCCCAGCTGCGCATCTTCCTGGACGTGCGCCGCGCCCTACGCGAGGACCCCAGCCTCAAGTGGTGGCGCGCCGCCAACGGCGTGGTCCTGACCGAGGGCGACGCCGACGGTGTGGTGCCGACGCGCTTCTTCAAGCGCGTGGTGACGAGCAGAGAGGGGGCGCGTCTGCTGCCGGCGGCCGTTATGTCCGCCCTGCCAGCCAACTCGCACGAGTTCGTCCTCTGGGACGACGGCCAAAAGGTAGCGGACTTGCCGGCAGAGACGCTGGCCAAGGCGCGCGTGCCGCAAGGCAAGCAGGGGCTGGCGCGGCGGGCTGCTGCTACGGAGGCGACGCAGGGAAAGCAGAACGACGGCGAGCGCCTGCGAGATGATGCGGCTGCTGGGCGGACTAAGAAACGGGACCAAGGCAGAGCCGCATCAAGAGCAACAGCGACAGAAGCAGACGAATCTGCAGGAGACGCGCCAGAATTATGAGGATTGTGGGAGTGAACAAGGGGCTTCGACTTCTTGAAGATATGGAGGAAAGGGGTCATTTTCGACGATTTACAAGCGTCTTATACCAAATAAAGATATCATTCATAACAGTTATTATACAAAACCCATCATTCTTCCCAAGGACATCTTTTTTTGCTTCCCAACCCAAATCATTGCAACTCAAACCCTCAATTGAAGTTTCTCCCATCCTCGACCATTATTGGTAATTCAACTCTGGGTTAGCCCGGAAGTTACACCGACACCGGCATTCCGGCACAGGGCATTCGGAGTGCCTTGAAAACCATTGCTGTGCATGATCCAGGTGCAACACGTGGTCACACTTGAGGCAGAATGTCGGGAAGCGCGCCGCTAGACGCGTGTCGGGATCGGATGATGACTCCGGCCGATCAGACCGCGGCGTGCCCACAATCTCCAAACACACCACGCACCGTGGCAGGTGCCGCTTGCAGTTGGGGCAGCTGACGCCGGCCATGGCCAGCTTGGCGGGCAGCTGGTTGTGGTTGTCTAGAATGGTTGGAATCCCGCTGGCCCCTGCAGAAGACCCGGCCATCCGCGTCTGCGCGTCGCAGTAGACACACCGCAGGGCAATCTGGCGGGCGGGCGGCGCCACCTTGGGCCGGCCGTCGGAGCCCTTGCTCCGCTTGGTGCTCTCCACCTCGAACTTGGCCCGCTGGAAGAACGCTCGGTGCCGCTGAAGGTAGGCGCGGTAGGCGTTGCGCCACGCCGTGCAGCGGTAGTCGTCCACGAAGCGGGGCGCCGCCATGGACATGACGAGCGTGGCAGTCTGCACGTCGTGGAACTTCTCGACGTAGCGCGCCCAGATGTCGACAGCAGAATCGGTCAGGCCTGTCAGCACCAGGCCTTCGACATCGCCCGTGCTGACGGCCTCGGTTAGCGTCTCGCGCAGCCACAGGGTCAGTTGGTCGTCGTTGAACATGCGCACCGCAACAAACACGCGCTCACGTAGGGGTAGCGATGTCTGATGGGCAATGGTGGTCCAGTCGCCGGTTGCGATGAGCGAAGAAATCGCCCGCAGATACGGGTCTGTCTTGGAAGCCACAGCTTCGTCAAAGTCGAGCTGTGTTCTGTGTCCATTATCCGAGCTCAGCATGCCACCCGCCGCGCCGTTTTTAATGCCCTCTTCGTCGCGGCGCCCCATCAGCTGCAGCGCCAACGAAACAAATAGCAGCTCTGGATGATCGGTGCTGGCCATTTTCAGGATCTGCACCGCTTGTCGGTTGTCGCCGCGGAACAACGCCTGTGCCGCTGCCATTGTGTGATATGACGTTGTTCGCTCTGTGGAAGCATCCTTGTCGGGATGACTGTTGTCGTTTGCAGTAGGACGCCCCCATCCGCATATCTCAAGACAGAGCTGGCGGTGATGAGGCTTTCTCGTTTCAACGCCTTCGTAGCGCCGCACGCCTCGCTTTCTGCAGATTGAGCTGATTGTGCGCTGCCAGTTGGAGGCGTCAGGGAACGACGGCGTAGCGGGCTCTACATTATAGATCCGAGACTCCTTGTTCGCCCCAAGGTCCTCCAACCAAATTCCTGCTACACCCATGTAGGACAGATCAAGAAAGTGTGCCGACATATCGCCACTCACAGCGGCCGCTTCCGCGTCTACAATATGGCATCAGTAGCTGTTCGTAATAAGTTTAAAAAAAAATGGAAGGTAAAAGTATCTTATCTTACCTCCTACCCAACCCCAAACATCACGCAGCCAAGGATCGTCGGAAACAATCTCTCGGTTCAGCGCACAGTTGAATAGATATCGTTCCTTAGCGCGGAGGAGCATGACGTGGTCAAGCACGGCCTGTGCTTCCGAAGGAAAGCCTTGCCGTGCGAGCGTAGAGGTGAGCAGGCTCTCATGTAGTTCCTGGCTTGTTAGCGGACGGCCAGACAACGACGCCAAAGACGCAGTGGAGTCTGTTAGGTCGGCACGGCCAGAGCTTAGAGCTGCTGCCGCCGCGCGAGGTTGTGTCGTGAGATCTTGGGAGCCTTTCTTAGCCTCTTGACGCAGGTGCTTTTTCTCGTACGCGCGCAAGAGCTTTAGCTTTTTTGCTACCGAACTGGCCGAGAAGTACTCTGGCGGCAGCTTTGATTTCTTCGCCTGCTCCACAGCATCAGCGTTGAGCTGTGCGGCTCGCTCTTTCTGTGCTTTTTGTATTGCCCCGTTGATCTCAGTTGCATCGGATGCGAATATTGGAATGTCCGCCAGTGCCTCCTCGAACGCCACAGGATAAAGAATCTCGGTGGCCTGTGTCGTTTCTAGCTGCATCATTCCATGATATGAAGAACCTTCTGTAATTTTGGAATGGTCAATACTCAAACCGCTTACTACAGCGCTGGGAATTCACGGCAATTCTTACCTTCCAAGCCGCGGTAAGGCGCCGACCAGGGGATGAGCTTGAATGGATATGTCGTTGTAAAAGACGGCTTCTCAAGAATATCGTAGTTGCCATTGGCACGCAAGACAAGGACGCGAGGTCGCAAAGCCGGGGATCCAATAGTCACCCAGTCAAAGGACACAATGCGCTCGTTCTTGTGGCGAGGGTCCGAGTACTGGTTGTCCATCTCATTGGACCGGCGCACTTCAAGCAATTCTGGGCTGTGGTCGGCCACCATCTCCGGGGGGCAATATTCGTGCTTTGTTTCGTACACCTTCAACTGGCCCGCGCCCGATAACACACCAAGCATGCCGCGATGGTCACGACAGTACCGCAGAGACCGGATGACAGAAGCCTTGCTCTCGTTGATGGCCTGTTCCGATTCGGATGTGACGGCCCGGTCAAGACGCAGAGCACCGCCCCAAGGGACTTCGTCCACATCCACAGCATCTAGGTATAACGGAGAAGCCATAGACCGACTAGTCGTCCGCTTGTCCCAGATCATGATGCCCGGGTGGTCAAGAGCAGATGAAGCAAAGTAGTTCGGGTCTGCATAGTCAATCGCGAGATTGTTATTGCACCGAGTTTGGAAACTGAGCGGGTGAACACTGGGGTCTGTAGAGAGTGTCAGTATTTTACTTTCAATATCCGACTCTGCTCCTCCTTTCCTTCAACCAGACAACACATCGGTCTCAATCTTACCTCGGAGGTCATGGATGCGCAACCCCTGGCCCTTGATTCCAACAACAAGGGTATTTGGGTTGTCCTCGAAGAAGCGGACGCTTGACACAGACACGCTGGCCTCGCGCACCTCGATCGGCTCGCCAAAGGATTCCATGTCCTTTGGGAAGCCAGCAGTAGAAGCACTGCCCGCTGCATCTATTGGACGCGCCGACGAGGACAGCCGGTTCACATCCCAGATGTACAGGCTTCTGTCGCTGCGCACGCGGTCGAGACCCACGGCCAGCAGGTTGGACGTGCTAAAGGACACAGCCTGACACGTGCGTGACATCTTGAGATTCAGCTCCAAGTAGGCATTCGAATCGTCATCAATCTTGAGCAGGTTGACGACGCCCGTGGGAGTGCCGACAGCAACCACGTCGGGGATGGTCGGCGACCAGTCGAACGACGTGAGAGTCGGGAAGTCTTCATGCTTGGATACGTTTTGGTACTCAAAGAGTCCCGTCTTGGCATACCCGGTCGGCTTGAAAAGCTGCACAACACGGTGGTGCAGGTTGACATGCAGAAACGAGTCGATGGACGCATTTGGCGACCACCGGACCAGGCCCGTCTCCGGCCCATCCATGGCGGGTGCGGGGGAAGGCCGGAGACCTCGTGAAATCTTATCGCGCAGCTACACCTTCTGTGCGTTTCTATGCATCGGGCCCGGAGGCTAAGTGCACCAGTCAGTGTGCGGGACAGCTTCGTTATGAAGCCGTCGGTGCTGGCTGTCGTTTTCTTGAAGCTGCCGTTTTCGATGCGCCTTGTCTGTTACAGTACAGTAAGACGGGAATGTGTGTCAAATATAAGATGGAATGACCATAGTTTTGTCCTATCGTCCAAGTGCTCGTAATTGCGCCGTTTCTTCTCACACGACGTAGGTATGGAATCGCCGCCACTTCTCACATGTGGTCAGGATTGAAGCTTCGTGAGAGTCGCTGGAGCTTTGGAAGGCAAGTTGCTTGATAAGTGGGTCACGTGGTTCTGCGGGGCGATGTGCCGATAAGATACGGGAGGCTGTCCACAAAAAAACTTGAAGGCCTAGAAAGTTCCCAACCACAACCAAGTGCTCTCCTCTTTTCCCTGTTTTGTTTTACAGATTCACCACAGCATCTGCAACGACATAAAAAGGCACACATTCCTTGCAGCGGAGCGTCTCACAAAATGGTAGAAAAACGACGACATAACGACAATGCCGACCAGGGCGGTCCTTCGGCTAAACGATACAAAGGCAACGGTAGTTCTGACAGCGGCCGGCAGCAGCAGAGATTCAAGAAGAATGCCCCGAAACCCGAGTCCTCCAACTGGGCGAAGAAGCGGGCGCGCACAATTGAGCGGCGGCTCCGCAATCCGGACGGCCTGCCGGCGAATGTGCAGCAGGAATTGGAGCGCGAGCTAGCATCGCTGAGCCGGCAGATTGACGGGCGCAGGGAGAAGTTGCAGCGGGCGCACATGATCAAGAAATACCACATGCTGCGCTTCTTTGGTACGCGAGGCGAGGTACTCACTGTATCGGCTGCATTACCGGCTTTTTACTAACACGCATCCGTTGTCTTTAGAACGCAAAAAGGCTGCGCGGTTGCAGAGCCAGCTGCTCAAACGAGTTCAAGAAACCGAAGACCCAGCCGAGCGGGCACTGCTCGAGGCGGACCAGCGGATTGCGGAATTGGACATACTCTATACAAAGTACTTCCCGTTTTTGGAGCCCTACGTGAGCCTGTACCCGCTGGGTGACAAGAAGGAAGCCGGCGGACAGGACAGCGAGGATGACGAGAGCGGCGCGGGCAAAAAACTAGCCAAAGGTGCTAAAAGCAAGAAGGAGGCGAGTGACGGCAAGCAGAGCTCGGCGGCACAGGCCCTGCGTGCGCCGCGGCCACCTATGTGGAGTGTGATCGAGACGACGTGGCATGAAGGCGGCCTGAGAGCGCTTGAGAGACTACGGGACCGGAAGCCCGATAGAATAGGCAAGGCTGCCGAGAATGACGAGACGAAGAAGACAGAGAATAAGGCAGACAAGAAGAAAGCAGATGATAAGGGCAAGGGCCGCCGGACTGGTGCGTCGTCTCGCTCAAATGCTACAGAAGTTAAGATGGAGGACGCCGATAGCGACGATGGCGGATTCTTCGAGGAGATCTGATTACTTGTACGGGCGGCTTTATTTGTTCATATATATGGCATTGATACGAAAGAAGAGGGGAAATGTCGAATACCCAGATGAATACCTGTTGGCAGCCAGATTCATAGCATTTCTTGGTGGCATTGTAAGAGGAACGAACACGTTGTGACGCATGTCAAATCTGAAAAGAGAACGAATTCTCATTGTTTTGCAAGGGAATGAAAAGGAGAAAAAAAACGGTGAAGGCTGTATTATGGCACACGTCCATCGCTTCCTTCAACGCCGCAAAAATAAAATAAAAGTAATGAACAGGAGCAAAATCGAGACAAGCTCGACGGTGGAAAAAAATAAAGTTTGGCAGGACAGAACAACAAGCAAAACAATTAACAGAAAAGAGCCAGCCAGCCGCTCAGCTCGTCTTAATAAAAACGAAGTAAGGCGTATGGAGAAGTGACATAAGGTAAACGCGTCCCAAAATAGTAGAAGTCGAAACAGACATAATGCCAAAGGTATAAGGAATTGCAAACCGAAAAAAGTATAGAAAAAACACATCGTCCTCTCCCCAGTAGTAGGACGGAACACGGCCCATGCCGAACAATAGAAGTTACAAACAAAAACTCGACCCAAGCCCACATCCTTCCTTTCAGACGTCATTTTATTTTTAGCGCCGTCGCGCCGACGACCGTACGCCCTTACGGAACGGCGTGTTCGAGCTCCGCCGTTTCGGTGTAGACACGGTAAGGTTTTGGCTCGGAGCTGCTTCGGCGTCGGTTGCCGTCGTCGCAGAGGGGGCTGTAGGTAAACGGCTGCCAACACCTTTCGTCGGCGCGTCGATCGGTGACGCCGTAATCGTATTATCGCCCACGTCAAATTCGAGCCCATTGAGCTCTTCGTCATCCATGTCAGTCAGATCTTCGCTCAGGAGGCGCACGGCATCCCTACCAGCCCACTGCTCTTCCGCAGCCGTCGTACCCTCCAGGCTGAAGCCGCTGAGGTACCAGAGGATGCCACCCTCATTCAGCGTGTCGACGGGTCGCTGGCCGACATCGCCATTAGGAGGGCCACCGTTCGTGTTGCCAACACTTGCGCCACCAGGAAGACTGCCATTATGAGAATGGGGCGGCGTCAGGGGTCCGTTTGCGGGTTGGCCGCTGGTGCTGCTCCCATCGGCAAGAACGCCGGTGGTGCCGTTTGTTAGCAGCAGGCCGCTTGCACTGCCGCCGCCCTTTTTAAACTCGCCGACAACGGTCGACAAGCCGTTGACCGCGTTTGAAAGGCTAGAAGAACGGGGTGTCGTAATTTCAATGCTGATCGTTTTGTTCCTCTTTGAAGCTCTAGGAGTCACTCCGCCGTCATCGTCGACGTCCATTTTTTTGTCGCCATCTTCCGCATTGCCGTCTTGGGCGACAACGATCTGGCCACCATCGTCCTCGGCTGGTCTGTCGGTCATGACAACATCTTCAGCTGCACCGCCGGCCACGGAAAGAGACCGCGCAGTTGCTGATTGCGACACCGTAATCGACGCCGGCTGTAACTCCACGCTCGCCTCCAGTAGCTCTTCGAATTCCTTCTGCAGACTCTCCAGTGGGACTCGTGTTATATCCGATTCGGCGCGGATGGCTGCCTCCAGCATGGGCTGGATTGACTTGAGAATCCGTTTGCCGAGTCGCTTCCTATCTCGCGCTTCGGCATAAGCGGTGGATCCATTTGCTTTCGTAGTAGTGGCAACGGCGGCAGAAGCGGATGAGGAAGCCCCCCCTGGTGCCATACCCGTCAATTCGGATGGGGCGGTCTCGTCAGTTTCTAAATTGTTGGTACTGTTGCTAGAGATGGAGCCACCAAGTTGCGCAACCGGCTGCTCGGGTTCTACATCCTGGTTGATGGCCCTGTGGATGACGTCGGCAAGATCATGTACAAAGCTAAGCGTATTCGTGTAGAAGCGCTCATTGAGTTTGGCCTGCAAAGTTGTAAAGCCGTCTCTGAAAACGTTCTTGTCGTATGTGCTGGCCTTGTCAACAACTGGCGCAAGCAGCTTGTGAATCGGGAAATAGCAAGAGTCGACAAAATCCTGCTCCATATCGGCGCCCTCTAACTTTTCGCGCTCCCGTTCGACGACGTCGTTGGCAAGCGACCGCAGCTGTTCCAGGTCACGGATTAGAGACTCGGCAAACTCGATGCGCCGCTCCAAGCGCGCCTGCCCTGACGGTCCCATCGCGGCGAAGTTCCGACGTGTAAGTTCCATAGAAGTAAAGGTCTCCATCTGGAGCTGCAGACGCTTCAAGAGCGCCGCGCCGCGCCGCGCTTCGCGCTTCAGGGTCCAGTAGCGGCAAGCCTCGGAGACGAACTCGCGACGCCGGCGCAACATAAAGCGCTGCAGCGCCGTCTCGACAATATCAAAGACTGCCTGGGGGATAACAGGTGCGCCAGATGGCAGCTTCCACATGGGTTTCGCTGATTGTCCTGCACCCTTCTTCTTGTCGCCGGTCGGTGGCGCCGTATCACCGCCCTCGCTTGTTGCAGCCGCTGCCGCTGCCGCACCCATGGCTGCACTGATTCGCGCACCCGTCATCTGGGACTCGTCGATGGGGTGCTCGATCATGGCATGGGTGGTGGCCGCCATCTGGAGAGCCGAAGCACGGCTATCGGCCCATATGCGGCCGCGCATCGTACGCTTGTAGTGGCGCTTCGCTTCGCGTGTTGCCTGGTGCACAGCGTTTTCCTTAGAGTAGTCGGGCGGGCAGTGGCGGTCGCAGAAGGCTTTCAAAATCATGCTGTTATCAAGGACTGCCAATGCGCCTTGGCTGTTTTTCATCTTGAGGTAGAGTCGCGCACGCCGTGCGCAGGTGACGTGGAACGCTTGATAGCATGCTTTGTTGCCGCACTGGATGCAGGCGCCCATTTTCTGGCGGCAGATGTAACATGTCAGCCTCCAGCGGGTCTTGGGCACCTTGTCCACGTCCATCACCGGCTCCATAAAGGTCGTGTTGCCAAGCGATGTTTCGGGAATCCACATGGCACAAAGCATGTGGGCCCATTTTGACGAGTTTGTTTGCTTGAAGGCGCCATCGGTGTTGGGGCAAAAAATGCACGTCTGTGATGTGCAATTAGCGACTGGGAACAACAGATGTGCAGGAATCAAAAACTACAGGCGAAAAGAAAAACATACCGGAACACCGCGTCCAATGAGCTGGCATTTTCGACACAGCCACTGGCCCTCGGGAATGAAAGGAACGCCGTAGCAGTCCTGGTGGACAGCCAGGTCGCAGCCGTCGCAAAAGACGATTGCGTTGGTGTTCTCACAGTCGCCGTCGTCGCAGATAGCGCATTTGCTATCTTGCTCCTCACCGCTTTGCGTCTCGCCATTGACAGCCGCAGCCGAGCTGGAGCGTGGCCGGTGCGTCTGTGGCGGCTTCGGATTTGGCTTGGGTATGCGCTTCTCGAGCGAGTGCCATTCCTTCTCGATTTTGGTAATGGTGATTTCGAAGATCTCGCGAGTGATCGGCTCGGTGCCTGCGGCTTTGCGCTGCGCATTGTACTTCACAAGCCACATATCGTCCTGCTCGTCCATGTCGTACTCAACGCGTCCCACACCTCCGTTGCTGCCAGCACCGCCGCCAGGTATGATAGCACTCACACTGCCGCCAGCGCCGCCGTATGCGTGTGAATGCAGTCCGTCGGCGCCTGCCGCATGGTGGTATGCATCGCTTTCTTCCTCGGCGTTGACATCGCTCGCTTTGATCAGGAACCGCTCGGGGCGTAAATAGATGTCACTTTCTTGGTACCCGACATTCATCATCGACTTGTCCACATATCGCCCAAAATTCTTCCCCTCGAACAAGAGAATCCGGTCGGTCTTCCGGTACGATGGCAGCTTCAAGTCGAGCTTCTCCTTGGGTGTCTGATTGTGGATCGGAAGCACTTTCGGTGTCTTTGGCGTTGTTGACGTGCCATAGGAAATCGCCGAATCCCGTGGTGGCCGCCCTATTCTCCGGCGTAGAGGTGTCTCTGGAAGGCCAGGGGTTCCCGAAGGTGAGAAGCCGCTGCTATTACTGCCTCCAGTCGCTCCGTTTGGCGCTGCGCTCTGATCTTGTGTAGCCTCAGTCGAGGCAGCAGCCGTGCTTGGCCCAGCCGAGAATGCTACTACACTTGTATCGCCAGCCGTACCATTTGTGATATTTGTTGCGCTCAGATATGTGCCCTCGGCCACGCCGTATTCTGCACCGCTTCCAGTCACCCCATTCACAAAGGGAGATGCGCCCGGAAGCAGGCCTGCCGTCGGTGTTGCAGCTGCCGACTGCCTTGCCGCCGTGCCGTCCACATCTTCAGAGCGGAACACCATAAACGTTGTTTCGATGTCCAAATTTGGGTGAAACTCTTCCCACCCGCGCTCTTCTCGTGGTTTATATCCTTCGCTCTGTACGACCGCAGCGGCGACCGCCGCAGCCGAGCTGAACTGTTCGTCGTCATCGGGCTCATAGCGGCTGACGGCTATCCGGGTTCGTGTGCTCCGTTCGCGTCGGGGTAATATGGGAGACGATGCGGCGGCGCCAGATGACGTTTTCGGTGCTCTCGCGGTCGGCGTCCGGCCGGTTCCTCCTGTTGATGCCCGTCCAGTCGCGCGGCCCACAACGTGTGTGATCACGCCGTCTTCGTCGACAAAGCGCCCGCCACCGCCAGGCCCGCCGGGAATGTACTTGCGCCGCTTCGGAGGCGGCTCAGAGGACACGGCCGCCAGTCGCGCTGCACGTGCCGCGTTCGTCGAGCCGGGCGGTCGACCGCGACGGCGGCCCGTAGCCGTCCGCCGTGGTGTGAGAGGCGCGGCCGCCATAGGTAGGTCGTGTTTGTGTGTGTTTATCGTATGGTTGGTCGTGATCTCATTGGTGGTCTTGATGGGGAGATGCCGAAAAAGAGACCGCGTCTCAGGACGTCGAGAGGGGGAAACGCTTTGCAGATCGAACGCGCAGGCTGCGCATCTGATCAAGGGAGGGCGACAGAAATCTTATCTAACAAGATAACGCGCCAAAGAAAGGAAGCACAAGAACGACAAAATCCAGAGGCAGCTGCCCGAATCCGGTGACGCGCGTTGGCGATAGAGTTGCCGTTCCGAGGGGAGGAGGTGGAGGCAAAATGGCCACTCTCGGTGGCCGATGTTCACGTCGCGATGGATTGCAAATGAGACTAGTCCTTATTTATACTAGCGTTATGTATTATGTGGGACCGCTTTTTTGTCATCCACCAAACAAGGGGCAGCGGGGTGGTTTGGCAAGACCGTGCTTTCTATAATTATTTTTGCTATTTATTTTAATTCGAGGTAAGACCCGCACTGTCTGAGCCGCAATCCTCCTCCACTCGCCGAGCTCTTTGTCGAGCAGCTACTCGTATGGCCACGAGCTGGACGAATCGAGCGGATGCGCTTGCGAATAAGCCTTGCTCTTCCCGATTGATGTAACTGCGATCCTTTCTTTCTTCTGTTTTCCTTTTGACGTCATTTTTGCAGTAGGAACTGCAGCCGCCTATTTTACCTGACATACATTTGAAGCCGCCTTTCCCCTTTCGACGTGCAAAGTCGAATTGTTTCCCTTCATAACGTTGGGAAAATAACGTAAAACTTGCAACTGTTTGCTTTAATAAATAGTTTGAATCTTGGAGGGGACAAGGCTCGATGCAAAATGACTTCACGACCCCATCCTCATCGATGGGAGCAAAAGCACTCAGGCATCAAACATAGTCAGAACTGCTCTCTTGCGATTTCTCGTGCATCTCACAACCAATTTTTTCGACATCGTTAGTGCGCTGTTGGTATTTTTTAGTTGTGGACTGGTGCTTGCAAAGTGCGGCGCCTTGTTGATATTCAATTGTTTAAATTTCATTTGATTAGAGCCCAAGCGACGCATCTACCGAGGTATGGTATCATTGAATACATCGACCGTTGTGCATCATAGCGCAATAGCCTTGGCAGGCACGAGGACGCCGTTACTCCGCCCTAAACATTGCGTTGGGTCCGACGGGGGGCTGGGGTAAGAGCCGAGCGCTTTTTGTTAGTCCTCCCGAACTTTCCTTTGAATATACGGAGCACTTCTCGTCGTGCAGCCATCTGTGGGGCCGTTGTCCATACGCTGTGTGAAACCGTTTATCATTGCTTAGGTGTGCGCATAAGCAGCGCAAGGAGGCGGGTGGCACAGCATGCACCTCTTGAAATCAATTTCTAGATCGTTCTTCCACCGCAAGGCTGAAAAGGGTTGAGGCATTTGTAGCCGAGGTCTACCTTTTCTACCTGGAGCTTGTCCGACCTCGCGAACATTCAAGTAATAAGAGGCAGCACACGAGGTCACCGGCGAGCTTAGCATTTAGAAAAACACGGCTAAAGACTCCAGACCTCCTGGGCCTGTCTGTAAATTCTCCTAACCACTCTCATTAGAGGAGAGTTCTTGCAAAACAACGACGCTGTGCACAAAATAGCAATGTACTTCTCGTTCTCTCATGATGCCCGCCAAAAAAAAAATTCCCAGGTTACGGCAGAAAACAAAAAGATGAAAAAAAAACATAATGGTAAACTGGTTCGGCAAATGCAATTAGAACATTCCAAAACGCCTTATAAATCGAATGGCATATTGCCACCTATAAAGTCCCTATATCTGAGATACAAGCAAGAAATAAAACAAGGTACCAAAAGCTGGCAAAATGTAAATGAAGCGAAGAGAGAATTAAGAAGTGATAGTTGAAGTGGGCAAAGAAACCCGATTCAATCCAGCACATATCCTCTCGTCTGCTTTGCATGGTCGAGATCGTTCAAAGCGCCCATATCTGCGGTCATAGCAGCATAAGCAAGGGTATCAAAAAAATGGTGCGGTATCATAGCCGCAGCATAAGAATAAAGCAAAAAAATATTCCGACCAGTAGACAATGATGTCGGTCATTATTCCCAACGCCTATCCGAGCTAACACCAACACGCTATGCTCCTAAGTAGAAATAGCAACACGCGCAAAACAGTCGGCGAAGCAGAATGTTTGTGTCAGAGGCAATAGATGGGAAGAGTAGAGGCGGGAGTTTGGTGGGTAAGAAAGTTAGTTTCGGATAATAGTAAGGCTGGGGGAAAGCCCATGTCGATATTAATACAGAGTGGTGAAATGTAACTGCGCTGTAAGGAAGAAAGGAAGCAGAAAGCAGAAAGCAGACAATTAAGTCCTCTGCTAACCCAGCGTCCGGCCGGAATGAATAGCCTGCACACTCGCTGGTCGAGGTGCGACTGGGCTTGGGTGAAGAGGAGATGTTGCGGCGCTGCTGAAGGGGTTATCGTGGTATTGAGGCGGGTGGCGTACAGGGTCCCAGGTCTCTTCGCTCAAGACACTTAGATAGCCCTCCCCGACCTGATCTCGCAAAGCTTCAATTTTGCGTCTGTACAATTCACCACCGACATCCCAATCCTGAGGCGCTTTCCACAGTGTGGTTGGTAATGCAGAGGTGTTTGCTTTCGTCGGAGTGCGCGGAGTATCAAGAAGGACTGGAGGCTTAATCGTGGCCTGGAGAGGCGTCGGCATAGGTCTTTCTGAAGGCTGATCCACGCCGACTTGTGTTTGCGTCTCAGCGGTCGCATACACGGAGCTGAGCTGCAGGGGTGGAGCTGCATTGTTCCGGGAATGCTTTTGTTTTTCTTCATACGACAGAAGCGTTTCTTGGGCGAGCTTAGCTGGCAAGGTGAGAGGGCTTTCGGCTTCATGGGAGATGCGGTAACTGCCAGTCGTGATCGATGGTAACGAGGCACCCAGTACGGCAGCGGGTGATAGATCTATCGAATCTTCAGTGTAGGGTGTCTCCGGCTGTGCCAGTATTGTTGCAGACCGAGCCGTTGCATCATTGGTTGCAAGGTCAACAATCCTTCTCTTTGGTGCCCTTTTCCGACGAGTTGAGCTCGAATTTCCGTCGCTAGAAATCGTCCGCACGGAAGGCTTCTCCTTCCTCAAAACCGCAGGTTCGCGGGGAGCGTCATAGACAATAGCCGGTTTGCTCACATCTACCGCCGGTATCGTGGCAACAGGCGGCGGTTTTATCACAGGTACAACAGCTGGCAAGGGAGCACGCTCAACCAGGTACTTTCTCTCGGAATAATTCGGGCCGGTGGCGTCGATGATAATATCTTCAGTATAGCCCGGCGTCTTTCGGAAAAGATTTAGGATTGTGATGCGGTAGTCTTTATGTGTCCGGGTGAAGGGATTGCCGCTGACCCAAACCTCGCGAATTTCAGGGATACCAGTCAAGCGAGCGAGTTCCATTGGATCAGTCAGGCCGTTGTCGCGGAGGTCCAGTCGCTCGAGCGGGTACAACTTCTCGATACCGGCGATAGACTGCAGGCGGTTGGCCCTTAGGTTCAATGCTGTGATAGCAGGTAACGGAGAGTGTGCAAGGGAGTGCAATGAATCGATCATGCAGTGTGACAAGTTCAAGGCACGAAGAGCAGTCAAAGTTGCTAGGCTGTCTGGAATCTGCGTGAAGAGATTGCAGGAAAGGTCCAAAGAGTGAAGGGTATTGGACAACGGGGAGAGACTAAAGGCAGGGATAGAGGTGAGAGAATTGTCGGAAAGGCTGAGGTGCTTCAGAAAGCGCCATTTCGAAGCTGGAACAACGCCCACGGTCAACAGATTCGAAGTGCTTGCCCGGCGATTGTGCCAGGAATCAGACAGGCTCGAATGCGAGCTCCCTGAGCCGGAACGATGTACTTTGTGCGATCCGCGCACATAAGAAGCCCCGTTGCGCGAGCTCGAAGGACGCCGTGGTGAGTGGCTCCTCGGGCGCGATGATGACTTGGAGGGTGAGTCTGGTGATGCCTCGTCACTGTTTGACCGAACAAGGGAAGGGCGGAAGTCGCCATGGTGGCCTGCAGAAGCGGAATCACCGTCGTTCTGCTCATCCCCGACAGGTTCACTAATTACAGAGCCGATACGCATGTCAAGTGCTGAGCTGCGAGGGTTTGGGGATCCTGGCATCGATATGCTCTTGTGTAGCTCGGCGTGCAGAATAGATGGGCTGCTCCGACGTGGGCTCGTGCCCATACCTGTACTAGAGCCGCCAAATGGACCAATTGTTGGAGAAGCTTGCGTTTTGGACGTCCGCCTTCTCCGTTTATCCATGTCGTCCAGCACAATGTCAACAAGAATCTCGACAGGGTCATCGATGCATGCGCGCTTCAACGTCAGAGATCGCAATTGGTCAGCAAGGCGATCCCAGCCGAAAAATTGGCGGAAGTCCATATCGCAGACTTCCAGGGCTTGCACGTTCTTAAACACATATAGCGGCACAGCTGAGTCGAAAGGGAATTCCTCATAGCCCCGAATAAGACGTGCACGCCAATCGGGAGCTAGTCGTAGACAAGGGATCTTGGTGAAGGCCGAATATAAGTACTTGAGGTCGGCTTGCAGGGCAGCCTTCTGTCTCTCCGTGCGAGCGGCGGAGATGCTCGAGCCGAGACCGAAAGTGGCCCATAGTGCAGACATGCCCGACATCACGCTGCGGATACTCGATACTGAACGAATCGACCCAACATCAGAGCCGCGCGTCTTTGAGTGCTGCGACTGGCTCAGGAAAGAAACGTAGTTTGTAGAAGCAGCGGCATCGTGAATGTTCTCAATCCGGACACCCATAGGCCCAACCGGAATGCTCAGCTCCTCAAAACGGGACAGCAAGTAGAACAAATGATGTGGCGTGAGAGCCAGTTTTGTCGACTTAACGCTGTGTGAAGTAAAATTTAGTGATCCGAGAGACAGGGCGGCAGCGAGAGAGCTCGATGTGGAGGAGGAAGTAGATGGCCGCTCTGGCAGGGTAGGTGACGAGGCGCTCGTCGGCAGAGATGAGACGCTCTGCGAAGGGCCATGTCGAGAAGCGGACTGTCTCCGGAACTGCAAAGCGTTTGCAAGGGCTTTTTCATGCGTCCGCACGAAAGTGGCCAGTTGCTGGTAAAGTGTTAGTAGATAAACTTGATGGTCGGTTTCGCTGTTCTGCCGTCTGCAAGTCGACGCGGACACACCTTTATAAACAACTCCCCGTCTTCCGAATCCATGGTTGCGGTTATGAATGCATCGGGGACAAATGCTAGTTGTGCGTGAGGTCGATAGGTCTGCGGCGAAGGGCTTTATGTCTTCTTCGTTTCGGTGACTTAAAAGAGGTACGGCGTCGCACTTGGCCGAGGTATTGCCGTCTCAAGGGATCGTCAAACGGCTGTAGCACAGAAGGCGAGTCAGTAAGACGTTCACTCTTGTTTTTGGAGCGAGTTACAGAACGAGAAGCAGAAACAAGTCGGCCGCGCGGGTAAGACAAAAGGGGGCCGCAGACAGGATGTTCGGAGGAAAGAAAAGGGCTGTCTCTCGGAATATTAAACAAAACGGATCAAGACGCAGTAGCAGAACGATAAATGATCGGTGCATGATCATTGCCAAAACATGCCAAATCGTAGCTTGTCGTCCAGGAGTTCCCGGGATCCAGTCCTGGAAATGGCTTGTCAAATATCCAGCATCCCGAGAAGCGAACTTGTCAAACGGGGAACAGAAGACAAGAAACGCAGTGGAACAAGGTGGTGACAGAGAACAAAGAAAAGGAACAACCGGAGATCCAGGCGGGCGTGGAAATGCGCACGTTGCGTTGACAGTTTGCCACAGCTCCTAGGCGGCGGCCAGCTCAAGACAACACTTGAACATTACTAAAACAAAAAGGAACCAAAACAAGAAAACATGACAGGCTGACAAGGCTTTCTATACGAGAGGGGTTCCGGAAGCTGAGTCAACTGGGGAAACCGTTTCTCATTCCTGCCGTAGTGCGTGTGTGTGCGAGCTGCGTGTCGCAGTGTTGTTCTTCACGAGGCCAGTGACAAGCGTTCCTGACCTCCTCATAAGGCAGACGGAGACACCGCGGGCGCGAATGTGAAGTACCAAGGCCAAGTGTCCGGTGCAGGTCCTAGCCAGGTGACTCGATGCGGCGGGTTTTGTCCACTCCTTTATTCTCGCTGTCTCTCGTATGTGTATTGTCTCCCCGGCGCAGAAAAAAGATTGCGAAGGGCAGCAGGCAGCAAAACAAGACAGTGAGTGGAAAGATTAGAGGATCAATAAACGAGGCAGCTGAACAGCATGGCGAAGGGTAGGGAAACGGCGAGAGAAGAGGCACAGGCAAAACAAAGAAAAACAAGAAAAGCAGTGTGTAGGCAAGGCAATACGCCCCAAAAGCGATCACGCGAGACGCGCGCGAGGACCGAAGCTGCATACCAGAGGGAAAAGATGCACAAGACGCAGGCCGAAAAGGAAACAAACGGGCTTTGGACGATGCGCAAAGTGCAGGGGCTGGAATGCGCGCCGCGGGGTACCAAGAGAAAAAAGGCAGGAGGGCGATATTTCGAACCGGGGCGATTCCAAGAACAAACACGAAAACTGAAATGGTGAGATAAATGCAGTGAAGGGGAGGTGCTATTTTTGCTGCTGGTTGTTTTTGTGTTTCTATCGTCTTCTTTTCCGGGATTTGGACGGCAGTATTTCACGAATTGGGCAACAGAGAGAGGACTAGAGGAAGGGGATCTGGCCAACAAAAGCTCGGACAAAGATACGGCAGGAGCGACCAACGCTAGCGGAAACGAAGCAGAAAAACGCGCGATTACCAACATCAAAGTAGAAGAGGCAGGTAGAAACAGAGAGATAACAGAGCGCGATAAGATCAAGGCACCAAAGCAAAGAGCTGCTGAATGAGAGACACTCACCAATCCAAACAACAACGTGATCCAAACAGACCAGACGTGTAAGATCCTTCCCCTTGAAGTATAACTTAGCCCAATGGAGCCTGACACACGACGTTTAGGTGAGGGTCTTGAGGAAGCCCTGGGGGCGCCCGGCAAAGTTGAAGGGCAGGAAAAATACTGGAGACGAGACGGCGGAAAGGACGATCGATGGTCGGTGGACACGAGAGATCGAGAGGTCTTTGTCGGCGAGGAAGGCGCAGGTAAAGGACGGCGAAGGACAAACAACAACAAAATGGAAAGAGCACACAGAAAAAAGAACAGAGAAAAGAAGAAGAAAAAGACGAAGAAGAAGACGAAAATGCAAGGACCACGAATCGCTTCTCAGATTTCGGTCCCAGTTCCCAAACAACAAAACAACCCAGGCCGCACTGTTCCTCTTTCTCTTATTCTTTTCAGTTTTCCTCGGACGTCTCACGTCCTCTCTTCTCTCTTTTCTCTTCTCTCTTCTCTCGTCTCTCGTCTCTCTGTTTTTGTTCACTGATACTCGTCGGGGAGCACCACCTCTCTACGGGCCAAACAACAAACAAGAAAAGGGAAAAGGAAGGAGAGGGAAAGGAGGGAGAGGAAACGGGAAATTGGCGACTGGGATGAGGGGGGCTGATTTGGTTTTAATACGCAGTAGCATGCCATCCTTGCTGGCTGGGCTGGCCTTGCCTGAGGGCCGGGGCTCGATCGGTGGCCAGCGCCAGGACCAGAAGGTAATATCCATTGACAGGGGGGAGGGGTGGCGGGCGAGGGCTCTGCGTGGATGGCGTCGCTAGTTCCAAACAAGGCCGACTGCGCTTGTGGGGACAGGTATTCCAGGGTCCTCGGGATGCCTGCTGCCCGTCAGCGTATACGGAGTACTGCTGGGGGGGAGGGGGTCGCGATTGTATCTCAGTTGTACTGAGCGGAGCAGTAGCGCGCGCAGGTTAATTACAAGTACTTGTACAAGGAAAAGCGGCAGGACACAAAATACGGAGCAAGCACCTAAGCCGAACAGACGAACGAAGCGAGATAGAGCGTCAGCACCGACATGAGAGGGCTTGTTTGTTTACCATCCTCCTGTAATCCGTACTCCGTATTCATTGGGAAGCGTGCTGCAGCAGCAGCAAGAACACAATCTTATTTCTGACGGGCGTGTGTGGCATCTCGACAGAGGGGAAAAAGACAATGGCCCCAGAAAGGCCTGCCTCTGTTTCTCGTGCCGGCCTCCTCTTCTCCTTGCCGCCGCCCAAAAGGGCAAACGCCCGGCGGGCAGCGCCAACTGGCCAATAATGGCCGGGGGGAGGCCGACGCATGGCCTTGCACGGGAACCCTCGTCATTTTTCTTTTCTTTCGTTCTTCTTTCGTTTTCTTTTTTCTCGCCCCCCAGCCGGCCCCCCTCCTTCTGCCCTCCCCATTCGCCCTGCATCTTCCCTGCTGTGGGCAACCTGGCACACAGCGCCACAGTGGTCCCGTTTGCGTGCAGGAAGGGGGCTGCAGGCCGCAGCAGGTCGTCCTCATGCTGAGAGCAACGCAATGACACGGAGTACTCGTACACAGCACCTGCAGGAGATGCAGGAATACCTTGCGTTCCTTCGTTTTGGAGACCGGCGCTACTGTATGCACGCTGTGCACAATACATATGTGCATATAGGCAGGGGCCAGGGGACGGCAGCAGCAATGGCAAGAAATAAAAAGGACGGGCAATATGTGCGTCGCGACAGACGAGGGTCCGGCAGACGAGGGCCAGGACGGGACAGGAGGGAGGCAGAAGAGAAACAAAGAAACCCAGTCCCAAATGCGGTCCTCCAGATACAACGACACGCAAGGCACTGCATGTCCCACTTGGCCTCCAACTGGATGGATGCTGAGAAGATCGGCCACAACCTGGAACGACGGTGTGCACCATCTACATCCCTTTTTGCCCTTTTGCCCTTTTGCCCTTTTTTCCCTCTTTTCCCTCTTTGCCCTTTGAGGATGTATCAGAGACAATGATAGGAGGAACATCTTCACCGCCACGGCGCAAGGCAGTGACGAAAAACGAAGGGTGCATGCGTAAGATAATACACACCATAACCGCTTTCTCGGTGTCTCTTGATCAGCATTCCGGTCCTTCGAGAGAGAGAGACAGCCGGCGGCGTTGCCGGCGCATTTGCGTAAGATATTTTTTACCACGAGGCCGTGTGCAATGAGCTGCGGCGCTGGTGGTGTGTTGCGCAGCGCGTGCAAAAGTACGAGCATGGCACCAGCTCGCAGGCGGCACGAGGATGCAGGAGTGGCCTCGTCGTCCATGAGTCGTTCGCTCCTCCAAACTGGCGATATGGGACTCAGCCTGGTTCGATGGTGACCCGCAACACAAGTCACAGCACGGCCGTCGAGCTCCGTCTGTGCCCCCTATTTTCTTTCAATATCGACAGCAGCCGCCTTGTTCAGAGACCCCTCTCCGCGCAACAGCTGTTACGCGCTACGGGACGCCAGCAGATAGCGCCGGAGCCAAATGTCGTCCCAGGTTGGTCGCAGGCGCTGTGCGAGATGCATCTCCAGCCTAGCCCTGTATGGCATGCGATGAGGTTTACGACATAATTACACTACGGCGCGGTTAGCGTCCCCATCCTAGTCCTGAAGAAAACGATGACCCTGCGAGTAATAATCCGTTCTCGTGCTCTGTGTCGTCACGCCCTCGGCGCACTGGATGCTCTCGCAGACGGGGGCTGAGATGCGCTAGAAAGTACGCCATGCCTGGGTTTTTAGCGTCGCGATGGGCAGCGGCGGAGACCAACAGCAAAAGGCGAAACGAATGAGAACCCCTCGTTCTCTCTCCGGAGAGATATCAAGATAGCGACGCAGAGATGTGGAAAGTGGAAAATCCACAGCCATGCCGTTTCCGTCTCCGTCTCTTCCAGCCTCGCCTGCCGCGCGGTGGGTGGGGATGACCAGAGGCAAACCAAACCCAAGCAGGAGAAACGTGAATTCTTCCATTGCTTCCCTTCCCTTCGTCAATCCGCTTTGTTTCCAAAACGAGGGGGGTTCTTGGCAGGCCGGCTTTTGCTTTCTCAATTGGCAATTCTGGCAAATTGTAGATGACGGGGATTGCCCTTTGCCCCCTTTTGTATTTTTTGCTTTGTCCGTTGTCTGTCTCAATTGTGTTGTCTCCTGTCGACCTGTATGTTGCCCGGGGCGTTAACTGCACCGGACAGGGAAGGGAAAACGATCGCAGAGAAACAGGACCGCGACGACTGTGCTCTGGGAATGATCCCAGGTTGTCCAGAAAAGGCTCTGGTTCTCGTCGTGGCCCCCCCACGGCTGATATCCTTGTTTGCATGTCTCAAATCAGCGGTGAAGAAAGGAAAAGCGTGCTAAACCAACTATTTGCCATTATTGGCCTGGCCTCGACATTTTTTCTATTTTAGTGTCCTGCTGGAGTGGCATGTGGGCGTGGGTGTGCCACCTCCTCCGACAAGGCCTCCCGAACCCTCGTTGGATGGCGTGCGGCGGCTGTACGTCGTTTATGGTTGCCCCAACTTTTGTTTTCGTGAAAATACGCACAGACACGAGCGGTGACATGTGGGTTTCCCTTGCCGGTGCCGTCTGCCATCCTCAATACAACCCCCGAACTACGGTCGGCCGCTGCAATAAGAAACAAGAAAGGGAAAAGGGGAGAAAAGAAGATATCTTTGGTAATACAGAGTACATCGCGCATATATCGGCTCCTATACTTAATTTATATATACAGACGATCTGCTTTCAAACACGGCTCGTAACCTCCTCCCTCCCCGTAATAACGGGGAATGGATAAGGGTGATTTGCAGGAAATACGCCTGTGAGCCGCCGCAAACGCCCGTCATCGGCCCAGACAAGTTCGACAATGCTTTCCGCCTCGTTATCTTGGCGTCGTCACAGGTTACAGGCGACTAGTACAGTAGCAGCAGCAGCAGCAAAATAAATTCGCTCCGGTACAAAGGAAAAGCAAGGGCAACAGTATGAACGCCGAGAATGAGGAAAGCAAGACACAACTTGGGAGAGAACAGATATCTGCGGCGCGGATCGCATTACAGAATCTCCACTTGCGTGCATATCGAGCAAGACCACCTTTGACGCCTCTGAATCCCTTGGGGACCCGTCTGCTCAGTGGCATCACAAAGTGCCGTCCCATCTCATCTCGCGCCTATGCACCTTTACCTCGGTGGAACTCGTCCAGTGCATCCAATCAAGAATTGAACGAGCCTTTCCATAGTCCAAGGCGGGAACAGCGTTATCGTTTGTATTTTTCTGGTCCCCCATGCGGGTAGAGATTTGGGCAGACTAGGAAAACGTATGGAACGAATTTGGGTAAAGCTACTTTCATCAAGCTCCGCAAAAGAAGGCTGGCAGACGGATCGACAGAGCACCGGACGATCCTTGCCCTTTGATCGCCCCTTTTCCCTAATCTCGCATGTCCAATGTCTCTGTTCTGCCAACAGCCACGAAGAAAGTCCCGTTTAGTGGGCACGCGCAGATGGCATCACCACGCCTTACCTCCTCTGGCACGGAGCTGCAGAACAGACGACAAATGAGGTAGCCCATGTGCTAGCAAACCTTGTCTTGCATTCTCATTTGGAGCTGAACGAGGGACCCTGCGCCAATGCGGCCTGCAGCTTTTGCCCCAAGATTGGCCCATTCGCCTTACGACGTTTTCGTGCGCCTCTGTCCTCCACCCGTTGAGGCATGGCCTGATTCGACGATCGCCACACAAAGAGTAGGAGCACGGGGACGAGTATCGGTCGTCAAAGCCAGCCTGTCGTTTTTGCTTCCACAGACCGGTACATCGGCATCGTTCTGTCACAGCGGCTAATTCACATTTACTCTGAGACTGCATTGCATGTAACATACTTCGTACTAGTCTATAATTCGCTTTTCTTAATTTTCCTGTTTTTTTTTGTTGTTTTTTTCGGGGACGTATTTCCTTGTTTAAAAAAGAAGTCACATCGCAACTACACCTACCGTTGCACCGGACCGGCACATGGCTTGCCCATCCTTTATGGTTACGAAACTTATATTTGCTCGCCCCATGCACCTCTTTGGTGTTTCTTTTTGCCGTTCTCCCTCTTCAAAATACCGTATTGTCCCACCACACGGACGGCTTTCCTCCCCTCTCTCGGGTACTTGCAGATGGAAAGGGTGAAAGCGACTAGTTGGAGCAGACCACGAGGGGAGCCGCCCGCGGACAAATCATCCCAGCACATGCGCAACAGAACAATTGTCTCATGTTTTTTTTGTGCGTCCTTCTAGTTGGCAGGAACAAAAACGCGTCGAGGAGCACAAAAGCTGACTGGCGCACTAATACCACGAACGCACGCCATGCATACAAGAAAGAAACATGCGAGTGTTCTCTCCTCGAGACATGCGTCACGGCCTGTCTCTCCCGTCGCAGTCTTGTCACGACGGAAATATCCCGAACCTGTCATCAGAATATGAAACGAGTTCTCTGTATCGCAGGATATCTTGGCCTGGCTCTATTCTGGGCAGCTTCTCCACTGACTTTATCGATCGACGTAGTCATGTGTGCATGCCAATCTCCTCATAGCCCACATGCAGTACCTGTATTCGTACACTAGAGTGGCAGACATGAGAATGCTCGTACTTGCACAAGACGGACACACCACAAAGCGTTAGGAGGTGCCGAGCTTGACGCATGGATGGCAGAAGGTCCCGATGGTGAAGGCAAAGAAAACAACAGAAAAAGAATACCGTAAGATATTGTTAAAAAAAGAAAAGGCCCCATACCGCATGTTTCTAGTGCTCGACACCTTTCCGACCAGTAATGCAAGCCTCCGGTGCACTCGTATTCCTTCGCCGCCATGCCAGCGTGCTATTTGCCAGAATGCCCGTGACGTCATGCCGGCGGCCGACTTACACGCTGCGCCGCCAGGCGGGTGTCATCGGATGGTAAGATACAGGGTGAGTCTTACGCCCCGAGCAGCCGCAGAACACCCAGCGTGACTCTGTCACCCCAGCAGTGATGGGAGGCCATGCTAGCTCACATGGTTCTGAACCCCGTATTTTTCTTACACTGTGATTCTCTGGTCTCCCATTCTCTCACTCCTTGCCACAAATAAGACCTAATTTGCAGCACAGTCACAAGCTCACATGCTTCCCTCCACTTTTGCGAGTTTGGAATTCTACAATCTACACCTGAAAGATATGCAAATACGGCATCTTAACAAAAACGACCTAGGATAGGAGATCACGGCGGTGAGGAAGGGGACACCAGTTGCCCACATGACGGTCGCTAGAATCGATCGAAAGCTAGGAGCTGCCTGTCAAGAAAGAATAGCCATACATGCGTAGTGACTTCTAAGAGTGCTCTCCCATTGTGTGTTGCTTTGATGCTGTGGCCCTCGTTTTTATCTTTTTTCGTTTTCGACAGGATGGTGCTGAGAGCCGCCATGCCCAGCCACCGAAAAGAACCCACACCAGCGTCAAACTGTCCGGACCAATCAGTTTGCTGCCTGTCGGTGCACGTCCCTGTCCTGGCCTCTTGCCTTTTTCTCGGTCGTTCCCGCTGGGCTGCGCTTCCTCGCTAAACCACTCCCTCCTAGGCAAAGACCCGTCCCGCATCCACCAGGCGGACGCTATGGAGGATAGTGTGTGTGGCTTTATTGGTCTTTTCATGGCTCTCACGAGAGAGGCAGGCGATACTGAAATCTTTGTGTGCTCGCACCACATCTCCTGCCCGAAGACTATGCAGCAGAATTTTCATCTTTTGTCCCTGTCTCCCTTCCGGTTCTCTGTTGCCCAGTCTAGTGATTGGTCACCAGCGTTTACGTTTCAGCGCAGCGTTGCAGCAAGGCCAAGAAAGGAAGCAGTGAAGAAGAAAAACAGAGTAAGATACGTCGTAGTCATTGGTTTGCCCCTCTGAAAAGTCCCTGCGTAGATTTCAGACTTCCACCGAAGCCGAACCCTTGCCATGTCTGCTGCATCTCCCCCCACTCGTTTTCTGTCATCCTCTTTTTTCACTTCTCCCCTCCCTTTCCTCTTCCTTGCTACCCCTCCCCCCCTCATTTTGGCCTCGCCTTTTCTTCTTGTGCATTGAAAGGTGGCAAAGATGTTTTTCGAGTGTTCGAGGCTAAAGCGTAGCCGTAGAAGACGCCTGGCTCTCTTTGAGTGCTCCCCCGTTTCTCCCTTTCCCACTCCTCGTAATGCTTCTTGCTCTCCATTGCCTTCTGATTGTAGTCGTTTCTTCTACTCTGACTAGGATCTGCGCTCTTGGTAGTGGATAGTGTTCTCGCAGTGCAAAGTTGCTAAAAGACATTTAGGGTCTCCTTGTTGCCGATCATTCATCCTTCCTCGTCCCACTCTGCCAACTAAAAACAGACGATTTCGGTAACTGCCTTTTTCCCTGCGCTGGCCCAAAACGGCTATCCGGTGAACAGCGTTTCCGAGCGGGCTATTCGCTGCCAGTGAGATGGTGCCCGGGGAGGGGAAGGGTTTGGTGTACAAGATAATTTACGTCAAGCTACAAGGAGCGGGCACGGGAAGAAAAAAAAAGGTGTGCTATCCAGATTTTCTTCTCGTTTCTTCCGGTCGTGGCAAATCCTGCGCTTCGGGCGGTTGCTTTCATTTTCCTCCTTACGCCTAGCCTCTACAATACTCGCACCTTAGACGTCTCAACATCAATATCCATAAATTAACAAGAAAAACACCTTTAAAAGTTTCTGGCTGTCTTACGATCCCGAACTGGCCTCCGTGTGGTCATGGAACGATGTGTCGACTTTGTTAGGCTTCCCCTAGTCAAATGAACTTCAGAGATTGAAGCACTACATGGAGTACAAAATACAATCAATACCACCAATACCATCAAACGGCTACATCTAGACACCGGCTTTCTGACTCACAGAAATAAAGGACAAAATCAAGCGGTCAAGAACGGATCCAAAGAAAGCAAAATCTATCAAAGGTAATGTGACAGAACAGCCCAGACTAAAGACGAAAGGCAACCAGACCCGATGGGGGGCGGAATGTCATGGCCTCCTATTCGATGTTGCCCATGTTTGAAAGGTGCAAAAAGAAAAGAAGATGCAGCAGAGTGTGTCACACAACTTCGATTCGTCTGCCACAGCTGATACGTCAATGGCTCTCAAACTCCTACGTTCTGACGTCTTGCTCACCGCTTCGATTTCGATTTTGATATGCTTCTTTTTGAGGGGAAAAAATATTCATGATCCTTCTGCCGAAAGTAAAAACAAAATCACCAAATGAAAAAAAATTCTGATTCTGTGCCGTCCATGGGCCTGCTCTCATGCAGATGCAGATAGCAAGAAAGCGGAAAAGGTGTGTGTGAAGATGCGACTGCACAAACGAGAGGGCGTGTGTGTGTACCTACGCGGGATGTATGTAGTTTTGGCTCTTCTTCTTCTGTCGATCACGCCTCTACTCTTCATTGCTGTCCTGTTCCATATAAACAACTGCCACACTTCGCCTAGTGATAACGCAGGAGGAAGTGTGCGTGTCCCATACCGTACATCTACAAGTATGTGCATGGAATCCCCCCGGCCCCGCCCCCCCAATGTCTCCTCAAGACCCCCGCTCACTCTACTTTATTATGCATTGCAAACTACTCCGTATTCCTCTCTTTCACATACAACTACTTTATGCTACATGCAGCTCAGTTTTACACCGTCTCGCATATTTTCCTCAAAGGAAGGTTGGCAAACATGGGGGGGCGCACTTGCATTCGTCTAGCTCTTCCATGCCATCTCGCAAATCCCCATATGCTCTAGAGGAGGGGCCCTCGTTTCTTTTGTTCCTTGCCTTATGCCTGCCACCGCTTATACCTACCGCTTAATTCAGCTGTGCATATCGGCTAATGTGGAGAGCATTTTAGCGACTGCTATCCAGGTCGCGCGCTGCCGTTTCGTCCTCCAATTTTGTTTTCCATATTCAAGACTAATACACGTGGTTCCCGAAGTTATAAACAGATGCAAGGCAAAAACAAGAGCAAACGAGGGAAGATGCGATGGAAGCATGCAGCATCTAGTAGGGCGCAGAATTAATTTTTTTCACGCTGGACACAGGATTCAAATTCAGGAAGTGGTTTTTCTGTACACACTTCACTTCTTGCTTGAGACAGGCACGACCTAAAATGTTTTTTCTATCAAAAGTGTACTCCAGCTCCACAATGACGCTTTCCACACTTAGGTAAGTTAATTGTCGTTGTTATCGTGGACCGGCAAAGCAAAAACCTGATTTGACTTCCCAGTGCCCGCAGCCCCTATTTGCCAACGGTGAGATATATCTCGCTCTCTCTTTTTCTTCTTATTGGAAATCATTATATTGTCGATGTGAAGCTCCTTACGTACGCCTCCCGTCATTCTGTGTTGATCGCCGGCCATCGGTCTCCACTCAACTATCTTCCCTTGGTCCTTGAAGTAGTGGCCTTGTTCGGCCGTTTCTTCTCGTAGGAGGTCACAAAAGTAGGCCACAATTTATTTCATTTCTTGGAGCGGACATGTTGAGATCGTGCCATGTGGTAACGGGAGCGTTGAAATTATTTTTTCAAACGAGGGTTATAAAGTACTTATACTGCACGCGGTTTGATATTTGTAGAAGATCTGTTTTCTATACTACATGTTGTTTATTGATGTTATTGCTAATGGAAATGTGGAAATATGGGACAAGAACGAGATATTTAATTGCCAACAATTACCAGGATAAAGGGGATGTACAGGAAACGGGCAGACGCGGGAACTGCCTTTTGCAGCCTGCTGTTGGTTTTTTTACATGTTATGGCCCCCGTCTTGATGGCGATCTACCATCTCCCTTCTTCATAGTTAAGGTATTAGACGACCCTGAGAGCCGTCAAGTAATTATTCACGTGGTATTGTGTAGTGCAGCTTTTGACCAAACCAGGATTAAGGGAGTTTGGACATGATTTCTTTTCTTTGGTTTTATCCGCCCGACATGACGAGAAGAATAGCTGGGGAAGCTCTTGAAGTGTACACCCTTGTTACTCCTTTTGTCTTTTCTTTGATGGGTTTTATATCACTTACAGCGTTTTAATTATGTATTTATAAAGAATTTCGACTTTATTTTTAGCTCCCAGGGGTAAAACAACAACAGAATGCTCCATACAACCCAGCATAGCACTGTAAAAGATCATATTCCTACGAAATTTGAATTAAGAAGTATGATCACAAAAGACATTAAAGGTAATGCAAAAAATTAGTTATAGACTTCTACACATTTGGCCGTAAAGTCGATTTTGGATCTATACGCCATTTAAATTTTAAGACACGAATTTGAATATTTTCTACTTCTGCCTCCTATCGAACGGCATGTCGTGGGATTTGTTCATTGGGGAAAGAAACTGCTACTCATGTCGTTTTGATTATTTGTCTTTGTAAACGGGACGAAGTAGACGGCGTCGGAAGAGGCCTTCACGGGTGCATGACAGACGCTGGTAGACTGCAAAGTTTCTAACAAACTACCGCATCGCTACAAGCCATGATAGTTTGAAGTTTCTATTTACTACCAGTCAGAAAGGATTGCATCACGAGCCCGAATTTTAAGCATCTGAGTCGCATTACAGAGGCTTTGATAAGTGCCGCCATTTATCATAGGAAAATTGAATGTTCGAGCTGTCCCACTATCGAGTTTAGTCGCCTCAAAGCCTCATGTTGGCCTCCTGCTCTCTCATCTTTGTTTGATAGCACGACATGCGCAAATTTTACAAATAAATTGAAGGCCTGAGCATTTTGGTCAAGAATTTGGTCTAACTCTCGGCGCTTCCCACCAGGGCTTTTCAAGACATCAGTCTTCAACTTGAAATCAACGTTGAGGAGGTATCAACCGTGCATTTTGAATAGATCAAAAAATATACATGAGTCGCCATGTGGCCTAATCATCTACCAGCCAACTACTTATTTTGCTTACACGTACTTTTTTAACTATTTCTTGTTTGTATATGTGCGTTAGGAGGTGCTACTTTTGGGGAAATGGGCACAAGCCTGGTCACATTACCGGCGATCAAATCAAGAAAAACTTTAAAAAAAAAGGGAACACAAGCAGCCAGGATAGTACAAAGCCTACGAAAAAAAGGGAGCCCCGAAGATTGTGCATTCATAACAACGAAGAATGATTGCTGTATGAAGAAGACGAGACGTGTCACATAAAACAAAGAGGACAAAATGGGGCGGGAAAAAAATTCAGGGGACTAGGAAACTACAGCCAAAAAAAAAAGGGATAGCTATCTGGTGACTCGGAGGGCACCAAATTTTGCAATAAAGCATGTTTGGAAACTAGGTAGCAAAGCCGTCTCCGTGATGTACGTATCCCCCTTAAGGGTTTCCGACCTGCTAGGTGCTGCGAAAGTTTATTTATTGTTGGTATCCCTCTCAATCTAATTACCGTATCCAATCGGTACTGCCTAGAACTTGGCTTGCGAACTCGGCTGTGCCGGAAGGGATCAGCTCCCGTCCCTATGATCTTGCGTCTTAACTAGCACAGCGTAGGTCTCTGCTTGTGCGAGTAAGCTGTCCTAAAAAAAGCAACACGACTCCTATTGTGGACATAGAAGAGTGTGTCGTAGTCGGGGTGGTAGATATGGGACGAGCGTTTAAAGAATAGTGGGGGGTGGACTGCTCTATCCGGCAGTCGTGTGGAACGTGATGGAGATTTCCATTGTATCCGATGTACCCTTATTTTGCCGTTCTAATATATACCATATATACAAGTCGTAATGTCATCTCCGAACCAAAACAGCAATGAAGACTAGCCAGTCCTGTTATGAGTTATCTGTGACGGTCACGAGCCGGTCTAGGGCCCGGCCATTTTCCAGCGCCCATCCACCAGAGGTATCTAGCCTGTGGCCGCGGCCGTCCACTTTTATTGTGACGAAGCCATCACGCGAGAAGGCCCGCTGAATCTGCTTAAAAACGGTTTGGGCGCCCTGCCCAGCGTGCCGAAACGGAGCCGTCATCAAGTGATTCATCTCGTACTCGCGGTTCATGTTGCGCCGATCTTGTTCTGCACGGTGCGCCATAACACGCTCGTAGCCCGTTAACGGTACGGCAGCGGCGCTACCAGCGCCCGAAGCGCCGCCATTGTCACCGGTTAGGCCATACGTGGCAAGACGAGACGGGATCACCACGGCACTGGGAACCACGTACAGCTTCCGCGGCGGCAAGATGGGGAACACTCGGCCGATCTCGATCTCTAGAAACACGGGCGTCGGCGCGCCGCCTGCTTCTTTGGCCGCTTTGGCTGCGGTAGACGCGGCACCCTTACCGGCTAGAGCCTCAATACGCGACGCCGGCACAGCCTGGATCACGCGAACGATGCGGTTGCCGCCCATGATGAGGTAGATGCCCGCGCCAACCATGACCACGGAGATCACGCCGAATGCTTGTGGCACCCACCAGACCAGGTCCGGCGGTGGGCGCACAAAGACCGACCAGTAGTTGATCATAGTGTAGCCGATGCAGAAGAGGCCAGCGCCAAGGGTCGTTACGCGGAACCATAAGTGAGACGGCGCCTCGTACAGGAGAGTGGGCACCGAGCGGCGGCCGAACTGGTCGGCGAGGGAGCGCGCAGCGCCAGGTGTGGGGGCCGAATTGGCAGCGGCAGCAACAGCAGCGGAGGCTGACCGAGGCAGAGAGCCAGCAGTGGCACCAAGGATTGGAGAGGATCTTGGTTTTGTTGGCGGTGGCGACGTGCGCAGTGTTGGGTGTGTGTTTGGCATCTTGGCCTTTGCCTGCCTTTTTGCGCGTGCTGGCGAGGAGGAACAGAAGAACTGGGACGTAGGGACAGGTGGAGATCGGCATATGCCCAACCTCAGGGCGGGCAGGAAGTGTGAGCCACCGGCCATGCGCAGCGAGCTCAAGGCGGCGTGCTGTGTGTGGAGCATGTTGGCAGCAAGGCTGTGGTGGGTTAATCGCACGATGCCCGTGGAGAAGGACGCCATTGAGACTGCGATTTTGCAGATATTTGTTAGACAGCGAACAAATCAATCACCTGAGGTGGACATCGTACCTGAATGGCAACGGCTCGGGTGCCAATTGGCCAAGGCAGAGCAGGAACCTCGTGTGTTAGCATCGGCAGATGTTGGTTGAAGCTTAAATTTTTTTTTCGCGGTCAAAATGTCTGATGAGGTCGTGAAATAAAGTGGGGCCGCTTAACGCGCCGCGGCGACTGCAGACGCGCACTTATCCTTTTTGCGGCTCCCTCCTGGCAGGGCTTCGGCTTTTTTACTCTTACTTTCTCTGTGACGGAGGCGGCGATATAGCTTGTATCTTAACTTGAGCAATTCTCTCGGGGTCTTTAAAATCATATAATCTATTTTTACACATAAATACCACCCCACAAGAGAGGCTGCTTCATTGCGATGACCAGAGACACCATGCCGCCGTCACACGCCCCTCTCGAGCTGACGCTTGTCGTCGCTGCAACCCGCGACATGGGCATTGGGGCAAACGGCGGCCTTCCCTGGACGGGCCTGCGCAACGAGATGGCTTATTTTGCGCGTGTGACGAAGCGGGGAGATGTAAGCCCACGACCTTCTTAAGCCTCGCTCAGATATACAGAACGCACGGCCATCACACTGACAGCACATCGTTACAGGGCAACGCCGTCATCATGGGCCGCCGGACCTGGGACAGCATTCCGCCCAAGTTCCGCCCCCTTCGTGGCCGTCTAAATGTTGTGATCAGCCGGTCATTTGCGCCTGGTGTGCCAAAGGACCCGGCCGGCGGGCCTGACGCGGGACCCGTTAAAGCATCGTCTCTTGATATGGCGCTGGAGTACCTGCGGAGGCGGAACGAGGTGGCAGCAAGAAATTCTGCTTCGACGGCCGACGAAGCTACCCACATCCTCGATAAAAACGCCTTTAGCCGCGTCTTTGTTATCGGTGGAGCACAGATTTATGCGGCAGCACTGGGCCTCGCCGAGGCTCGACGTATCTTATTAACGCGCGTGCTGTCTGATTTTTCCTGCGATACGTTCTTCCCACTCGCCCTCGGCTGCTCAGAAAGTCCACGGGCGTCACCCGCAGCGGCATCAACTTGGGTGCAGCGGAGCCGCGAAGAGCACGCGAGGTGGATTGGCGAGGGGGTGCCCGAGGGGGTGCAGACGGAAAATGGGACGGAATACGAATTTCAGATGTGGGAGAGAGTAGATTAGATCCGGGGTTTACATCGCGTATGAGAACGGAAAACCGTCTATGCCAAAAAAAGCCCCCGAGATTAGAAAAAAAACCAAACGCCTTGATGCAAGCCATAACTTCCGCCTAACGTAACGTCGTGCCACCTTTTCTGCTTTGTGTCCCTTGGCAGCCGAAATCTGCGGCTAAAGTAGTAATGTACATGAAATGACTGTGCTGTCGAGGTAGCGGTGTTAGGAGAGACACAGCAACAAAGGGAAGAGAAGAATTCGATTTTTCTTTCTACGCTGCTGCCACCTGCCCCTTCTCACTTGCTTCGGCTGCATCAGCAGCCAACGAACCGCTCGCCTTGCGCTGCTCTTGCTGCAACAGGATGCCGAGCTCTTTTGTGGCCGGCTCATCTACGACGGCCAAGTCTGCTGTCGGCGGCAGCCATGAGAAGATGCCAGCACCGCCGTGCAGAATCACAGACTCGTCGGGCATCCGGTCGAGCTTGGCAAGGCTCCGGCGCATCCAGGCCACGACGGCGGCCAGGTGGCGCAGGTTAACGTCCGGCCGGGCCTTAAACAGGTTGCGCCAGACGGCGGCGGCCAGGACGGCGTCGCCCCGCACGAGGCCCTCGTCGTAGGCGACAATGACGCCCCGCCACGCCATGAACAGGTCCTGCAGGTGGCGCTGGCGCAGGCCCCGCGACGTGATGTGGTGGAGGCGGTCCATCTTGTCCTCAGCCTCCTGGAAGAAGTGGTCAGACAGCATGGACTGCCACAGCTGGTAGGTCTCTTTGTCGAAACAGCGGAGGCGCGTGACGAGGAGGTACATGTGCAGCATCGTTACCTGCGACCAGGTGCTGAACGAGGGGAGAAGGTTGAGCTCTGGGAGGATAAGAAGTTAGCGGGCGGTCCCCCACACAGCAGAGATCTGTAAAACTCTTCGCCGAAACTACTCACCTTCATGCCACAGCCCCCCGCCGACGCCAATCTCCTCGCCGTCCTCGGTCGTAGGCACTTGGTCGTTGCGCCGTGTCTCCTCCGAGATGTTGTATGCCGCCGGCCGCGTGCACTTCTGATACATTTGCCGTGTTGCGCCAAACGCGCCGTACGGCTCGACTGTCCGCTGAACTGCCTGCCGGGCCATGTCGCCGAGCCGCTCCGCAATGCCTGCGTTATGCGGAGTTGCATGATAGTCGCGGGCTGCTATGCCTGCCCGTCTCGCTTTTAATCGTGCCGGTGTAGACGCAACTTGGCTAGTGTGTTGCCGATGCTGCTGCTGCTGTTGGTCTTGGCGTGCCCAAATCGCCTGGTGCAGAGGCCGGGTATGCAATCCGGTCACGCCTCCCGCCGCTGTCGCTGTACTCGGTCGGGCGCATCGCGCGATGGCGCCGGTGCATGACCGGCAGCTGGGCCGGACCATTTTTGATATAGAGGACGTCGTAGCCGTGGGCGGCCTAGAGACGAGATGAGTGCTGCGACAATGATGGGAGTCGCGGCCGTCGGAAATTTCGCTCGATTGGCCCGCGGTCGTTGAAATGTTGACGAGAGAATTCCGCGAAACAAAAAAAAAAAATTGATCAAAAATTCGTATTTGATCCACGCTATCACACCCAATCACGTGATATCAAACTTCACCTCAGAGAGACGCTTTCTCTGTCTGTTTTTATCTCTTGTTTTTTCTTCTCGCATATTTGTTTCTATTTGTACATTTCCGATTTTGTATTTAAAATTTCTTCATATCCCCAAGGCCAGCTTCAGAACGTAAGTCTTTCTATTGAAATTTGGAAAATACTAAGGAAGCATTCGTGCCACCAAAACCAAAGCTGTTAGTCAAAGCAACATCGACCTGCTTCTGCTGAGGCTGGCCAGCAACAAAGTTAAAGTTTGCCCCAACATCCGGGTTGCTCAGGTTCAGAGTTGGGGGGACAATGTTCTGTATAGATATTAGTTAGAGCGACTCCATTTGGCTGAAATAAAGAACGAAAGGAGACTTACGTCAGCTATAGAGAGGACGGAGAAGAGGGCTTCAATCGCACCAGCAGCACCGAGTAAGTGGCCTGATGCGCCTTTTGTACTGCTCACAGTAATTTCAGACTCGTCGGTGACGCCGTCCTCTACCATGAGGGTGCGGATAGCAGATGCCTCCGCCTTGTCGCCAATCACCGTGCCGGTGGCGTGGGCATTGATGTAATCGACGTCGCGGGGCCGCAGCCCTGCATTTCTGAGAGCGCTGCGCATTGCACGGAGAGCGCCTACCCCGTTGGGATGGGGTGCCGTCATGTGGAAGGCGTCGCCGCTGCAGCCATAGCCTCGCAACTCGGCCAAGATGGGGGCGCCTCGGGCAAGGGCGTGCTTGAGCTCTTCCAGCAGCAGGACAACCGCGCCCTCTGCAATGACAAAGCCGGAGCGTTCCCGATCAAAAGGGCGGCAGCACTGTGTGGGATCCTGCACATGGTCCTGACCGGAACCGGGGGTGGCCAGCGACCGGGACCGGCCAAACCCGGCGAACGTCAGGGGATGGACACAGGCTTCGGCGCCGCCGGCCACCATGACGTCGGCATCGCCCAGCGCAATGAAGCGGCCCGCATCGCCAATAGAGTGGGCACCGGTCGTGCAGGCCGTCGACACAGAATGGTTGGGGCCCTGAAAGTTATGGCGCATAGCCACATGGCCGGCTGCCATGTTGATGAGAATGCGCGGCACGAACAGCGGCGACACGCGCTTGTAACCGCTGAGGTGGAGGTCCAGGCTGGTCTCGTAGATGTCGTTCAGGTTACCGATGCCGCTGCCAATACACACCCCTGTCCTGGCTTCTGGGCTGTCGTCCGACATGTAGTCCGTGCGTGCAACATCTTTACCAGCTCGGGAGCCCGGCCAGCCCGCCTGCGCCAACGCCATGTCGGCAGCAGCTATGGCAAATTGCGTGAACCGGGACATTCGACGTCGCTCGGCCGGATCTACCCAATTGTCCGCATTCCACTGCCCCTCTGCCTTCCCTTCTGGAACCACGCCGGCCATGGTGCTCGGAAGTCGTGCCCACTGCTCCTTCGGCTCCCGGTCGGCAACGCTGACGATGCCCGACTCGCCGGCCAGCAGCTTCTGCCACGCGTAGCGTGCCCCCACGCCCAGCGGCGTAACGGCACCCATGCCCGTCACAACCACCCGCCTCAGCATTGTGCTGAAAAAGGGTAGAGCAAAAGGGCCAAAACACCCAACAACAACTTTGGTGGGGTCTGTGTTGTTTGGTGCTTGCAAAATGGAGATCCTCTTGCCCGAAATGTCATGACCTCCCCATAGCTTGATAATAATACGGAGTGCAAGATGGATACAGTGTCCGCACGGTGCGAAATTGCACTGGGTCGTAACGATGGCGCTAGTCCACATACGAGCTAGTGTGTAACGTCGCGACCGCCCAAGGCCCTGATGTGAACGGAATAGGCTCTATTCAGTATCTCGAACGGACAGCTTGTCGGCAACCTTCATCAAACCTCATGCCGTTCTCATCACGCGCCGTGTTTTGCCATCACCCACCTCAGCCCTCTTTTCTATCCCTCACTGCGATATTCTGTTTCCTGCGTTTTGAATGCATCAAATAGTTGCAGCCTGAGGCAGACCAGATCAGCGCAACGCGATTCAAAGGGCTCGAGCGCCGTCATCCAGCGTATATCGCCTTCGTGGACAAGGACAAGGCCTCACCTGGATGGCTTCGATTCTTGATTCTATCCCTGACCCGCACTGCCCTAGCGGACTTACCTGGACCGGCGAGTCTACCCTGCACGCCCTTGTCTGCTGCTCTCGTTCGTGGGCATCTCGAAGCGACTCGAAATAGAAGACGCTTGCAGGACCACTTGGATTGCTCGAGTTCCAAGTGCTTTCGGGAGCACACGAGCTACACAGCCCCGGCGTATTCTGGAAAGAGATAAGCAAAGCATTGCATCTTTTATCTGCATACTCGGCCTGCGGTTTTGGTCATCTACTTGGCGATCTCGAGACAGCCTACCAGCCCACGACAGAGAAGATTGCCGCAGCTTTTCATCTCCTTCTTACACACCTTACGCACGGATTTTCCTTTTCTTTCTTTCTGAAATTCGTGGTCGAATTCCATCCGTGTATTTCTCTTCTTCGGTATGGCTAGACTGCTCCTAATACCTTCGGACAAGCAAGCACAGACACTTTGCAATACTGCGGATCTTTCCATCTCTCCTTCTTCGAAGCTAACTGCGCAGAGAAGGCTACAAGGCAGAGTCTAGAAGGACTGCAGAAGGCACATCAGTTTCTCTGGCAGGTGGCACATGCGAGGAGTACTTTGGTTCTGCCGATAGAAGTCTAGCCCCCCGAGATCGACCCAAGTTAGCCGCACGGCTGGCTGCGCCGCAGAATTGTTTCAGACTTTTTTGTCACCCCCCTAAAATAGAGCATACAAGCAAATAGCCTGGCCTTTCTCTGTGCGCCCCGAGAGGCTGGATCACAGCACTCACGCTCGTCTCCTTGCCGGCCCTGACGCATTGGTTTTCCCGACTGCTCGGTTGCCATCGTGTTCTTATCGGCCGTCTCTTTCACCCCCTCCTCTTCCGCATTGATATCGGGTCGCACATCTTAGCCTCTTGACGCAGCCCTTCTTTATGCCCTGCGACTGCATTCTGACCAACAATTGCTCGCCACTGAGGGTTCCGCGTTTCTTCCTTCGGCGGATGTGACCCCCCACCCCTGGATCTCGAGGATCGCTCTATCAAATCGCATTCGCCTGTGGTTCCTTGCCCTATTTGTGGCGTTTTCACTTCGGTTTGACCTCTGCTTGCTTGACAAAAGGCAAATCTCACATACGGCTTCTCTCCCAACCTGGCCACCACAGGCTATTGAAGAGACACTGACACGATTTTCGCCAATCTCGTTCGTTTGCCTGCCCCTGGCTGCTTTTAGCCCTCTTCTTCACGCCCCTCCCCTCCCTAGACTGCGAACGTTGCCGTCCTTGGCAAGGGGCTCCTCTAAACGAGTAACAAAAGATAAAGATTTTGCGTGGGGTATATGATTTGCAGTCTTGTCGGAAGTTGACCTGCCTCATTGCACGGCACCTCGACCATCCGGACGAAACATTCTGGACAGTGGAAGTAAAGGAACGACATTGCGGCCCCGGAACAAGCACGCAACTCTCGGCGAATCTTAGGGCAGTGTCTTATCTCTAAGAAAGGAGTGCACTGATCTTGATCTACCGTTGCTGCTTCTCGCACCTCTGTTCTATGCTTCCGTTTCCCCTTTTGGTACCCTCCGTTGGACAATAGCCCTGCTTCATATGCGTTAAGAGATCGACACGGCTGTGCTTTAACCTGCCCACGCGTCCGGCCCTGGGTCTGGACAGCATTGTGCACAGGAGACAAGAGGCTTAAGTGATAGGGAGTAAGAGAGAGAGGCACACAGAGAGAGTGAGCAGGAAGACAAAGGCCAGACTCATCCCCCACATATATAGAACCGCTCATGCTTTTCACGTCCTTGCTGTTACCGAGTTCTCACTTTGTTGATCGTTCGCCGTACCTGTCACTATCACCATCACCACCACCATGGCCGATCTGATAAGTGGCGAGGAGAAGGCGTCTGGCACGCCGTCTCCTACGACAACCATGGCAGCGAACGATCTCGAATGGGACACGGAGGACAGCCCTGACGTGAAGGCAAAGAGCGGTCGAGAGGCATCGGTGTCCTTTAGCGAGCCGACGACGAAGGCCAAGGCTAGTGGCTCCTCTTCCAAAGACGAAGAAGGAGACCCGCAGCTGAACCCCGTCGAGGACCTAAAGCACCGCCTCTCTATGTGGGGTGAGTCTGCTGCCAGCAAGGCCCGCGAGGCTTTGTACTATTCCCCTGAAGACGATGAAGAGCAAGAAGGACAAGAATACGAACTTCTCTTAGATCCGAACCTGCCGGAAGAGTACATCCCGTCGTTCCGGGATCTCGAGCGCGACTCGGCGAGCTTTGACGACGACAAATCGACTCTCAAAGGGCTGACTGACAAGGCCAAGGGCAAAGACAAGCGCAAGAAGGGCAAGCCAGACGATGGCGCTAGCGGCAGTGGGAGCAGCGACGACGACAACGACGGTGGCGACGAAGAGGAAGAAGAAGAGGACTCGCCTTATCCGGAAGTGCGGGCAGCCGTGCGCAACTACGACGAAGACCTGCCGTGCAACACGGTGCGGGCGTGGGTCATCGGAATGACTCTCGTCGTTGTCGGCGCGTCCATGAACACGCTGTTCTCGCTCCGGCAGCCGTCCATTAGCATCGGCACGCTCATAGCACAGATCATCGCCTGGCCCATGGGCCGCGCCTGGGCCAAAGTCATGCCCAAACGGCAATTCAACACCCTGGGCCTCCGATGGTCGCTGAATCCAGGCCCCTTCAATGTCAAGGAACACTCTATTATTGTGGTGATGGCCGGCGTCTCGTTCACGGTCGCCTATGCCACTGACATTATCCTGGCCCAGATTGTGTTCTACAAGCAAGACTTTGGCCTCATTTTCCAGCTCTTGATGGTCATTTCCTCGCAATCCATCGGATACGGCATTGCCGGCTTGATGCGAAAGTTCCTGGGTGGGTGCTTTGCTTTATACTGCGACAAAGGGGCTCCCTTTCGTATCTTCTGTCTCCGTATCTGTCTCCGTACTAACCGTAGATAGTCTACCCTGCCTCCATGATCTGGCCTGGCAATCTGGTCTCTGTGACGCTGATGAACGCCATGTACGAAGACGCACCCAAGCCAGACCCAACCATCATTGGTGGCCGGATGCCGCGCTATCGGTGGTTTGCCTACGTGACCCTGGCCTCCTTCATCTATTACTTTATCCCAGGCTTCCTAGCGCAGTTTCTCAGCATTCTGGCCATCCCGACATTTATTGCACCCAACAGCCCAGTTGTCAACCAGCTTTTCGGCGGCTCCACGGGGCTGTCTTTTCTGCCTCTGACGCTCGACTGGACCCAGATTGCTGGATTCGTCGGCTCGCCACTGATCCCCCCATGGCATGCCATCGCCAACACGCTCATCGGTGTCGTGATCTTTTTCATCTTCGGGGCGTCCATCCTGCACTATACCAACACATGGTTTGGCGTCTTTTTGCCCATGAGCGACTCGTCAACCTACGACAACACGGGCGCTGCATACAATGTCACGAGGGTGCTCACCTCCGACTTTACGCTAGATGAAGCCGCGTACAAGGCGTACTCGCCATTGTTTCTCAGCACGACGTTCGCCATGTCCTATGGCCTCTCTTTTGCGGCCATTGCCTCTCTCATTGTCTACACGTACCTGCACCACAGCAGCACGATCTGGCGGCAGTACCGGAACAGCACGAACGAGAAGCCGGACATTCACATGAAGCTGATGAAGAAGTATAAGGAGGCCCCAAGCTGGTGGTACATGATCTTGTTTGCTATTGTGGGTGCTTTCCTCTGTTATATTTGGGGTCCTGATCGAGACTAACTTTGTGTAGACGCTTGGCCTTGGCTTCCTCACGATCCTCGCCTATCCAACAAACTTGACGTGGTGGGCGTTTTTGCTGGCCGTGGTCATTGCCTTCGTGTTTTCGCTGCCCATTGGCATCATCCAGGCCGTCACTAACAACCAGATCGGCCTCAATGTGCTGACCGAGTTTATTTTCGGCTACATCCAGCCAGGACGGCCGCTGGCACTGATGCTGTTCAAGACATACGGATACATCACCATGTCGCAGGCGTTGAGCTTTGTCGGTGACCTCAAGTTTGGCCACTACATGAAGATCCCCCCTCGGACTATGTTCATGGCCCAGGTGGTTGCTACGACGTTTGCCTGCTTCATCCAGGTCGCCGTGCTCAACTTTGCGCTCAACAATATTGATGGCATCTGTGACCGTGACCAGCCCGAGCATTTTTCGTGCCCGGGCGGCCGTGTCTTCTTTTCTGGTAAGCTCTTTGTTTTTTGATGGCTCATTTCTTCCTCTTTCTCTTTCTCCCTCACTTCAATATCTAACTTTTCGCAACTCTAGCCTCTGTCATTTGGGGTTTGCTGGGTCCAGCGCGCATGTTCTCACCTGGCCAAATTTACGCCGGACTGTTCATCTTCTTTGGTCTGGGCGCAGTCGTGCCGGTGATCATCTACTTTGCGGCTCGCCGCTGGCCGCGCTCGCCTGTCAAGTTCCTCATGGCGCCGCTGATCTTTGGTGGCTCCGGTTCCATTCCGCCGGCCACGCCCCTCAACTACCTCAGCTGGGGCGTAGTCGGCTTCTTGTTCCAGTACCTCATCCGCAAGAGGCACTTTAGCTGGTGGAGCCGCCTAAACTTCTTGACCTCGTCGGGCCTAGACCTAGGTCTGGCCTTGAGCACGCTCGTCATCTTCTTTGCGTTTACGCTCAATAACATCGACCCGCCGTCGTGGTGGGGTAACAACATTGTCACTAGCACAATGGACTTCCAGGATACGGCCATCCAAAAGGTACTGCCAGCAGGACAGACCTTCGGGCCGGCATCCTGGTAGCGACATTCTATTTTCTTTCTTATTTATTTGATCCGTCGCTGGCGTTCTGTTTAGAAAGCACATTGCATAGGCTATGTTAATGATGTGATGCTTGGCGTTGAGTTGTTTGGGTATCTGTGTGCGAATAGTAGATGAGCCTTGTTGGAACCTGTACAAGCCATTTGTAAAATAGATAGCCGTTGTTTATGATGAGCCTTGTTGGAACCTGTACAAGCCATTTGTAAAATAGATAGCAGTTGTTTATTTTCTTATGTGTAGTTTATTTCGTCCATCTTGTTTAGGAATCCGTTGCCAATAATCGTAGTTTCGAGTTTCAATACGCAGGTTTTGAATAAGTGAAATGAAAACAAAAGATAAAGAAAATGAACGCTTATTCTAGTTTTCCAAGACAAGAAACTGCATACTCTTTTACGCAAAATCTGCTGTGGGATAGAGCGGCACGTTCAATGGCGTCGTCAACATGCTATTTCCATGCGTTCCTGGTGCGCCAATTCCACCGCCACCAGCAGCCAGGGAAATGCCATACGAAGAATAAATCGGCGGCAGTGGGGAAACCGGCGACTGTCCATGTTTGGCGCCCATCGCCCCTTGCGCTCTGTGTTCTCCAACTCTCTCTCCGACCACATAGTGAGACACGTCGCCGTGTGCACTGGGATACACCTGTGGAACGCCCAGGGAAGACGGCCCGACGGAAACAGCCGCTGCCACGGATGCTGCAGCAGCTCCCTCTGGACCGACGGCATTGGGCCAATTCCAGAGACAGTCAAAGTCGAAGCCTTCTCCGTCTGTCCCAATGGAGTCTGTACCGTCAGTATCTTCTGGTTTGCTGTCAATCGGCGGGTAACTACCGGGACTCCCGCCTGAATGAAAGTGCAAGTGCTGCGGCTGCGGCGCCGACAGTGGAAATGGATGCGGAAGAACGGGTGGCTGCAGTGGCTGCGTGGAGTTCTGGAAACCGGGCGCTGCTGTCCTGAACAAATGTCCCCCGAAGCTGCTAGCATCTGGGCTTGACGACAAAGGACGTGTTGGTCTGCCGCTCATCATGTCGACATTCGTAGGCGAAGCGGGCACGGCAAGCATGGCAGCGACGCTTTGAAGAGATGTAGCTGAATCGTGTCGCTGAAGATAATTAGTGTCAAGATGTGGAAGGCAATTTGCTTCGGTCCTGGTGGGTTGTAGAGCACGGGAACGCTCGCTGGCAGATCGTTTCCCAAGATTCCCACTGAGGGCGGCGCCGCTGGTGCTGGTGTTGCTGCCTGTGGTCCCATGATTCCACCCGCTAGGAACGGGAGGAGAGGCAAAGAAATTCTGGATGGGGTCTGTAGTTCCATTGATAAACGCCCTTGGATATTGGTAGCGAAATGGACGTGTGCCCCCCCCGGGCAATGCATCTTCAGCAGACTGTTTAATTACCACGTCTTCAAGGGCGCGGAGGATCCATAAGAGTCGTTTGCCCTGTGGATCGGTGGTTGAGAAGTACTCCATGAGGGAAATGGCTTGGCCGATGTAAGTTCCATAGGTCGGATTGTGGAACAGGGCGACAAACTCATTGCTCATGATAAGTAGCGCTGCCGTGAACAAGAAGTACCTATGAAGCAGGCAATTAACAGATATTCCCATCGCCGCATGCTTTCCATTAGTCTAGATAAAGTCAAAATAGTGGACTCACATCACAAACGGGTTTCTCTGCGGCAAATAGTTCGCTTCAAGAGCACTTTGAATCATGGTGATGGTATGGTAGGATGCCGTTATGCAGACCTCGGAGAACTTCTCCGTTCGCGTGCGCAGGTATGGGGTAACCCGACCCTTACCCCGGCGGTCGGCTTGAATGAGAAAAAGAAAGAATGGCCGTGTCAGAAGAATAATAGAGTGGCAATAAAGAAGGTTGACATGAAGAATGGCAATGCTCTGGGCGCGAGGAATGTGCTGTGCTGGCCCTCTGCTCCCTTCAGGGGCGCTGCCGTTTGCCGCTGCTCGTTGCCAGCGCAGACACTCGTGCAGGTCTCTCGTCCAGATGCCACACTGCCGAACAATGTCCTGGGTGGCTCTGGTTGAGACGCGGCGCCTGGCGTACAGCTTCTTGAGGATGGCGCCGATGATCCGACAGCTACGCACGGTTGCGTTTACGCCGAGCATATGAAGTTCTGTTCCGCTGGAAGCAGTAGCGCCGGCCTGCCCCAGAATCGGGGAAATATGTGGCATGAATGCATCCTTGAGAGCGGCTTCGGTGCATTCATCTTCGTTGATTGCAGATGGACGGCCAAGCGAAGCAGCAATAAAGCGGTCCAGCACGTAGAGGCTTTTCCATATGTTGCAGCGTGCGCGCAGCTTGGAGCCCTTGAAGTTCACCATGGTTTCCTCGCGGTGAAGACCAAGGGCAATGGCCGACCGGACAGCCATGCCTTTCGTAGGACGGTCAGTATATAAAATGAAACCAAATGGAAAATACAAGCGGAATGCCGCAATAACGTAGAGTCTAGAACTTACCGTGGTAAGCAAACGCAGCATTTCGCTTTGAGACCGCCAGCATGTAAATCGACATCAGCGAAAGGGCCTGGACGGACCAGAAGTCGGCGTCCTCGAGCCCATTCAGCGGGTCCCCGAGACATTTGGCGCTCCGAAAAAAGAGCTCGGCTTGGTCAAAGGGCTGACCGTGAAGGCGGCGAACAATTGTTTCCTCTGCGCTCCCCGTTTCTGGTGTTGCCATGACAAGGCCAATGGCAAATGTTAGGAAGAGCAAGCACAGAAATTGACTGTTTGCAGACAGCGGGTTTGCGTAACAAGCGTCTAGCTCGGCAAAGAAATCACGTCTGTCAAACACCTCCACAAGGCCGCTGGTCTAGTAGAGAGTTAGTTTTTCAAGTTTTTATTCGGTACGTAGGAAATGGGAAGCAATTATCCTACATTCGTAAAAAAGGACTCTACCAGCAAGTCTGCCGTCTGTCGGTCGGCTAGCATGGTTGGAGGTCGCACAGTCGGGGGCAAGGAGACGATGTTCTCGACGATGTTCTCCTTCCGAGGGTCTGTGGTGAAAGAGGAGTGGCCGCTGATACTCTCCACCATGAGCCGAAATAGATGGAGGTACGAGAGGGTGGCCGAATCTCCAATGTAAACTGGAGGGGAAATTGGCGTTAGTAGGTAGTAAGGAAACAGGAAGAAGAAAGTAAGGAGGAGGGACTCACGCAGACGGCCGGTTTGATCCTGCAGCAGCCTTGTCGTGTGGACCAACACGGCCTCTTCGTCTTGGCCGCTCGTTGTGCTGGTCTGGGCATGGTCTTCTAGCGCCGACTCGCTTGCCATATAGAGCCTCCGACCGTCTTCGTGCGCTTCCGCACTCTCGTTGTGTCGGGTATGATGTGGCTGGTGCTGCAAAAACGACGTTTCTAGTTCGATGGAAACATCTTTCTTGCGGCTCCAGACTCGGGGCTTCGTCTCCCTTTCGACATTGGCTGGAGATTCTGAGCAGCCTGACTTGTCGACATGGCGTCGCTTCGGAGGTGAGGCCGAGACATCGTCTGTCGGCGTGCGGGTGTTGCCCGCAGCATACGTGCATGCGACGCTCTTCTTGGTACACGTAGAGCACGGCTTCATGCCATCACACTAGAACGAGACAATGGCAAGTTAGAAAAGAGCAAACAAAAACTGTAGAGACGAAGGGCGACGAGAGACGTGCCAGGGGGCAGATGACTAGGATGCATTTGTTTAGTAGAAAAAAGGAGGCTTTCAACTTGAGAATCTAGTTCACTAGATGAATACAAGGTCGGACCTCCTGTACACATGCTTGGCAGCGCAACATAGATATACGAAGGCACCCAGGTTCCACGGCGATGGCACAGCATAAAAAAGAAATCAAATAGCAAACGCTGTTCAGACAAAAATGGGCACCCGTCGTACCACACCTTGTCGTACAGACGCAGGTATGGCATCTATAGCTCGCAACGACAACTTGGATTATGCATACCTTTTGCTTACGGCGCTTGCAGTAATCGCACGCCTGCGCCGTACGCTGGCGCTTGTCGTCTGGGACCTTTTGCCGGCTCATATTGGTACGACGTCGTCGATGAAGACGTACTCTCATTCTATGTGAGAGCACAAAAAGGAATGCAATAACAGGCAATACCAGCTAGTTATGGAAGTGTTCTTCCACTGCCTATTAAGAGACGGAAGACGCGTTCGGTTCTCGAGAAGGCCCCAGGGAAATCATTTGTATAGCCTTTGGCAGAAAGACGCTTCCTTCTAGATCCGAGCAGGAAGTCCGCCAAACTGGGCAGAAGCAGACAAGTGCACAGAGGTTGAATCCAATTTATGGAGAAACAGATATCGAATGGTCAAACGGAACGATAGAGACCAACAGAGACACAGCTAGACGAAAGGCTTTTGCATTAACGCGGTTTGAATGATTATGGGGAAACAAACCAAAGAGCTAGAGCAAAGCAGGTGAACTGCAACGGAAAATGAAGAGAACAGTACTCATAAAAGGAAGAGAAGAGAGTGGTGGAGACACAAAATAATGGGAAGAGCTTGGACAAGGATAAATAACAAAGGAAATGTCCCGCTTCTCACAGTCGGTCACAATATTTCTTCGCTGAAGCAGATTTCGAAGGGAGGCGCTATTAATTTTTTAGAAAAGAACTGAAAACAGGTGCCCAGAGACAAAAGGCCAAAGGGGATCGGGAAGAACACAGCAAACCCGCCTTTCTCGCATGCTCGCTGGGCGGCGGCGAGTTTTCCCGGCGAGGCAGGGGATTGGCTGGCGGGAGCTTGCAAAGGCGAGTTGCATTGACAAACGGGCTTGCAGAGGACGTGGCCGTGGGATTTGTCTGCACGCCGTGCATGTTGGTGCTGTGACTCTGGGCTGGCTCGTCTTGTGGGGGGGGGGGGGGGGGGGGATTGCATCTCAACCAACACCACACCAATGTGCTGGCTTAAGGTCGCCAAATGGCCAGGCCAACCGCAGTGGGGGGCCCATTATGCATGAGGCGACTGTGCAAGATGTAAAGTTACGTTAGGGGGGACTGCCTCTCGCTTCTCTCACAGCGAATTTTCTTTATCAGGGAGAATTTCGAAGGACAAACTAGCGGCTACGCACCAGTTTTGGAAGAGCTGTTGCGGCTTCTTTTCTTATTTTCTTTTTCTCTTCTTTTTGTGATGTGCCGTGTTTGCCGTGAAAAGGGAGGGTAGCGCTGGAAGGGAATCTACAAAGAAAAGGGGCTGAAAGATGCATACGCAAGGGGGACCAGGCCTCATCAAGACATGGTAAGATATATTGACCTCTGCTTCGCTCTGTTGTTTGCAGTGCAGTTCTCTCCGCGTCACAGTAGAAAGAAATGCTCAATTCTGAGCCAGCGAAACCGCTTCATCGGACTGCCGAAGTCGGGTAGCAAGACTTCGGGTACGGCCTCCTTAATTGAAAAATCCTTCCGATGGATTTCGAGCAAAAGCAAAAAAATAGCCATGCAGAAGGGCCCTGGGGGCAGGAGGCTGCAGTGACAAAGAAGCAAGACGGACAACCGAAGCTGAAAGAGAGGAAAAAGAAAGCAGGGACAAAGGCAGAAGCGAACGGCGAGGAGACACACTAACGGTGCATGCCCTAGCTTTGTGCGACCATCCTTTTTGCAAAGGTGTGCATAAGGAAAGAGTTCATTTGTTGCTGTATGGAACAGCGTGGCAGCTTTCATGGAATCGTCGTATTGCCACAGGTTTATCCATACAAGTAAGATACTGGTAGGGTTTTGAGACTTTTTCTCGAGGTTTCTTCTCCTTTTTTTGTTTTTTTGTGAAGATTGTTGTTTCCCAGCAATAAAATAAAAGCTGCTGTATTCTAAGAGACGAATAATCTGAACACACATAAGATACTTCTTTCACGGGTCCATGTCTGCCTCGTTTATACAAAATATTGCATAAATAGTCCCCTTCAGTCCCAATAGTGCTAAACATAAAAGCAATTCAACATTCACGCCCTAGGCCACTGCAAGGCTGTGCCCACCAGTAGTTCTTGGAGGGAACCCGTGGTCAAGAGTGATACGTGTCTGCCTCACAGAAGAAACGAGGCAAATAAGGAAAAGAACAAAATAGGATCCGTCCAGAGAACTTCCATTTTGAAATGGAGGGGCGGCAATCGTCCAAAGCTAAATGAACATCCGATGGCAGCTGGCCATGGTTTCCCTACCCGTCTACGTCCGCAAAGCCAAGTGTAGCAAAGTTGAATTCTGGCTTCATCGACGACGTGCTCTAGTGGACCTATGAGAAAAACATGAGAGAATGCTTACAGTTGGATTCTGGGGCTGGGTACCCGGGCAGATAATGAGACACTCTCTGCGTGTGCTCTTCGTTGTTGGTATCAGCAACTTCTTTCGGTTTTCGACTGTCGTCGTATTATTCTCAGTTTTATTCTATATAACTTATCGTAATGTATATATTCTAAGATCTTCACTTCTAGCCTCATCTCAACTCTGTAGATTTAGAAGAAGGGTTCGATCGCAAACGTTGTCACAGGCACTAAGGCATTTCTGGTGATGTTTTTTGGTCGGTGGATGCCCGGGGGTGCTTCATGTTCCCAAGCTATGTAATTTTAAATTTGAAACAGACAGAAGAATACAATAGTAGAGAAGTAAATAACAAATAAGATGTAGGACATGTCTAAATTATGGCGGCCGGCCCTCCCAGGTTTTGTTTGAGCTTTCGTCTCCTCCTTTCTTTTTGAACGACTTTCTCAACATCAGCTTGCAGGGTCTGTTGAACAAATGCTCGCTGTGTTGCGCTGTATGGGCGATGCATGCTTCTAATTATCGTACGCGCCCTCCTCCCTCCTTGCCGTTTGCCCATTGTTTCCATTTACAGGACTAGCCGGCCTGGCTCGTTCTCTAAGACGACCTTGAGCCGCTCAAGGAACACCTTAGCCCGCTTCTCCTCCGCCTTGGGCACCGACACGGTGAAGAAGTTGATTCCTGTCGAAACCGCTGGTGACTGCCGTTTCGCCGGCGCTGGGCGAGCCGAGGTCGTCGCCTTGGTCTTGCCGGCCAGAATGTCAATCACGTCAGCAGACGCAGACCTCTTCTTAAGCTGGCTGGACTTGATCGATGCTGTCGGAAGAGCGGAGATCTGGGGGCGATATTTGCCACGAGACAGGGCTAAGGCGGCGGCACCGTGGCGAACGCTGTGCACCGGCGCGACAATGTCGTCGAAGAGCGCCGCTGCAGACGGTGGAGGCGGCGGGCCTGCGCGCGGCAGCGCGTCGTTAGCCACGTCGGTGGCCCGCGACACGAACGTCGACACCGGCATGAACACGCCCAGGGACGCCTGGATCTTGTCTTGCGCGTCGATGACGGCGGCGAGGGACACGGGTAGCGAGATTGACGTCGTTGTCTCTCTGACCACTTCCACCGGCCCCTTTGCCTCTTCTGCTGCCGGCTTTGCGGTCTCTGCCACCTTCGGTGTCTCCTTGATCTTGATGTTGCTCAGGTCCAGGTGCGAGAGCCTCTCGTACTGCGTCTCCAGCGCCGCGGGAACGCTCGAGGCCACCTTCCCAAGGTAGACGAGCACATCGCCCTTGAGCAGGCGGCCGCCAGGGCCGGTGGGCGTCATCTCGCCGACAGATGCGGGGTCCAGGCCGCTCTGCTTGATCAGCTGCGCGACTGACGGGAAGAGGGGGTACCGCTGGGGTTGGTTGGGGCCCTTGGAGTGTGACGGAGCACTTCCTGCCTTTGGCGCTTCTTGCTGTGTCGGCTCGGCCTCTTTGGCAACAAGTAACGGCGCCTCGTCCGGCGGCATCTCGAGGTTGGACACGTCGTCTTCCGCTTCGGCGAGGACCGCAATCCGCGTGCCTACCGGCACGCCCTTGCTGCCGTCGGCTTGCACGATCTTGAATACGACGCCATCCTCCTGCGCCTCGACGTCCATGGTCGCCTTGTCGGTTTCGATCTCGAGCAGCACGTCGCCTGCTGCATACCGGTCGCCCTCCTTAACCCGCCACGCCGCAATGCTGCCCTCGGTCATCGTGGGCGACAGCGCCGGCATCGTGAAATTCTGCGCAACGGCAAGCCGAGCCGTGGTATTGAAGCCTGGCCACATAGCGAGGTCCCGTCAGTCTCCTTTCCACGTCCGTCTTGCGCCGTCCAGGCCTTCCCGCGCGTCTGCTCACCTCGCGTTGGCCGAATGCACCGACGCCCAGCCAGCCTCAGCGAGAGGCGGCTAGCTGCGGCGAAACTCGCCATTTTCTGCCCGTTGTATTTTGCGGTCCGTGTCGCCTCGTTCTTTAAGGTGGCGATCGTTCGAGAATCGCGATCAATGGCGTGGTGGAAAAGGTGTACAGAAATAAAGGATAAAAACCTCAATTGGCGCCTCCTATCTCGGGGTTGGTTTGTTGGGATCGGGGCAATCTTCGCCGAAAAAAAAACTAACGTGCCCCGATTGATGCTAGGATGGAAATAGCAGAGAGGGGCTCTGGGGAGCTTCGGCATGGGAGCTGCGCATACTCCGTAGTAATATTACGCTCCGTTGGGGGAGAGCGAAATTGTGGCCTCAGTGGGCACGGGCCAGTCTCGGTAGTACTGTGCGAGCTATCAGACCGACCGGCATACTCGTACGAGTACAACCTCGTATTTTACTGTATAAACACTGTGCATGTAACAACATCGACTTCGAAAGCAATAGGGTTGTCATTGTACTCCGTACAGCATAGTTATCCAAATATGGGGCGCGTTTCTATTTTCTCAGCCACACAAAAAAGGTTGCATCTCATCCCCCTCTATAGTTCGATTTACAATTCACAAAACATAGCCTCCCGCGGCAACGCTGCTCCAAGGTCGCACGCCCGCGGCCTCCTCCAGTTCCACGCACCACCAAAGCACCTCCTTTGCTTTGTCTGGCTGCCCGCTTTCTTCGTGCGCTCGTGCCAGCGCAAACCAAGCCTCCGAATCATTCCATGAGCTGCCAAGCTTCGTCAACCCGGAGAGCAGGGCGAATGCGCGGTCTCGTGCTGCTAGGCGGTCGATTAGAGGCAGCGACGAGGCCTTGTACGGAGGCGGGAGTTCGGCGTCGGACTTGGGGCTGGAACGGTTTTCACCATCAGTAGATGGCTTTTTCCCGCCCTCCTTCATATCCTGCGTCGCCCTGGTGGCTAGTCCGAGAGGCTCCGAAGGCAGTGTCGGGAACACCTCTTTGTCACTGTGCTTAGGACTGTGCTGTTCAGGAAACAGAGTCCCATCCGCCAGCTCCAGCCTTGGGATGGCATGTGGCAGCACAAGCTTCTCACTGTAAATGTCAAGAAGAATGTTAGACAGACCAACAGTGGCGGCCGGATGATCTGGGAAATGGGTTAGGGCGGCCTCGAAATCGATGCGGGCGTTGTAAGGAATGCCTCTGTCTAACGACAAATAGCCTATCTGCAAGACAAGTATGGTCAGTATAAACGACAACAAAACGCATAACATCCTCAGGGCTAGCATACCTCTGCCCACACATCCCCCCACAGTTCGTCGACACTCTTTTTCCCGACCCAGCCGCGGACACTCATAGAAATGCCGCCCGAGGAATTTCTTGCAACGTCTAGCTCAAGCTCCTGAACAAGCTTTTGAGCCTCAGCAGTGGCCCGCTTGGCATCGTCAAACATTGCGGAACGACGGTAAAACCCGGCGATCATTAACCACACTTCGGTGAGGATCGTGTTGCGCCTCCTCTTCTCATGCTCTTTGGAGAATTGTACGAGAGGCATGAGCGACAGCGACGTTTCGACACCATCAGGGGCAAGCTCTCCCACTTCTTCACCCTGGGCTCGGGCTGAGGATGTGATCGAGTCCACCTGGGACGCCTGTCTGCTCATGGAAACAGGAGGGCCCGTGGAAGAAAGGCGCCGCCGGTTTGTTAATTGGAAGAGATCGGCAACCTGCTGGCCTTCATCGAACGGGGTGAAGAAAGACTCGCCATCTACGACAGATGGCGGATGCGGCAATGCACCGCCGCTGCTCACTGCACGGCGCCGACTGCCGCTGCTGTCACGCTTTCGAAGGCTGTTTCGCTTTCCAGACTGACTGCGTCGCTCAGTGTAATTTCCAGCTTTCCGTGAGCGGCGAGAATCCTCAAGGTCCTTTGTGACTTGAATCGTAGGAGCATCTCTGCTTGCAATAGTTTGTGTCGTTTGCGGTCTTGAAACTGCTGAGCTCGCCTTTTCCAGACCAATTAGGCCAGAATGTTTTGTCGTTGGTCGTCCCGTCCTGTCACCGCCGCGGCCAAATATGCTTCCTTTGATACTGCGAAGGGTTCCCGCCGAACTCTTGGGCACGTCAACCATCCTTGGAGGAACTGTGATGATAGGGTTGGAAGACTGGGGGGGTCCGAATAGCCGGGCGAAAAGACTCAACAGCTCAAGACTAGCATTTACCGCCACCTTGGGACTCTCCAGCAGCTCGACAAGAGCCAGCTGGGTCATCTTGACCTCGAGAATTCTCTCCTTCTCAAAATCCTCCATGTCGTCGACAAGACCGCGGCTCCAGTTCGCATGCTTTTCGTCGCTGGCCTCCGCCTCGTTTAGGTGCTCACTGCGGTAAAGGTTCTCGCTGCCAAAAAGTATCGTTGGGTCCTTGAACTGTTCAAAAGCGCCCTCACAAGCCCGGACTGCCATGACGTAATCCTGCCGTGCGCTGAGAAGGAGCGACAATAAATGCCACAGCGGAATCATGGCGCGCTTTTGCCAGTAGGGCCCATTGAGGAAATCTTGGTCCGCGTCTGGTGTTTTGTTTGACAACAGCGCGCCCTTGACCAGTTCAATAGCAGCACCAAGCTCTCTCTGTTCCGCAAGCAAGAGGCCAAGGGAGAAAACACCTCGTAAATTGGCTGATCTCCCGAATTCATGCGACAACGACTTGCGGAGGCACCGCACGGCCTTGGCTTGAATCTCGGTGCGAGAGGTGGAGTCAAACGTCATTCGCGACCACTGTGCAAGGGCAAGCCCAACAGCTTGCCAGGACAAGGCGATTATTCGAAGTGGTATGTCGGCGCCTTTCGTCTTAGAAACGAGTGCTGTTTGTGGCACTGGGTTGTCTTCGTCGACCTGTTCGGGAAGGGCATGGCTGAGCTCATGGAGACATTGTTCCAGCTCTTGGCTGAGGCCATACGCCTGCTCGGCAGCCTGCCGATCGCCGTATCGACACAGCGCAATGATGCACAACGAAACAGTCTCCAAAACAACGGTATCTTCGTCCAAGCTCGGCTCATTTTTTCCAGTCTTGATAACACGGGCCTTCCCCTTCTTGATCAGGCTAAGATAAGAATCGAATGCTTTGAAAGCAAGGTCGAATTCGGCAACAGCGAGGTGTACTGTAAAAAGGTGCCTCAGGATTGCGGTTGAATGGTACGTCTTTGTCGATGCACGATAAAGGATGTCGAGGACTCCGCGGCTTGCCGACTCCTTTCCACCTTGGCCTAGATCTGCCTCTCGAAAGCCACGGCCTTTCAGAACAGACCAATTTTGCACAACCAACCGCACAAAGTCTTCCACCTCTTCCCTCTCCTCCTCAGCGCGGGGAAATGAGGTTTCTTCCAGAAGAAGGGTTTCGTAGTTAGCCTCTACCCTCTTCAGCTCCATGCGCAACTGATTCCGAGCTGACGTCTCACCGCCAGTCCCATTCGGAGCACACCCGGTAGGATACGGAAGATCGTCTTCCAAGAGTGCAGAGAGGACGGAATAGTACTCAAACCATATTCTCCGGCGCGGGACAGACCCTCGGAAACCGTAGCCGCCAAGCTGTGCCGCTCCATTCGTACCCTCCCAGTACTTGGCCCATGAACGCAGGCTCACCAGGCAGTTGGGGTCCTCGAGGCTGGCCTCGCCTTGCTCCAGAGTGTAGCTCAACAGCATGCAATATTCGGTCAGGAACAGTTCGGACCAGTATCGTAATTGTTTCCGGGATTGCTGTGCTGCGTGTGCCGACGTGATGCAGGGGAGACCATCTTCGAATATGGCCAGAGCTTCCTTCCTCTTTCCCTTTCGTGCCAGGCAGTTTGCGCGCAGATAGGCCGATTTCAGAGCACACACCCGCGTCCAATCTGTAACTGCCAGCCTCTCTAGCTGGCCATCCGGCTGAGCAAGTTCTACGTCGAGACTTTCGGGCAGCCGGGCAAGAGCATTATCGTATTCGCCCGCCACCCAATGCAGCCAACCCACGCAAACCCGCGCTTGAAATCGATCCTGGAGGAATATGGTTTCTTCATCGATCACACCCTGCAGCTTCGGCAGCTGACCCGCAACCTCCAGACTCTTAACGGGAGCAGAGGCATCCGCTGGCCGACCGGTGGGAGGGAGGTTTCGGGTGGCCTTCTCAATAGCGAGCTCGGTTTCGGCGGTCAAGGTGAGGCCTGTTCGTAGACGACATCTTAGCAACCACAATCGAAACACGCCCAGCCGGCCCAACACATAGGGAAGAAAACCACTTACAAACACGGCTTGGTGTATGCTTTCTGACTTTTCGAATGTACTCAGGCACCGAATCCCAGTCGCCCTCGCAGCGAGCTTCATCTAGCAGCAACACATAATGCGCTGCCTTGGTTACAGAACGCTGGTAGGGGGTTAACAGCGAGAACACCGGGGGGGAAGAGGCTGGTGCAACCTACACTCATCTAGGCGGCTCCAAGAGAAACACAGCGGTATCAAAATGCTCGCAAACGGCGCAGAGGTGGGTGAGGGCCTTCTATGGCTTCAGGTGCATTTCTCGTGATCGGAAGACTGAATCAGCGCAAATGGAGACGAGCCGGCAGTGGTAAGCGGATAGCACGTAACGAAGGTATCGAGGAAGCAAAAAAACAAAAGAACAAAAGGCGAATTGACGTAAGCGAAGACCGCCGGAGAAGCGCGCTGCAGAACGCTGGTAAAAGCGGCGGTGCGTGCGGTGTCCTTTTCTTTGCGGAAAGGGGGAGGCGCTTTTGTATCTTGTCTTATTTCAGCTGGCGTCACCTTTTGGGGGCTTTTTCGTAAAACTTGGCCGACGCGATCGACGCTACTGAGCTGCACCAAGCTTCAGGCGGGTAAAGGAGAGCCTGGCAGGTCTCACAGTCCTCTAAGGAATACGCCCGCAACGTGGTTACCAGCGGTGGCTGGCGCGGCGCTCAACGGCCCATCCTGCACAGTTCACATGGCGCGGAAGCTGTACTCCGTACTGTGTTGCGGGCCGCAACTGCCTCGTTGAAAGTGGGTCTTCATAACCCCTGCCCGAAAAAAGCCAATTGAAAAAAAAAAAAAACTAACTGAATTAAGGAACGTTTTTGATATGCAAGCCTCATGAAGCAAAATCGCCTTACTCTTCAAGTTTTACAAGCCGTCAGCCTCTCACCATTACGTCTTGCTTTCGAGATAAAGCAGTCCTGCCAGATGCTGCCTATTGGATACTCGCTCTCCTGTTGCCCGGCTCTCTAGAAGGTCAGGCGTCATCGACATTATACACGCCCACAAAGAACACTCAAGAAACTGAACAACAGGCCCACAGAGCGACATAGCGACAGACCAAGACGATGTCTTTGCCTCCGGACCTTCGAGTCTTGTGCCGAAAGCTGACTGCGGCATCTCCAGCTGACCTTCCAGCTCTGTGCCCTGTTCTGGTCAGCCATATCCTAAGATGCGGCGAGCCCCTGTCAACCTCTGCTGAGCAGCACGGCAAAAGTAATGCCAGCGAGGCCTCTGTGCTTGTTCACAAACTGAAGACCCAAGTCAACGCTCTCTTGCATGGAAAAAGTTCACAGGGTCGTTTTGCAGGAGCGGCCCTTTCGAAGGCCATTGTTGATGTTGGTGGCTGGGAGTGCCTGCGGACCTCGGAGCCATGGGTGCGTGGGCTCTTGTCGCTTCTCCAGGTTCGTCTCGTCATTGAAATTAAGGTCTCCCTGTTCACAGACGAACGTAGACTGACACTCACCTAGAAACCCGATCCTTTTGCTTCCAAGGAGCTCAGTGTCGTCACCCTGACCAGGATCTACACGCTGCTTCAAGCTTATCCGACGCTGGTGCGGGAGATTGCTACTCCCACCATTCCTACTTTTGCCACGGCATGTTTGCAGCTTATTCGGCCAGCAGCATCCGGACAGCCTCCCAAGGCACCCATGAAAGTCGTTGAGATGGTGACTCGCGCCCTGTCTGCTCTCATCCCTCTGTATCCAACAACACTACGCCCATTCGGTGTCCAGATCCGGAGCGCGATTCGTGCCTACATTGCTCCTACGTCTTCAGACCAGCTTGTGGTTCCTAATTCACTGAGACACAGCTCTCGGCAACTGTTGATCTTGCTACACTACACGGCCGCAAAAAACGGCAACGCAGACGAATGGACTAAGCTGTTATACAGCCTCGTGCGGGACGCACATGCCACGGCAGACCAAGTATTTCGTGCAATTTGGGAGTCACGGGACCCAGTGCCTAGTTTTTCACAAGGCCAGGTGTCCTACGACGGCGAACCTGAAGGGGGCGGCGATGGCCCTGAAGACCTACCTCATTGGGTAACCCTTCAAAGTGGCGCAGAAAGGTTAATTGGTCTCATTGAGTCGATTGCAGAATTTTTCCACTGTCCAACAAAGCTGCCTGTTACGGTTCCACTGGGCATAATATCAGGCCTAGTTTCTCGGGTTTCTGTGCTCTTGGCCCCAGCTCCGGGTGCCCAGGATCGAGACTACACGTCGCTCATTAACCCAAGCATTGGGAGAGAAGAAAGAGACGAGCTATGGTCACTTCTTCCCAGCATCCATTCTGCGTCCTTAGAATTGCTTTCTGGTATTGTGACGCGAATGGGGGCAAACACGGTGCCTTTAGCACCTGAGATCCTGGAGGACGCCATCCGCATGTTTGCATCGAACCGCCAGATTCCTCGAGTGAGAAGTATCACATTTACGCTAGCCAAAGACATACTTCCGCTCATTGGCCCCTCTCTCGCACGGATAACGGTGGACTCGCTCGTTGTTGTTCTTCATTCTTGCTGCCAAGATATTCTCGAGGCAACGGGCAACGTACAACGAGAAAATAAGGAAGAGAAGCCGGCCCAAAATGGCGTCAACAATTCTAGAAATAAATCCGCGGCTGCCAATGTAGATTTATTTCTTACCCCGGGTTCGACATCTACGAGATCTGCACAAGCCGTTAATGCAGCGAAGCTAGAGGTTGCGCATTTGCTCGCTGCAGAGAGCCTTCTTGCGGCCCTTTTGCTATGTGTTCCTCAGCAACATGTCAAAAAGGCTGACAGAACGCTTATGGATCGTACTGCAATTCTCAGTGCAAATAAAGGAGCTATGGTATCAAGCGTGTTACAGCCCTATGTCGACCAGAGCGGCCGATACTTTGCAAACACCATCCCATTTCTTTCTCACGCCTACCCCCATGATATTGACATAGAGATTCTGCGAAGCAACTTACGGTCGGCGCCACACTACTTCGGAAACATTTTTGCGGCAACTGCTCCCGGCGAGGATGACGAGTCGGAAGAAGAAGATGAACCCATGCTTGAGCGAGACACAATCGGGTTTGCAATCGGGCAAGAAACAACAACTTCGGATCCTGCTAGCAGTACCTCTTCCGCTGTGCGACCTAATAACGAGAGCAAAGGTAGTTCAGGAGGCTTTTCGCTACCGGCTGTTTTTGCAGAGCGGAGCAAGCCATTGGCTAAGGCAACGGATCCCGAAAATGGTTCGCAGACATCGCCGGCTTTTACGCCGCTGACGCTCAAGAGAAAGTCGGACGAAACGGAAAGCCCAGCCAGCGCTTCAAAGAGATTAGATGCGGGGAAGATACCTGAGACTCTCTCCGCGGCACAGGGAGTTGTCCAGCCTAGTGGCAATGACGGAGGCGACGACAGCGACAACGAGAGCGATGGCAGTGTTCAGCTAGAGATGGTGTTTGACGGGGACGATGACGACGAAAGTGGTGAGGACAATTGAATGTATAGGTCGTAGGGAGCGGCATGGGCAAGCCCAGGCTGATATTATCGACATAAAAATGCAATTTTAGAAAACACATCACATCATGGGGTGTTTTTGGATGGAATCTGTATGCTGGATCAAGCGTGCCGTTTGATTTGATTTAACGATTTACACAATGTGTATTTTGTCTACTTATCAAGCAGCCTTTTATCAAAACGCCAACTCATGAATGCATGTGTGAATGCAGGTAGTAAATTGAGCAAAAGTTTCCCCTGCTACAAGTATGGACCTCAGTGGTCTCCTCAATACGACGCTGCCCTGTAACTGCTCTTTGGGGTCGATTGCCCAAGTCCAGATCCCAATCCATAGAACACCAAGTAAAAAAGCTAGGCAAAGAAATACAAGAATTTTAGAACGGCGACCTTGAAGTGAAAGCCGACACGAAACGACACGGAGCTATTCAATCCCGCAGCCACGCCCTTCGCTTCTCCTCTTTCTTCGCACGCCTCTTTTCCCGGAATGTCTTGAGCTCTGACCTAGACGGCTTCTTCCCGCTGCGCTCCGCCTTCAAGCTACGTCCGTCATGCGCGCTGCCCGCAGCAGCTACGTCAAAGAATGCATTCATCTGCCGGGCTGCCTTGGCCTCATGGCTGTACCGGTAATCGTCGTCTTCGCCACCAAAGCGAGACTGGAAGCCTCTGGGGTCACCGGTCTGTATGGCCGCAGCCCCGGCGGCGGCGGCAGCAGCTATGGCTTCGTCGTTGTCGTTGTTCTCCTCCTCCGCGCCGCCATCGACGGCACCACCGGCACCACCACCCGCCACGCCCTTTGCATACCACGCATTTGGGTCGTAGTCCCCGTGGATGGCCGGATTGTATCCGCCCGCAACAGGTTCTGCAGCTACCCCCGCTGCGGCTTCGGGTACCCGAGGGTTTTCCCACTGCGTTTGCTGAGTAAAGCGGCTAAAGAAGTACCAAGACTGGTGTTCGTCGCTCCACATGGGGTCCCATCCGTCGTCGTCTTGCACGTCTGGTAAAGGCTCATCAGGTAGCGGCGGCGGCGAAGCAGCGTCAGGCTCGGTATCGTTTGTGCTTGTCATCTTTTCAGTCTTGTTCGCGTCTTTCTTTGCCGCATCAGCCTTGTTACTACTGCCTTGGCTCTCTTTGCCTTTTGGTTCTGGGGAATCCACTGCAGGCCTGCTCTCCGAGCCGCTCTTCTCATAGGATGAATTCGAAGGCGAAGGTGGGCGCGAAGTGGAAAGTGAAGTCGAAGATGATGTGGTGGGCTGGGGCGGCTCTTCTCTCGTGTTTACGGACGGCTCGTCCGCAGTGACATTTACGGCTTCGCCGTGCAGGTCGCCAGGTGGAACATCCGTCTCGGCTGATCTCGTCTCCGGAGAGGAGGCCATTTTTGTTTGTTCTGTAGACGCAGCTTGTTTGGGGGGGGGGGGGGTTGGATTTTCTTTCTTGGTATCCTTTGTTGGTATTTTCGAAAGATGTTTTGGTTGTCTTCTGGATCTCCCTTCGCAGTCCGAACGGTGCGTCAAGAAACTCTTATACAATACTCTGCTGATAGGATCGCTGTTAACGGTCTTGTTGGATGGTACTGAAGGGGAAACGACGTTCTCAAAACACGCGACGACATTGTAGTTATCTCGAGATTCTGTTGCCAGCGGGCGCAAAACAGTTTCTCGACTTACAAGGGAGTTGCCAGAAGAACACAACCCAGGACGCGGCGAAACGCAGTTAAGAATGGGGAGAAGAGAAATGTACTAGATAACGTCTCAATAATCCAAAGCACTTTTATAAGAAAAGAGGTTTGGAGCTTGAAGACGAATCCAAATGCCGGCGTCCGTTTTCGAAAGACTGTTGTGGTTACCGGAAGGAAAGAAAGTACAGAGAAGCATTGAAAAGAATCCGCTGTCTCAAATTCTCGACCCACATTTAATGCCGCAGCAAGTTGTTTTGGTCACGTGGGTTTACACGTGAATTTGTAACTGTGCCTTTCCTGTGGAACCGCTGCCGAGCAGTGGCGTTAATACACAACTCTGGATGCTCACCCGAGCTTCAAGCTCTTCTGTGGATGCTGTTCTACTAATACATTGTACATTGGCGTGAAAGCCGTGATGTGCGACATATCTTGTCTAAATAGAAGGGAACTATTCTTCTATGAGGAAACCTCTGTATAGAAATCAGATTCTTGGCCCAAACCGCTATCGGTACAGAATCAACTCATGTGCCCGTCTATCTATTGAACACCGTTTCATTCAGCTCTGTCCCGTCCTCCAGCTTGATCTTTTCGGAGCTGATCATGACGAAGGCTATCCTACAGATATCCTGCGTGCGATTGCTCCATGCGTGGTTGACGCCGCCCTGGACAATGCACTCGCCAGCGCGAACGGTTTTCTCCTCGCCGCTGTCCAGCGTGAGGACGATTTCGCCGGCTATGACGATGGCATAATCGAGACTCTGCGTCCGGTGCATCGGAGCCTCGCCACCTGGTGGAACATTGGTAATGGTGAATATAATGCCACCTGGTGGACAGCGCGGCAGCGTTTTCTCGCCGCCGGCAGTCTCGGGGGCCAAGTTGTTGACCGGTACAGATCCGCGGACGTCAAGCACAGCGAAGGACGACGCAGCCGGCCCAAACGGGTGGAATAGCTCTGCTGGCTTGTCCGAGCCAAAGATCGAGGTCCCATCCTTCGCATGCGTCGTGATGACGACGCGAGGACTGGACTCGGCGGACGACATAGCTGGTGTTGCAAATATATAAAAGGTGATTATTGTAGTCAAAGAGATCTTGAGAGCAGTATAACTCTTGGAATCCTTAGAGCATAGATATCTGAGAAAAATTCTTCGCAGGTGGAAAGAGAGAGCTTGATTGAGCATGCTGAGCTTGGTCAGACTTGGATAAAACTATCTGCCCTGCGAAGGATTCTAGTTGACGTTACCCTATAAAGCGGCATAATACTTCCGATTGTTGTTGCATACTCCCGACCAAAGAAAATAGTGGTAGAGGCTACAGTTAAAAGCCTGGGGTAAAGCGGCGGTGGCCCTCTCAACGGCATTAACATTTCATGTTAAGCATTGCCAGATACGTCACATTAGTAAATAGTGAGAATTGATACGGCAGTAAAGACTGTGATTTTCCCGGCGTCTAACAAAATTATACTGTAGCATACGATGAGGCAACCATCGACAGGTATGTCACATCAGTACGATATTGAAAGAGAAAAGCGAGTATCGAACCTTTAGTGTTTTATAGAAGAACCGTTGTAGAATCACATGCATCTTGCCTCTCTTCATACTAAACTTTGCCACCTATAATTCACGGTTGTTAGACCCCTTCTTTCGGCTTTTGTGCAGCTGTTTTGCCTCAGTCTACACAATCATATTGTGAGTTCCTAACGCCAACTCCAGTGACAAATCTTATCTAGTTCTACACTCCAGTTTCTAACATGTGCTACTTACATTTCTATATATTTTTCCTGGAGCATCTTTTTCAAGTGTTTTTGGTTATGTTTTCTTTGTTTTCTTTGCTGTCTTTGTTCTCACCCTTTTTTGCTCTTCTCTTGCTCATATCTATCTAGTGTCCTCTAAATCTATGCAACTACATACAACTCATCATAATTTGTTTGTTCTGTGGGCTTCGGTGGTGCTCCAATCCAGATTCTGATACATATTCGTGGGTCCCTTTGTACTGCTGCCATTGCTACACAGACATGCCAATACTAGAGCCTTTGTTGTCGCCATTCCAGAATACGACAATTATAGGCAACTTTGCAATATCTTCTTTTGAGAATATCTAGTCTGGAACCATATTGCGCTTCATAGCAGATCACATATTGGTTTAACTTATCGGGTTCCCTAATTTTATTTTTATTTTTTATTTTTGAAATACATTTGGTCCTGTTAATAGTTCGCGAGCATTAACTTTCCGACTAAGGCATTCTACACCGCTAGCTCCTCTGTCATTTCTCCATCTTGGGACACTACGACATAGTGGCCCTAACAAAAATGCGGCAACATACTCCGTAAGACACCGATTGCATACGTATACGTCGTACGAAGTTTAATGACTTTCCATATTCCCAATAAATCTATACAAATACAGAAGAAGAAGAAAGCCCGCGGTCGAAGCTTCAGCAACATATTCCTCAGTTTATGTCTATGCGTTCTACTCATGCACTTTTCTTTAGTGCCTCTGAGATATAAAGCAACTAAAAAACCGGTCCTCTATTGGCAAGTGTTGGTTTATCTTTCTAAAAGGCTTTCTGGCTGCTAAAAAATATGGAGCAAAAGTTTTCAAAGCAATTTCTCGACTTTAGTATGGAGGGAATGAAATGGTCGACATTCGCTTTTCCACCAAATTAGCGATGCAGACATGCATGAATCACGAAATACCTTTTGAAGAATGGGAAATTCTGCTTTACGGAGTAATCAAGAGTTTTCACATGTGGAGCAGGCCCCATTTTATGCTAGTTCGCTGGCTTGGGTATCATAGTCTCGGTGAAAAGGGGGTCACCTCTGGAACCGACAATGCGGGAAAATATATTCGCAACATGGGGCATATTGACTGAGGGTATCTTGTGTCGTGCAGTTGAAGATTCCGTCAGATTCACCCCCCCCCCCCCTACGCAGTACACACAGCGGGACCACACAACAGCAAACTACTCCGTAAAATGCCCTGGCACTGGGCTGGGCTTGAACAAGGTATGAAGATGGCTCGCCAAGATGTACGGAGTACGTTGTGCATCGTACGGTTAATTTTAGCAGGCCACGTACTCGGCCAAGAACCTGGCAAAGCAAGAGGGTTGCCGACACCATAAGATTCTTCTGCATTAGGAAATTCTTAAATACAGAATCCGCAGCAACTGCATGGTGTAAGAAATTCGTAAGCGAACTTTATGGTCCTCCTCTTTGGCTGGGGGAGAAGAATGCCTTTCATCCTCGAAGGAGAATATTGGCAAAACGAGCTGAACGCCATATTAGCCATTTCAATTTTTTTCTCATGTGGAGGCCGGTAGCTGAAATAAGATCCTATGTCTACTCTGTACGGAGTACTGCATAAAGCAAAAGGGCCCTTCCCCCCCGAAGGCAGCTGTCATGTCAACCTGTCGCGCTAAGGGAAATCAGTCGGGCTTCGCCCGTTACACACTACGAGTGGACTACTCCAAACGGAGTATGCACAACGTCCCCTGTCTATGGTGGACGATTCTGGATGGCGCCACTTCTGATAGCAAAACAAAGAGGAAAAACTTGAAGCTTGGAAATAGCACAGGGCATGTTTTCCCCGCTCGCAGGTCTATTACAAGATCCCGACTGATTGTTCCCTCTTGCGAGGGATCCTGGACAGCCCCTGCATTAGATCCTGTCCTTTTATTTGGCAATGGTTTTTGTTTGCAAGTACGGAGCACCAAATGCCCCCGTTCGAAGGAAGAGGGATAAAATGAACCCTAACCGTCTTTCTTTTTCCATTTCTTCTTCTGCTAAAATCATTCGGTGGACCTTGCGATTTAGCTGCAGAAAGTATTTAATTTTTATTTTGGAGAAGTCCTGACAGGGTACAGTCGTCTTTTCTGTTAGAAACTATGCAGCTGCCGTTCCCAAAGAGGCGAATGTCCAACGACGTAGTCGTAGTTGTACTCGTTCCATGGCCCCGTCAACGGACATGTCTGCCCCCTTCTTCCCACACCATTTCGGCTCTAACGACTAGCCCTAAATATAGCGCCAGGCATTAGCTCTCGACGGGCCTCGTCTCCCGGTCAAACTTCCGCCAGCTACGCTGTATCTAGCAAAGAGCAGAAGAAGGTCTCAGGAATCTTGGCCGTGGGCTTAAGTCTGTGCCCCCTTTAGCAGACATATGAGTGCGAGTACGTATGACTACGGAGTTTACAGAGTCCGTCCTAGCAGACATGCCGACAACGCGGCGTCTTCCGCTGCCGCAAAGTTAGCCGGACGCCCCACGGTGCAAGCCATCGAAGCCCCGAGCCCGAGCAGTCGTGAGGGTATAAGATAACGTTGCGCGGCGTGAATACTCGTACATGCATCTCTTATATGGTTGGTTGTCTTCGTCGACGTTGACTGCACGGCTACTCGCCTAAGCACAACGGTCTTCGTGCCCGTCCCAAGAGGCTGATGATTTACGCTGAAGGGCTGCCGTGCCATAATTGGCCCGGAAAGATGCGCAATCTTGTCAGCGCCAAGATCGGCAATGTACCCACCCACCTCGGTTCGCCGGCCGAAACTTCGCGGTAAACGAGACTCCGTCCTCGCAGGCGAACCAGACTCGGGCAAGTTTGCCAAACATGTCGTTTCGATCTGTCTCTGTTGCCCGTACTTCATACACATGCATGGGATCAGGATCTAGCCTGCCCTCCTAGTACAGAGGGAGAGACGAAGAAGAAGAAGACAGAGAAAAGGAAAGAAAAGAGAAAAGGGAAAGAAAAAAATCACAGGAAAGGGACAACCCATCTACCCCCACCTGCATTCGAGCAGGATCTTCTCCCCTGAGTTCCTGGGTCCTCCTTTCATGTTTCTGCGTTAGTCCCTGTTTCCACTGCGACTCACACCCAGGTACGCCCAATGGATGCGTCTGTATCCGGGATCCTGGGACAGGTTCGTCAATCTGTTGACGAGGAGAGCCCCTGAATCCTCTTTATACCTGCAGCCCTGTATGGAGTCCCTACGAAGTATGTATGCAGTGCTCCGTACGATGGTGGAGCTGGAACCCACCCGTTCTGCTGCGCGAAGTAACTCCTAAGAGTGGTTTGCACCTGATGGCGTGCACCGAAAATTTTGGAATGACTCCAGCTGCCAACTGCGCACTAATTACTCCGTATGTTGTGTCTTTGTTGGGCCCAACGAGTACGAGTACAAGTACGACGTACGGAGTACACTGTACAGATTACGAATAGTGGTTTTTCACACGTCGCCTGCGTCGCCCTCTGCGAACCTTTTCTGTTTTCGGCCCCCCTGCCACCCCGACCCCCATTCCCCGTCTCATCCCCGTGTCCATCCCGGGTTGATCTCTCGCCATTTTCTGCCCAAGGGAAGGCATCCGATACGGTTGCCGCTATGTTTGTACATACATATAGAGACCGGCCCCGGCACACTCCTGACGATCTGCTCTCTCCAGATGAATGAGTGCAACCTTGCTTTTTCCACAGGAGAGACGCATTGATCGGTTCCGTGCCGGCGATTTTGCGATGTCTACGACAGACGCCTCTGCCGCCTATGCGGCGGAGAGCAACCTGCCCACGATCTTGGGCGTGCTGACAACATTTTTCTTCATCGCCCTCATTATCGTGTGCCTCCGGGTCTACGTGCGCACCTTCTTGACACGGTCCTTCGGCCCCGACGACGTCCTCATCTGCCTTGCTACTGTAGGTATACAATCATCCTCCTCGTCGCCCGTCCCGTCCGATTGGAACGGGGGGGGGCGAATAAAACTGCTGTCGCCGATAGAAAGGGAGGTCTAACTCGGCGGCTCGCCGCCCACGCAGCTGTGCCAACTTGTAGGCTGGATTGTCATCTTGATACAGTCTAAACATGGCCTCGGACGACATATGTCGACAATCGCCACAGACGAGCTCATCATATTCAATCACGCGAGTTTCTTTGGCAATGTAATAGAAATCGCCCTCGGCACCATGTTTCTCAAGCTCGCCATTGCAGTGAATCTGCTGCGGCTGTGCAAGAACCGCTGGTACACCATCGCCCTGTGGGTGATCATAGGTACGATATGACCGCCGCGTCTCGAGTTGGAGAATGTCGTTGCGAGAATGCAGTCTGACAGGTACAGTCGTTGTCGTTGCCTACGAACTGATCGGCTTCGTCTTCTTCTTCACGAACTGCAAGCCGGTCTCGGGATCGTGGGACAGCACCATTGATGCCAAGTGCGCATCGGTCAACACAATCGTCGCTTTCGGACTCCTAAACACAAGTAAGTATTCAACCGAGTACATCGTTGAAAACGTCAATCAACGACGGTCTCTGACGCTTTGCGTGTGCCGAAACAGGTTGCAACATCATTACCGACGTGGCACTTGCCATCATCCCGATCCCCATCATCTGGGGCCTGAACATGAAGAGAGCCGTCCGGTTGTACTTGATCGGCGTCCTGAGCTTGGGTTACCTGTAAGAATACCCCGTGCATGGCGCCTATTCATGTGCCAAGGCTAACGCATTTTGAAGTGCTGTGGCTATGGACATTGTCAAGACCTATTACCAGGAAACATACGGCGTCACAACAGACGAGACCTAGTACGTTTATCTCCAGCTAGCTTGTATTTTTGTCGTATCTGGCTGACCGGCGTGAAACTCGTTCGATGATATACAGCACGTTCAGCTTGATTTTCTTCGGCTTGTAAGTTGTGCTCCTCCATTTTCTGTTTGCATGCTTTACGAATTCTCGAGTCTAACCAGTGTTCTTTTAATATGTGCAGCATGTACGGCTGCCTAGGAATTATCGCCAGTTCCGTGCCCATGATGAAGCCTCTGGTATCCAAAGTCCTGAACCTCGAGTCCACGCATGACCGCTCGTACTACCAATACGGCAGCAATGACCGCAACCGGCCTTCCGGCCACAGAACCATTGGTACTATGGGCACCCGGTCGAATGTGCGCGGGGAAACCAGCGCGGGCATGGCCGAGGCCAACGCGGGCTACGAGCTGGACGAGCGCGACAGTGACCCGGGCGGGAGCCTGGCCAGCGACCGGAAGAGCGACGGCATCAACTCCGTTTCCGTGTACCGGCACGAAGCAAGCAGCCAGGACAATATTCTGTACAACGTGCCGGGCATCCACAACCAGACGACGGCGGAGAACGGGAACGGCGGCAGCCGGCTGCAGCAGGTCCAGCGTGGGCAGAACTTCCGAGGCATCAAGAAGACGATGGAGGTGTCGGTCAGCTGAGCTTTGCAGATGGCAAGCCAGTCGCAAGACCATGAGCTGTGCAGCGTTCCTTTTTTGTCATTTTTTTGTTTTCTTCTTTTTCTTTATGACACAGAAAATGGCAAGGATACCAAAAGTGCAGTTGTATTTTCTATTGTACAGGACTTGATTTTAGCTCCCTTGGCAATATTCGTTTACATTGCGCTGCCGGGCTCTGTTGTATATTGTTCTATTTACCGTTAGATTATTTGTACCTGGGGTGCACTTCGCGTCTGCACATCTCAGATGTAATTCCTTGTGGGTAGCTACAGCATAGAGAGGTCTGTCGATAGCACAGCCATGCATCGTGAAATATAGACACTTTGCAAACCGAGTCTGCAATATGTAGCATGGCAAAATCCATGATGAATGCTGCCTCTGAGCTTCACTCTGAGTGCGTCTCCAATGCCAGACACAGTAACCAAAAACATATCCATCTTTTCTTCCAACTTGGTCTCAGGAGCATGACTCTGCTCCTTTTCTCCCCGGCTTGTCCGCCTGCTCCATACGACGGACGGAGTAATACGACTACAATGCAGTCTCAACGGTTTCTCTTTGTTCCTGGCATGCTTGCAGGCAGCCGAAGCCTGGAACGGCCAAAACACAACAGACCGACCAGCTAGATCGGTCCCACCCTGCAGGGTTGACAGGCACACAATCTATCGAAACACACCATGTAGCGTGGCATTTTCTGCCCCCAATTTCGACATTCTATCTGGTCTGGTAGCTGCTCCACATTATTTTCCACTGGCCGAGCAGGGGTATCTTGCCAAGGGGGGAGGCCGGCCGGGATAGGCATGAATGCAACGCTGCTGGTGCCCGGGCAGAAATGACCGCTACTCCGTATCTTGGCTGCTGGCGACGCTCTTGCCGGACAGAGACTACGACGTAATAAGGGGCTCAAAAAAGGGCCATCTTATTTACTCGTGCATTACTCCGTATCTTGCACTACGACGTACGTCGTATGGAGCACGTCGCTCGGTCGCCTCCACCTCTGTGGGTCCCTCCACTCTCCTACGGAGTAGAGACCCCTGCTCCTCGTGGAAGCCAAGAGTTTGAAATTGGGCGAGGAAGAAACTCCTCTGGAGCTCGTCGACAACAAACGACCACCCAAGTCCGGCATCCTGCCTGCATCCACCTCGCATCCAACAGCCGTCCAAACAGCACCTTGGACTTGGCCATTTCCCACGCTCCGCCCCCTCTCTCTCGCAGACCTTGTCAATGCCAAACCACGCGTACATCATCTAAGAAAAAGCCAGTCCCGGCCATGGAACAAGTGGATACGGCCTGCCACGTGAGATTTCGCCTGTTGTGGGCCGGTCCCGGATCCGTGGGAGGATAAAAAGACCGCCGATCCGTCTTCCCCCCCGTTCTTTGTCCTCCAGCAGCCCGTTGCCACCCATCGTCGCTAAGAAGCAAGGCCCGAAAAAGCAGGCTTGCCAGGATTGATCGCTTGCTCCTAGCATCTCACACCAGTCACTCATTTATATCTCGTGTTTCGTGCTCTTTTCGTTCGTGCCCTCTTTTTTTTCTTTCTCTCTCTGTTCTCTTCTTTATTCTTCTCTTCACTACGCTCCTTTGCTACAATGGTCTTTTCTCGGCTCTCTGCGGCGGTCGCCGTGGCCCAGCTCGCCGTGAGCGTTGCTGCAAGCCCATGTGCGGTCAAGTCGGTCAATGCCACGGTCAGCGCGTGGCTTGCCAAGTACCCCGATGCGTCGGTCAAGAACGTCGATGCCGTCGTCGTCGGCGGTGGCTCGGCCGGGTCGAACGCGGCCATCAACCTGTACGACAGCGGCCTCTCCATCCTGGTCGTTGAGCAGCAGGCTCAGCTGGTATGTGGTCTTCTCTGTCTGGGTCGCTGTTTTCCGGAGACCTTCGATGCTGACGCCGCCTCTTTACTGCCGGGAATATAGGGCGGCATGGTCAACAGTTATACCGATCCCACCACTGGGAACGTCTACGACTGTAAGTTATAACTTCTTTATTTTGTCTTTTCTCCCGTGTATGAAAATGCCCATTCTTCCTCAATGGGGGACCCCGCTGACTGTCAATCTCTCTGGGACCCGTAGACGGCGTTGCTACCTTCACCAACTACACGGGGACGGAGGCTTATCTTGAGCGTCTCGGCATCGCGACAAAGAGTCCGACCTTTGGCGCAGTCACCTCGTACTACGCAGACTTCACCAGCGGCAGCACGATCGACTACGTCGCGCCGTCTGTCGTGGATGAGTTTGCCGCACTGGGGACCTACTACGACGTGGCCTCCCAGTATTCGGACCTCTTCCTCCCGTCGTATGCCAACTGGCCTGCTCCTGAGGACATCCCCGAGGACCTGCTTATGTCATTTGGCGACTTTGCTATCAAGTACGACCTGAACGCCACCATGCTGGTAAGTCCCGGTACCCCAAATGCACTTGATGCACTCATCTGCCTCTATATTTCCCTCGCTAGAGGCCCATCCGGTATCTACGCGAATGTAGTCTAATGCGAGATTCTGCAGCTTCTCTGGGCCGGTATCGGTGCCGGTCTGGCGGACATGCTAGACCTGCCCACCCTCTACATGATGCAGACGTTCGGCCCGGACACGGCCGCCGTCTTCCTCGGCACCAACGTTCAGTATGTGCCGGAATCCGGCCGCAACCAGGACATCTACGATGCCGTCGCCAGCATCCTGGGCGACGCCGTCTTGCTCAACTCCAAGGTTGTGCAGTCGGTGCGCCTGGGCAGTGACCAAGGCGTCGCCCTGCTCGTGGAGGACCAGGTGACCGGCGACTACACCATCGTCACCGCCAAGCGCCTAGTCATGGCCATCGAGCCGACCCCGTCGAACACCGCGCCGTTCTCCCTGGACAGCACAGAGTCGGCCGTCTTCAACAAGGGCACGTGGAGCGTCGTCAACGTGGGCCTCGTCTCGCACCCGTCCCTTCCTACCGGCTCCCTGATCTACAACCTGCCCGCCAGCGCGGCAAACGGCAACGACTTTGCCTTCCCTGAACCGCCCTTCGTCGACTACTTTGAGGTAAGATTTTCGGCTTGCGAATATATTATGGCTCTCACAAAGGTGATCGACCACACTGGCTAACACAACAACAGTACATGGGCGACGATCTGTTCCAGGCCATCGTTGTCGGTTGGTCCGACATCACCGTAGCCGAGGCGCAGGAGCTAGCAAAGGAGGCCGTGCAGCAGCTCGCCGCCGCTGGCACGATCCCGGCAACTGACGGCGTCGAGCTTACGATCAACAGCTGGTCGAACCACGGCCCCATGGACATGCGCACCACGGCCGAGGAACTCCAGGCCGGCTTCATCCAGAGCCTGTACGCCCTGCAGGGCCACAGCTCGACCTACTGGACCGGCGCAGCCTTCTCGAACCAGCTGTCGACCTACCTGTGGGCGTACAACCTGGAATACCTCGTTCCCCTCGTCGTGGCAAGCCTGTAAAGGATAGGAACGAAAAGTATATGCAGTATGAGCCCTCCGTAGCTCGGCTAATCAACTATCATCTTCGCCCGAAACGACGTCGCGTGCGTACAAGAGCGCGCACAAGAGCACATTTTATCTTTTAAAAGGAGCGTTTCCCTTCATTCTTGTAAATTTGCAAATTTATAGCTTTCAATACAATATTTAATCCGCTCCGACAGAGGAATAACATGCTGACGACACAATGAACCCACCTGAATTTGATTAACGATACTTCTTTCCCACTTTGAGCAGGTTGTGTGATGGGCCCTCCCGTTTCCCATGCTCAGTCACCGCCAGCTCAACCTTGCCCAGGCCGCGCTCATGCACGCGTACGTTCTGCCGCCAGGGCGAACGCCGCTGCCTGCTGTTGCCGTCCCGGCCCCCGCGCCCGCCGCACAGCAAGGGAGCCTCGCGCGACACCAATGCGAGCCCGACCAGCTCGGCGGCGTCGCCCCATGCCTTGACGGCCCACGGCTCACGAGCGCACAGCGCCGCCACGAGCGCACCCAGCGCGTAGGCCGCGACCATGGTCACGTAAAGAAACAGCACAACAACATCCAGGATGACCACCGCCGACAGGCCGTAGCCCCAGTCGTAGCGCTGAACCTGCAGGGGAACGGCGTACATGTTAGGCGAGAATCCCGAGCCTTGGGTGCCGTCGGGGACAGCTAACTCGTACACGGTGGTCATGTCTGTGGACTCCCCAGTGCTGTTGTCCACCACCAAGTAGCTGGCAGCCCACGTTGTCACCTGGGCCAGCCCGCCCGCCACGATGAGGCTGAGCAGCTGCGCGACGTACTGGGCGGTGCGCCGCTCGTACGTGGCCATGTCGGTGGAGGAGTTGACCTGCTCGTACGGCGACCAGAAGATGGTGACGTAGTAGGAGGCGTTGCTGTCGCCCGGACTCGTCTTGACGGCGCTCACGAGGAGCATCTCGATACTAGAGTAGCTCACAGTCTGGATATGAGAGACGTTGGAATCGACCACGGAGGCTGCCATCGACCGGTTAGGCATGTTAAGGAGATCCGCCCAGGCAGCGCCGATGCGGATCGGATTGTTGTCGGCGCCCCAGATGTTCACAAACATGTTGGGGTTGTAGGGGACGGTGACGAGAGCTCCTCCGGAGGGCTTCCAACCCGATTCACCTGTAGACCCTATGTCGATCCAGGTAAGGTGAGCCTTCGTATCGAGGTGCGATGTGGCATTCCAGAGACCACTGGGCACAATCCACATATCATCGCTCGAGTAAACCGATGCGCCCGAAGTGGTAAATTTTGTGATGTTGGAAACGGTGAAAGGGAGCTCTTGGGGCGCGCTATCGTAACTCACGGCGCCGCACTGAATCTGGACGATTGGCGCATAGATGGGACCGGTAGAGTTGAAAACTGGCCGGTATATGTGCCCCGTTAGGCTGAGACTAAAGGGCAGCAGACTGCTGTTCATCCAGTCCCAGAGCAGGCCGTAAAGGCGAGTGACAGAGTTGGAGAGGGTCGACGCGACGGCGAGTGTACCCGACGGCAGCACATCTGCAGAAAGGATCCGCTGTTCGCCGCTCGCCATGTCCGGCATAGTGATGGTCGCAGGTGGAAGGAGGCCGTCTCTGACCAAGTCCAGCTGGAGAGAACGGAGAAGCCAGCATCGGGGTAGCCGGTAGTGTAGAGCTCCTTTTCGTCTGAAGAACACCAATCCGTGAGGTTCAAGCCCCCGTTCTCGGTGACGGCGACCAAATATGACTAGTCGAGAAGTAGTAGAAAAGTCAGACACAGCGCAGTGCCCACGCTCAGGGACACCTGCTGCTGCTTGCCAAAGGGACTGTCCACGGTCCACCAGTTCAAGCTCGGTTGCAGCAGACCAGCAGTAGCCAGGTCGGTCAGCTAGCTAAGAACGATTAAAACCCCGATTAAGAGTGCCGGGGCGACGAGCCTGGCATCAGCACGCCCGATCGATTGCCAAAATTTGGGTGACAGGAGGTACATCGGCGAGCTAACATTGTATCCACCCATCAGGAGGCCTAGAGGAATCCCATCTCTCTCACGAGCCGATGACGTACAACTTGTAACACGATGGTCGAGATGGAGGCCAATATGAGGATCGCCTTGAGCACGTCATCGAAATAGCCCCAGCGCCCGGTAATGCTGTCGGACCAGTAGACCTGCCGGAAAGACAGCATCGTGATGCCGATGGCCAGCCCGGCTGCGACGGTGTCCAAAGCCCATCCAGCTGCGACCGGATCCTACTATCGAGCACAACCTCGTGTGAGCCACTAAGCATGCGTTGCTGTCTGCTGTGCACCATGGCTATGGTGAAATGCATCACAGACAAAGAGAAAGCCAGAATACTGGAGGATACCCGCAGACTCGGGCACCGTATATGCACTGGGGCATTGCCATAGCCTTCCATGGCCTTCCACAGCCGCCAACAGTGACCCAGCAACGTTGACAAGGCTGGCACGAGATCGGTCGCCATTGGTCTATCACAGCCTCCTGGACGTTCAACTTGCCCCTGGCCACAGGATGGGCGGCCAGGATCTGGTGCAGACACCAACCAGCGTCTGGACGGTTTCTAGCATCTATTCCGATGAACCTAGTCGCCGTCTTCGCCTTGGCTAAATACACCAACACCTAATGAACGGCGGCCGCAGATGCGGCCCGCTTCAACCATTGACAAAATATACCAAGGAAGTGAAGCTGCCAAATTGACGTACTGTGGGCTCAAATAATCAAAACAAAAATGGAAATACGACCTTTCTCGTCAGAAATGTGTCGTGAAGAAAGCAGGGGGTCATGTTTGGATGGAGTTCGCAATGATGGTGACCCCTTTATTCGATAGGCCAATCGACCCCAGCGGACAATACATACCATGGCCCTCTTGGAAGATCTGTATGCGATACAACAGCTGTCTTAAGTGAGAAATATTGACGTTACGACGAATACTAGATGCTTTCCATTTAGAATCGGAGAATGCGTTCATCTGTTCGACAATATAACTTGTGGGGACTCAAAACGGCTCGATCTTAAAGGCCTCCTCGAAAGGCAATAGCTACTGACTATTGAGATATGCAAAAGCCAAGAAAAACCTGCAAGACAAATATACATACTCGGAACGTTCCTGTTTAAATACAGAGCACATAGCCGGCGCAACACAGTCACCTGCTTCGAATACGCTGCAGCAGGTGGCTGTTATTCCAATATCGGGTTGCAGAAGATACCGTCTACGAAGCGGGATTTTATATATTTAGAGCAATGCAGGCGCATGCAGTCCCTGAATCCTACCGGCCACACAAGGCCTCTCTAAACACCATAACCCAGATAGGGATCCTTTGATCGACCGTGCAGCATATTCAGGGTTGACCACTCATAGCCGTTACTTTATGTGCGGCTACCTGCATCAGGAAGAGATCCTGGGGAACTGCCAAGGTATACTTACATATAGCCGACTGTCATGGTAGACGCCAGCTTGTGAGATGCCGCCGGGCGTGTTTGCTCGTAGAATGTCGCTAACTTTTCAGGCCCAGCCGAGTTTTCCTCTTCTTCCATGCCTCTTGTCTTATCGATGATATCACTTCATATTTCATTTCAGGCTCTCCTTTGGTTTTCTTCGACATTTTATCACTCATTTTCCTTTTTCAAATGTATTTTCGATCTTCTCCTTCTCCCCACCTCCTTTTTTTAGATTTTCCTTTCCATATCATACTAGGACATGATACGCTGGTTAAAATAGCCATCGGAAAATTATCTTTTTTGTCTTTATACTACAGCCTACGGCTAGGAGAAGGCATGGCCAGGCCGCCACATATAGCGGCTTAGGCTAGAAGAGCGGCCAAGCGGAAGTATTACTTAGGTTCTTCTTTACTTTCACGCTTTTTGTCCTCCTGTCTTTTGGGGCCTTTTGGTCCATCTTGTCTCCCTCTCTCTCTCCCCCCTTATACTTTACAGTCTCTCTAGATCTTTTCTTTTTGAATACATGGAAATGAGAAGCATATTTTATATGCAAAGTCTTGATCCTGGGGAAAAGCCATATCTACTTCACTCGGTATGAAACATAGACATGTCTTGAAGACGTAACAAGGCAAGATCTCGGCCTCATCCCTCCGTCGTGTGGGCCGCGTTTATTTGCCTTATTTCCATTCCTTGCCACTAACCTTCTTTCGCTCTTATATAGCCTTGTCGCCGGTTAGCTCCACAAATTTCCATATTTACCATCACCGTCCCAATGTCCAGAGCTCTGTCCCTAGTTCTCATTAGAGCCACACGTTGATATTGTTCATTGTTTATTTTGACCTAGATCTGCGGTTGGCTCCGTCATTCTGTACGTCTGCCATCTTCTCTTTCGTGTAATGGGTGCTTTAGGCTGATTTCGCTTTGATGAGGCTTGTGTCTGCACACCACCATACTTTGCTTCTGGCACAAGATCTTAATCAAACAAACCTATTGCCCTTGCCAGGAGAATCTCTGTTTGGTTTATCTTTAGCCCTCTGATGCCCCTTGTGAAGTGATGTGCAGGGCCCTACTTCTACCGGGTTCGTCCTCGTGCTGTTGCTCGGAGAAACTTGACCTGGTCATTTTTCTTCTGGCTCGTTCTCTCCCCCCCTTTTTCTTCCTCCTTTTTCCCTCTCTTCTGGCCTGTTTTTGGCAGTCCTTCAACTTAATTTAGATACGAAACAAGAGAACACAAGAAAGTCTGAAAACCGTCGGGCCTGTTTTTTTTATGATTTTGATGGCGGACGTCGGCTTGTAGCAGGCATCGAGTTAGAATTCAGACGGCGCTGAACCTCACACGACCAATCTAATCTTTACGTGCCACGAAGACAGAGCTGCATCCGCATTCACTAAAGACCCTACCAGTTCGAATAGCCAGTGCGACGATAATCGAGGCTGCTCACCAACCGTACAAGGCTACGTCAAAGCCTGAAACAGAAATGGCTTCCAGGAACCACAGGCGGCAGCCTATGTCTCTGATGTCTGCTCTTATTTTCTTGACAGTGATGACCCCGTCAAGAAATGGTGTTGCCGCTGATGGACCATCCGCCGTCGCCGACTCAAAATGCGACTGCTTTGTCTCGAACGGCTCCGATGTGGCCTACTTCTCCCATCACAAATTCTTTGATTTTCGCACTCTCCCACAATTCCAAGGCACACCGGCACTGCTGCAGGACGGCGGCGCCACAACGAATGCTCCGGTTACCAGTGCCTATTTTACCAACGACAGTTTTACGTCGTTTTGGCAAGCCCAAAATTGGAATAATAGCGAGTCAAACGCCACCCTTTTGCGTATTAACTCACTCAACAATATTTTTATCGAGAAAAACACAGATGCCAACCCGTCGTCCGCTACTTGGCTGACCCTACGCACCGCCCGCCAGAGCGCGTTCCAGTCCAGCGCCGAGATCGCGACACAGACAGACACGTATCAGTACATCTCAATGCGCATGCTGGCACGCACTATTGGGGGCCCCGGTGGTTGCACGGCCATGTTCACCTACCGGGCGCCGCCGGATGGCTCATCGGGCGTATCGGGCGGCGGAAGCGGAGCGGCGGTCGTGCAAGAGGTGGACCTCGAGGTTCTGACAAAGTACCCACGTGAGCATGTCCAGTGCACAAATCAGCCTGCTCTTGACAAATACGGTCAGACCATTACGTTAGCGACCCAAAACGTTACTCTGCCAGGCGGTTTGGGGTGGGACGACTGGGCCGTGTACCGGCTGGACTGGACGCCGAACCAGAGCACCTGGTATGTGTCGGGCCAGCAGATCGCCAACATCTCGTTCCAGACGCCCCGGGATCCTACGCGCATCCATATCAACGCGTGGAGCGACGGCAGCAACTGGACGGGAAGCATGGCGCCCAACACGGAAGCCCATTTGCAGATTCAGTGGTGGGAGCTCCTGTACAATTCGACAGCGCCAGCGGGCAAGAGCAGTTGCAATTCCGTGTGCAGCATCGATGCCAACGGGCCAACAGGTCAGGCAGTATCGGTACTTAGCAGTATGGCCTCTGTTGGGCCGCGGTCCGCCGGCGGGAGCCTTGTCAGCTGGGTACCATCCGTTGTCATTGTGCTCGTGCTTTATGCCGCAATATCTCCATGATCAGATGACTGGTTGGTCATAAAGGTTATTTGTGGATTTGTTTGACTTTTTTCTTGTTGTTCACAATACTATTTGTTGGTCATCTTTTTCTACTTTTACTTCATTTCTTTTAGGGATTTGTTTGGTCTTATCCGGTCACCTTTTGACATCGATCGTGTTAGGTTGGAAGAAAAGGACGGTGAAGACATAACATTACTCCCATCCGACAGGTAAAGGCAAGACGGCCTGCAATTCTGCAATGGAGGCTAGGATTAGTACATCGAGATTTCTCTCCCAGAAAGATTATATTTTATGCTTCCTAGCCATGGTGTGATCTCCAGTTAGGGCGAGACTAAAAGAGTAACGATGAATCGGACAATTCCTCACGTCTCTAGAGAGAAAAAGAACGGCATATTTTCCAAAAACCAATTTATTATTATTTTTTATTTTGAAGTCGTACCAATGACTTGCCCACAAAATGTATTACCTTAAATGATGTCTCAAGCGACGTGCGACCCTATCTTGAGGACTGGCGCTTTGTCTGGGGCTTTTACAAAATACAACGCCCAGTAACATAGAATAAAATAGTACTGGAAGAGGGAATATCTCAGCCTGTAATACAAATTTTTAATGGCGCATTCATTTTTTTTATCCTATTAAATCACAGAAGAGCACGGTTTTCGTCTACTATCAGCATATTTCTAAAGTAGAGATGGTGGAAATCCAGAGAATGAATCTCTTTTCAAGAATTTTTACAAATACTTAAAATGAGTTACATCCTAATATTTCTTAAGACTAAATGGGCCATGTTTCAGATGGACTGAGTGATGACGCAAGATAAAGGTCGAGAGCCGTTCCGGACCTCCGAAGCCTTTGCTGCAGATGTCACGATCATTCTGTTGCTGCACACGGAGGCATAGCACGAGCCGTTTCCCTTCTTCATCCGAATAGAGAGCAAAAGGTAGGACAAAAGTCTCGGAAATTTAACATCGCGTCGTAGTCCGTCTACTCTAATTCCATTTGATTGTAAAAAGGGCGATCTGTGCTTGGCTTGAACCATGCATCGAGATGTTTCGGCATGGCGCGATCCCCCCTTCTCTCCGTGTTGTTTTGATTCTGTCAGTTTCAGTTGTCTGTCCGCATACCATGCTGCCTTTACTATGTCCTTGCGTGATCACCAACGACGATCAGGGAAGTCAATTTTTATCTAGTCATTTGTAACCTTATGTTTTGCCCGTCGTCTTTCCTTCAACTTCTCTTAAGGTCCGTTCTACCCACTGTACAGCTGTATGGTATTACTTGATCGACGTTGTGTTTGGGCTGTGGAGCAGAAAGGGCGACTCTTATTCGTTCTCAAGTCTCTTTCGAGCAGTTCCATGCTCTTTTCCGGAAGCTTTGCTGTCAGGGATTTCGTACAACACAGCCTGCACTGCCTTAAAAAAATGATAATTAAGAAGAAAAGAACACATAGACACAAAGAACGAAAGCAAAAGACAGAGAGACTTATGGGAGACCAACTAGGGTGATCGGGTCTCTAAATAGTTGCCAAGATCCGGGTACGGCCAGTCCTCACGCCCGCGCCAATATTAAATTAGTATTTATCTGCGCAAAAAACGAACCATCGCGACACAGCCACTCAATCAGAAGCTGCTGTCTCTTGATCCAAAAGCGTCAATTTTTGGATAATATTTTCCAATCGACCTCTCCATCACATCGCAGCCACAATGAAGGCAAAGTTGGGGTTGATATCATTATTGATAGCTGGCGGCACGGCATCAACAGGGGTGGCGGCTTCAGCACTAGCAAACAATAGCAGCAGCAATGCCTGTCCACAACTACACGTCATCGCCGCACGCGAGAGCACGACGCCACCGGGCTTCGGCGCAGCCCAGACCCTGGTCGACCTCATCACCAATGCCTTCCCGGGAACAACGTCGGAGGCTATCGACTACCCAGCTGCCGGTGACTCCAACCAGAACTACAGCATGAGCGTGACGGCGGGCGTGTTGGCCGTACTGGCACAGGTAACCCAGTTTGCGTCGAAGTGCCCCGAGACCGTCCTGGTCATGCACGGCTACTCGCAGGGCGCCCAGATTATGGACAATGCGTTCTGCGGCGGGCCAGACGGACAAAGCCTGCTGGTCACGCCGCCGCTAATCCAGCCTGCCATTGGCAACAATGTGGCCGCCATCATCCTGATGGGCGACCCGCGACACGTGGGCGGTCTGCCGTACAACGTCGGCAATGCCACTTCTCCAGGAGTATGTCTGACTCTGTCCTGCCAAAAAGAAAAAAAGAAAATGCACCCGTTTATACATTTCAGCCACTAACATCCCTCCAGTTCGCGGCTCGCCCTGAAGGCTTCGAGTGCCCATTGTATCAGAACCGGATACAGTCTTACTGCGATTCACCAGATCCGTTTTGCGCCAATGGTACCGATGCTGATTTCCACGAGGGGTACGGAAAGCGAAACGGAACACAAGCGCTTCAGTTTGTCGTCAGTAAACTGTTAGTATGAGTGGTGGCGACGGATGCATAGTTTGTTTGTCGGGATACAGTTGTTTCTGCTTGGCGGCCTTTTTTGTTTTGTTCTACGCTCGTTTCTCGTTCTCGTCTCTACACTTCCCAATGCTCAATTTTTATTTCCTTCGAGTCTCGGCGATGACTAGTTGTAGTTGTATTCGTTTGGCTTTGGGCTTGGATAGGTTTCGGAACGTGAAGATGCAAACGTCTTCACGGAGCGGTCGAGCAGCGAGCGGATCCACAGCTGCGTGGGCACATCGGCAAACTCATAGGAGACGCGCATGAAAAATCCGATCCGGTACTGGCCCACGATTCCATGGCCGAGAGTTTCAAAGGACCGATAGATGATGTGGCAGAGCAGTCGGTTCGATATATCATATGGGCGAGTTGGAGGAGCTGTTGGCACCACCGATAACACAGCCTCTGATGCTTTGATCTCAGATGGGTCAGAAGAAGACACCGAATGGTTATCAGAAGGCGAAGACAGAGTGCCCTGTTCGTCGTGGGGGCTGCCGAGCGCCGCAGCAGCCGTTTCAGCGTCTGTGCTACTCGTCAAAGCTGATCCTACCGTAGCACGAGCGGCCGCCTCTCCGTGTGATGCCTCAGCACGCACTTCAGCGCACTGGTTCAGACACTCTTGAACAATCAGGGTGGTCGTCACGTACATAAGATAGACGCTGGCAACCCAAGGATTCGGATACGCAAGGACGGTCGGGTACGGCGAGGCCGGAGCATCCTCTGGAACATTAGACGGCACCTCGACGTAAATGGGGTTCCCAAGAAACTTCTCAGCCTTGGAAAACCACGCACGAATTGTAGCGTGCAGATTCGAAGCCTTCCGGTACAGAATGGAGATTTGGACTGGATCGACTGGGAGGCCGTGCAGACGAGTTTCGCGGATGGTCCAGCCTAGACGCATGATACCAGGCAGCCGGGCGAGATGGAGAACACTGCTGTTGATGACCGGGGTGGCCTCTGGCGGGAAGACATTGAGAATAGGCCTGCCGATGCCCAACATATTGCTAAGTACGCGCTGCCACTTTTTTTCCGCCAAGAAACAGTCCTGCCCAGTGAACAGTGCGTTCATACTCTACAATTATCAGCAAAATTCGGCAAGAATGATACGAGAGAGGAATGCAGACTTACAATAATAGAGCTGAATGAGAACAGCATGGACCGATCCCACGGCTCCACGAAGCCATCCGCACCGCGGTGTTGCATCAAATAGGCGACGGCACCGGCGTGCTGGAGCCAGCCCTCTGAAAGCCCAGATGTGTCTGCAAAAAGCTGGCGCGCATCAAAAAAAAAACAAAAACAAGGGAGTTAGAGAAGAGGGCGCCGAAAAGATAGCAGTTGTCTGGGGTTGGACAACGGGAGCCAGGGTGTATCCTACCTCGAACAAGCACATGACCATGGTCGTGCACAGCGTCTCAGACGAGCGCCATTCCACCGGGTGATCCAAGGCTTTCTGTAAGGCCACGAGCGACTGCCCGTACAGCTTCCGGCTCTGCGCCACCAGGTTGTGGTCGCCCCGGGACTTGCCCAGTAGATGCATCGCGAAAGAACACACGGCGCTGTCGAGAGTAACTTTGCGACCAAGCCGATTGGGTACTTGGTAAAACCACATACCGTAAAACAAGCTCTCTTGTGACGGGTGATCCAGGTCAATCATATGTAGAATGGCGTTGACATAGGTGGCCCGGCAGTCTTGCGGGTGGAGGAGAATAGAGGTTGCGGGTGGCGTTGACGCCAATGGCACCAGCCCGTCTCCACGGCGCGAAGAAAGGGCAGACGAGGCCACTCCGGGAATCACAGAGGGTAGGGTAGATTCGGTGTTCGAGTCGGAACCCGATCCTGGCCGCTCAGCCAAGGTTATGGTGACCTCCGGGCTGGGTTTCCGGTGCCCCGATTGTCCGGCCTTGGCGCCGGATGCATTGCCACTGTCATGGCCGGCCTTGCCTCGCTTCCGCACCTGGTGCTTGCCCGTTACAAACTTAAGCGATCGGTCATATCCGGGGCACTCTGTGCCGTACGTGGCACACTTAGCACAGCCGGGGCGGCCCTCGTCGCAGCGTACACGGCGCCGGACGCACAGCAGGCAGCCGCGGCTTCGGGGGACACCGACCATCCTCGGGGCTGGCCGACGCTGTGGGCGGTTGTTCAGTGGCGTGGAGGAAGGATGCGGATCCCTACCTAGGACGAGCAGCAGCCTCAGTACCCGGTACCGATCAGAAACACATTGCTCCGTCGCTGGCGTGCACAGGTTTTAGTTGGCATTGTAAGTGAGCTGGCCGGGGACTCCACCGAAATCGTTGCCCCATAATAGTGGTTTAGAGCTGGTTCGGCCCTCACGTGACGGCGGTGTCGTTCTGGCAGACACGCGGGGCGCTGCGCCCTGCCAAGAGCAGTGTGATTTGGCTTTTCTGCCCTCGTTATACATTGCTTGCTTCTCATTTTGCGACGAGGTTTTTGCATTCCTCGCTTGAGAGAGAACTCGAATATTGCAATTGAATGTTAGCCATTCCTGTGAGATACAGCGACGGGTACGATCGATGAAGGCGATATTCTGCGTTACCAAATATCGTGCGTGGGTGACAGGGCGGCCGCGTGTACGTCGGGTTTGCCCGTAATGGCGTACACTCCAAATAGGCTCAATTTGGGAGAGACGAAACGGCCGTCGTCATCTTCTTTCCGAGTCTTGTTTTTATCACGCGTCCGTGATTCGCGGCTTTGCCTGCCATCGCTTTATTTGAAAGCCACAAGGATCTGGGAGCCTCGCTCTTTGAGCCATACATCTCGCGTCGGCCCAGCTTTGGAAGAAACAGGGCTTCGCCAACGCTTTCTATCGGGCGTCTTTTCCCGCACTGCTGTCATGCATCTTCATTTTACCTTTTTGCAAATAACACAAGACCTTGCCGGGTTGTGGCATCTAGGGCTCAGCATGCCTCTTGCTTTTCTATTTTGTATTATGCCATCCTTATTCAACTAGCATGTTTCTTTTCCGCATGGTGAAGAATCCAACTTGAAACAATCTTTTGGCTATTGGTTTGTGTAGTGGACACCACTATTGAAAGAGGAGGTTCACACGTATTCATGTTTTACGCGCGACAGAATTTGATCTTTCAATAAAACAAAACAATAATAGAAGAAGTGTGCTACATACAATTTCCTTTGTAACATTTTTGTTGTCCGTAAGAAATTTGGCCTCTCACCGCTCCTTGAGAAGCTGATGTAAAACGAAAGTCAAAAGGGAGGTCCAAGGAGGCTATTTGGCTCTTAATGCAGAGCTGTTGCTATTTGCCGTTGTGCCGTGCTACTCTACCGGCATGCGTTCTTACTTCCCCCTCCCCTTTAAACATTTTTAATACTGTTTCAAAGCTTCTGTCCACAAATAAATGAAAAAATATGGCAGCAGGCTTTTAAATATCCTGCGTGTGGTATGAGATAAAGAGATTCTCTTTTGAAGTGAGCCCTTGCTGCTCCTGTGACCAGTCTCGATGGAGGAGCAAATTATGTCTGCGCCTGCTTTCCTTTCCTTTTATTTCTTTTCCCGATGATTAATTCTTGCCGCAGATTCAATATGTCTTTGCTATCCATTTTGCGTCCTTATTCGCCATCTCCTAGTCGCCTGCCTTGCTTTTTTCAACATGCAAGCACCTGCAAGCTTGGCTTCCTTCCTAGCCTGCCTTCGTGTATCACGGCGTTTCTTTAAGAGACTATGAAGTACTACCTGTGGTAGAGTTGGATTGCTAGGCATTGCACTGCATACGACGCAGTACTACGACGTACTTGTCATTCCTATGTTATTTACTTCTTTTCACTTCCCCTCTGTTCCGCATCCATGAGCTCTGACTGCCCTTGCAAATGAAATGTAAATTCGCTTCATGGTTTCGGAGGGTCTTTATCGCTCTCTAACATATCTGGGAGAAAGCAGAAACTCGCTCCCCGTTTGTTTTGCATTGGCGGCTATGAAGACCAGTGTTGGTCTTCGGGCTGCTCTGGGGTAATTGGCAAGAACCCAAAAGCTCCCCACGGCTGACAGTAACGATGATAACGTTCTTGTACGGTAAGAAGAGGGAGGATAGGAGGCGCCCATATCATAAATTTTTACGACAAAAGAATGTTGCTTCGCGGACAGGCGGGGAAGACAAGGCAAGGGTAACGAAAGTTGGCGTCGTACTGCATGCAGGGAGGATGGAAAAGAAACCGCCGGTGGTGTGGGGCCTTCTCGATTTTGTTGATGGGTAATAGTAAACGAGAAAGAAAAGGAGAGTCGGAAAGGGAAGTCTCATCGGAGTGGAAACACCCATCAAAGACATGTGCACTTCAGATACGAGAAGAGGTCGTATGTCTGAGCCACTCTCCTGCACCGCGGCCTTTTTCCCTCGCTGGGTCTCCACGCTAGCGACGCTGGATGTGACGAAGCAAGAAAGATATCTTACAATTAGTGAGGACCGGTGACCACCCCCCCAACACTAGATTTGTGTCAAGCAAAAGAGGAGAGAACGAGACTGAAGAGGGGGATAGAAGAGAGAGGGGTGAATCAGGAACGGGAGTAATTAAGCCCCTGGACGGACACAAGAGGAACAAAGAAAAGAGGAGGGGAAACCCGCACAAGAAAAAGGCGTAAGAGAAAACGACCTGGGGAGACAGGTCGAGGTAACCGTTCAGGAACGGCCGAGGGGCTTGCTGCCGAGGTGCCCGATCGTCTCTTTGGATTTGTTGAGAAAAATTTTGCCTGCAGTGTAATACGGGGCAGCTTATATCAGAGCTCTAGGAAATATCATATTACTCGTGCCCTTCCACCGCGCCGTGTCTGCAGGAGGCGATGTTTTGAGTTCAACTTTGCAGCCCGCACCACTGCAACTTGAGCCTCCCCATTCTCGTCTTGATCTTCAACATCCTGACTGGAGGGGCAAAACGCCTAGGCTGCCCTATATTTAGTGTAGTGCATTATGGCGTAAGAAGACGAGGGCAGTGGAAGATCGCCGGCTATATGATTGGTACAAAGGCAAGGGACGAGACTTGCGGAGCATCAGGGCGAAGCGGAGAGTCACTAAAACTAGAGAAACAGGTAAGAAGACTGGGACATCTTATAGGCAGAGCGGGCCTCTTTCTGAGTGGCGCGCCCAGCCTTGCTTGAGCAGTGCCGCTGGGTTTCCAATGCCAGCAAAGGACTTCAGCCGTGGCAAACCACGACCACGAGCATCGCGCTCGCCGGTCCGTCGTCGACAAACTTCCCTGTCCCTTCGGTTCTCCCGGCTTACAGAGATAGCGGGCACCAGCGTGGAAGGCAATGGGCCCAGAGAGGTAGCAGGAAACGAGCGAGCATGCGGTCCCACATGTGAGATTTCGTATGTGCCTGCCGCTCAGTGCTTGGTGCGAATGTCGGGGATAGAGGCAAGATGCTGCGCGGACCGCCCGTACGACGTATTATCTCAAAGCTGGGTGCCGTTTACCCCTATTCCCCGACGCGTAGTATTTCTGAGTTGGGTTGGCCGGAGCCAATCAGGAGTTGAGCTGGCTCATGGGCCCTGGCTTGACCCAGAGCCAAACGACGCGTCCGCCCTGTACAAGTACGAGTAATACTCGTAGAGCAGCGCCCATACCACCGCCCCGTACGATACCAGTACGAAGTAGTGGATTAATCAAAACACGCATTAGACAAATACGAGGACGCCAGGCGGACAAAGGCAACGCAGCAGGCCCGGCCCCAGGCACACCACGTCATTCGCTCTCGTCAGAGTCTCCGGTATCCGTGGTTTTTGGGGGGGAAGGGGGATGAGGCGGGGGGGTTGGCTTGTCTCGCCGGTTCATTTCGACTCGCCATTGTTCGCTTTCAGGTTTTGCAGCCTTTTCCCCTCTTGGATTTCAGGTGGGTTTTCTTTCGTTTCCTCGGCTCGCTTCTGGTCGTCATGCCTCCCTTGCCATTTCCCGTGTTGATCCAATTTTGCCATGCAGGATATTTTGTTCGTCGTATCCTACGAGCAAGATGCACCGTGCTGGTCTCTATTTCGCGTCTGTCTCTTTCGCACTTGGATTGTCCAGGAAAACCAGAAACCCCCCTGCAGAAACACAAGCGCACAGCCTTTCCTGTTTTCCTCTACCCTGCTCACTCGAACGGATCTCCTTCTTCTCGCCCCCGCTCCTCGCAATTTAGCAATTACCTCTTTCGCCTTGGTGCAGTGGTCCCTTGTTTTGTTTTGTCTCCATACTTCGTAGATCTGTTTGCTACAACACGATCCGCCCCTTTTTTCTCTGCTCGCCTGGCATTCCTCGTCTCCGTTACAGTGCTATATCCTTCTCGTCCTATCCTTTCTATCTGGCCCCCTTTGCGTCTTCCTCCTCCGACCCGGCCGACATAGTCCGTAAAGAAGCACACCCACTCGTCATCCAACTCCCACGCGCACATTTCGTGAGGAGGTAACAATCTAGCCACGGGCATGCCAAACCCGTCTTCTGCTTCTTCTATCCTCTTCATTTTCTCCCGTTCGACCACAATGGGCTACGGAGTAGTAACGATGAACGAAAATCCCGGGCCCTGCTTTTTGGGGGGCTTTGGCGAGAAGCGGGACCCTTGTTCATTCTACAAAATGACAAGACACGGAGAACAGTATATGCAGGACGTTGGACTGGATAGGACAGGTGAGGTGGGTAGTACTGTAGACTGTGTATTATTACCCGCTGCGTTTTGGGCTGTAGATTGCATTCTCCCCTACGCAGTATTGATACCAGACGTAAGATACAAGCAAGATAATAATGTCCGGCCTTGTATATTGCACCATACAGAGGACTCGTGCTTGTATATATTTAGTGACCCCCCCGCATAAGAACTGGGCCAGAAACACGGGCCAGGAAAAGGAGCCAGAAGAACGGGCGGAAAGAATCGCGCCTGGGGGCATTTTGCTATTATGCGGTGGTCTGGCCTGGGAAGAACCATGTTTTCCAGGCCATGGCAGAGCGCCATCAAAAGGGCCTGTGCCACTCTATGTTGCATCAGCCAATATGCTTTATCCTCTTGTTCCCCTATGCCAAGGCATTTCCGCTGGTTTCTCATGCAGCATAATTCGGAGTGCTCAGGACGATGTGCGCCGGGCTAACATTGTCGACTGCAACACATTCCTCTCGCGCGCGCTGGACAACATGAGCAATGCCACGGCAAGACACAACAAAAAGGAGAAGATGCAGCAAGACCTCAGCAACGCACGGCTTCACGAGCAGTCAGACGCGGAAATGCACATGCACGGACAAGGAGAGACGGGGCCTTTTATATGACTTGTCTCTTTCTTCCAGCGCGCTGTCCAGGATCCATCCATGCCACACGCCTACCGCTGATCCTTGCCACAGGAAGCCCCCAAAAATCGGACAGAGAGCGAAGTATCGTACCTCGTCGTACCTTGTACGATACTCCGTACTCCGTATACTGTAGAAAGGAAAACAATCAGGGAGCGGGGCCGAATTTGATTGTGCATATCTTACAGAAGCGGGCTCAACCTCGTACCAGGCGCCTCCGCGCATATGTGTGGCAATATGTAGCTAGCAGTTTAGCATACCCGTAATAGAGGCGCTTTCCTTGCCCCCTTTGCCTCTGCGGTCTACCGTCTCTCCATCTTCGCCTTCCCTTCGTTTTCTCCTTCTTATTGTCTTCTTTTCTTTCCGCAGTAATATCCTGCACTTGTCACTCCCTGTTGTTTTTATGACTACCCGTACCCCCTCTCCTGTTTACTCCGTAGTGAGCACGCTACTCTTCAAATGGAGTCCTTGATCAAATAGACAGGGAGGGCAACGGTGTTCTCTCCCAAAACCGGGGTCGACTGCCAGCCACAACGACGCCCGTTTTGGTAAGATACCTAGCGCGCCCTGGTTCTGCAGCAGCATTTCATGTCAATTTTACTCCGAAAGGCGTCTTGCGCAGTAAATTACGGAGTGCATACATAGTATTTTATCGATGTGGTCCCTCCCTCTTTGGCGCATCTCGCATCGCTCGCTAGCGTCTGAATCTCTAGGGCGCCTGCTGAATCGCCCAATGGCCTCTGTAGCGGCTGCACATCCAGTGAAGCAAGGAGCATCCCACGTCCCGCCCGCGGCGCGCCCAGTCAGTGGGGTGCTGTTGTCCACGACGGCCGCGACTACCAGTGGCCACCCTGCAACTGCTCTGCAACTGCTCTGCAACTGCTCTGCAGCTTCTCTGCAGCTGGTCCCTGGCGCCGCAACTGCCGCCGTGAATTGCTGTGCTACTGGCCGGGAAACAGCCCACACGCGCCTCGCTCTCGCGCGGTCCTGCGCTTTCCCTTTTGGTGCATGTTTTTCTTGCCTTGCTCCACCCAGCCCTCCTATTCTCTGCTCGTAACTGCTCCATCCGTCTCCGTAGCGCCTCTCGATCTTCCGGCCCTTCCTTCCCTGCGTTTCCCTCGCCTCACGTTCCTTCCTCTTCTCTGCTCCTGTTTCTTTCCACCTGCTGTCTATCCAACTTGTCGTCTCCTTCATCTTCGTCTTCTTTCGTTCTGTCGCCATTTCCAGACTCTCTTTTTTCTTTCTTTTTTCTTCATTTCTAGTTGCCCTCGTTTCTGTTCTTTCTCCTGCCTCGGGATTTGCTCTCACTCCGCCCAAGCATCAGCATCCCGTCATTTTTCTGCCCTCACGCCCCCCCTTTTCGCTCCCCCGTTCCCAGACAACACAGCCTGCTATAGTCGCAGTAGCAGGTTTCATTGTCGCAGAAGCACCCCATTAATTTTCCTATTCCCTTATTTTCTCCTTGCCCACGGTGACCACTGTGTTTTGTTAACGGTCTCCCCTTTCCCTTCTGCTGTTTCCCTCCTCTCTTTCTGTTGTCTTTCTTCTCTTCCGTTCTCTCTTTCCACGCCTTCTGTCTTTCCTTTCTCTTTTCTACCTCGCACTGGTTCCCAGCTCTTTCGGGCCTCCTACGCGTTCCGGTCGGCTCCTTTTCTTCTTCGTTTCCTTGTTTCTCAAGAGAGCGCTCTTTTGACTTGTCTCTGTCCTTTTTCTTCTCGTCTGTGTCCTCTTCTACTGCGGTCTTTCATTTTATCGATTTCGGTTCTTGCGTTGTTTCTTGTTTTTTTGGATCTTCTGGCATTTCGACTCCGTACAGCCTGATTTCGTCTTCCGTCTCTGCAGCAGTCTTTCGTTTCTCTCAACGTCCCGGCCTCTGTCCATCTTCGTCTTTTCGTCTTTTGCCTAGGTGTCCTCGTCCAGCCTGCCGCTTCTCTACTCGGTCGATTTTGTTTGTTTGCTACTCCTCCTCTAGCTTGTGCTTTTGTACGAATTTCTTCGACCGCCCTCCTTTTGACGAAGTACGAGAACGGGATCCGACAAAAAGCACAGCTACAATACACGAACACGCAAAGCGACCCTTCCTCTCCTGTACTCCAATTCCCTCGTTACGATTCGAGATCTGAATGACCAGGCCTGGTTGCACCTGAACGTGATCTTTGTCGACTTTGTCTGACGGCCACCATCACCGATTCTATTCGACCTGTTAGTTTGTCCCTCATTCGTCTTCCTTCTTTTACCCCCTTTGTCGCCGACGTCTCGTCGCTCCAATACGCTGCCTCTAGCCCTATACGGCTCTCTTCTATTGCTGCAATCGCTTTGCCCTTCCACTATTCAATAGGGTCCTTCGGCTTCCTTGCCAATGTTCGAACCTCTTGGGAGTTTGCTCAAAGCCCCGGCGTGTGCCAGAGCATGGAGACAATACGTACAATTGTACTCCAGAGTCAAAGCAAGAAAGAGGCTGTCTTGGCCCTTCGTTCTTGCACACAGCTTTCGTGGGATACTGGCTGTCTTTGACAGTCTTTCACCTCTTGGCTGTCTATTTCGTGTCGTATTATCCTCTCTCCGTTTTCCGAGGTCATGGTTCTCATGACTTCTCTGGGCCTGTAATACTGCACATCTATTTCTTCTTGTTCATTGTTTTCCACCTACTCATATCTCTTGCCCGCCTTGCATCCCCTTTTGCCCTATTTGCTCTATACAATGCCTCTTTCCATTTGAGCATGGCCTTCCGTACTGATATCTTATCTAGTGCGATTCTAGCCACGGTTGTGTTTTACCCTTTCCCGACGTCCTCGACTTTTGAATCATCCAGGCAGAAGGTTGCGTGCGCGGCTGGGAATATCGATAAACGAGATTGTCTTGTCCTCACAAGATGGCTGCTTTGGTCCAATCCTTTCCTCAACAGACTGGAACGGTGACAATGCTTCAGACACGGCCTACCTCTGCTGGAGGTATGCTACCTCAAGGCCAAGCTGCTTCGCCGTATACTGCTTCACAACAGCCACGGCACAGCTTCTACGGAAGTGCTAACAACGTGGGAGGTGCACCGGTGCTGTACCGCTCTGCCACGGCTCCGATCCAGCCGTATGCTTTTACGTCAACACCGAGTCTAAATACAACAAATAGCTGGCAGCAACACCAGCATCAAACACAGCAGCAGCAACAACAGTACGGACAGTCAGGTGCTATACGACCCTCTTCTACAACACCAGCATTGCCTAGAATGCAGAGCTTCGATAGCGCGGGGAACTTTGGTCGGATCAACCGACAGCCCGTCAATGTACCTATGGTCAATCTGTCCGCTGGTTCGTCGTCGACTGTCAGATATGTTGGCAGCCGCGATGATTCCGCGCTTCCGGGACAAGGAACAAGACGAGTTTCAGCTACTCCACGCCCACAATCTGCTTATTTGACCGGTTCAGCGCCTCAGCTGTCTTATACCCAGGCAGGGCCAGTTCGCCCTTCACCTGAAAGATACAGACGTACTGCGGGAAATTCTGCGCAGCAACATAAGCAGACGTCGCAATCGCAGGCCTCGGCGATGCCCTCCGGTTCAGGCATGGCCAGTATTGGCCACCTGTATGCGTCGAATGGTGGCAGCAATAGCAGTCTGCCTGAACAGCAACAAAAACCAGCCATGCTATGGGGTCAATCTCAAAACCAGCTTGTTGATCATCGTCGGAATAGCTTCCATGACGCCATGCTGACCGGATTGGCGGCGGACGATATTCAATTGCATCGCCAACAGGTCAACGACGACGCGAAAAGATTCCGCCGTCGTAGTATGCCGTCTCTGAATGCCTCGGAGTATCTTAATCCTCAGGTTGTTCAGAATAACCTCAGGCAGCCTGAAGAGCCAGCCCACCTTCCAGGACAACTCGCGCCTAGAAGCCCCAACAAAGATAAGCAGCAGGCTGCTACGGCCATGCGTCGGCCTATGGTGATGCACAACAAAGTCGGAAGTTCTGAAAGCATTGCTTCTAGTTTTAGTAATGGCTCTCGCCCATCGGTAAGGAATGAATTTTTTTTTTGGCTCTCGTCTTTTGCGGCAAGTTGAATACATTGCGCTGCACCGCCTTTTCCCCTCCCCCCTCCCCCCCTGCATGCAGGATACGACTGTGTCGCCCAATCACCATACCAGCACTATCGCTGGTTGCATCGGTTCACTAATGCATGGCATACGCCTTCTGTAGTCTGCCAACCGGAACATCACTACTCCTGCAGTCTCCACTGTAGACCCCGCCACGCTGATCGCTACCAGCCAAAATGACAGAGACGCCGATAAAAGCAAGGAATCTCTCAGACTTGTGAACATTCCTCCCCGAATTTCGTCCGATGCTGCAAACCGTTTCACCAACTCATCGCCGATTTCTAAGCCGACGACGATGGATGGAGGAGATGGGAGCGAAGCAAAGTCCGGTGTTGCGGCTAGTGCCGCCAACGGCGCCACCACGGTTACTTCGAACGCCGCTAACCCCGTCGCAAACACCGCTCTTGCCAGCCCCGCGAACAACATCAACGATTCCGCATCGAGACCAGCAGGAATGCCCAGCCATCTAGAGAGCCCGGCCATGCGCCACTTGTCTGCTATCAATCAGAAAGGTGGCAGACTGCGGAGCAAAACTTCAAGGCTTCGCCGCGCGTTTTCATTTGGAAGCGCAGCTGATTTTCGCAAGGCCACTGCTACCTCGGAAGAGGATGGCGACAAGATTGGCTCACCGAACAAGCTACAAAAGGAGCCGACCAGTCAGGACTTATACGATGCCGAGCAGGCCCGCATTGCACAGCAACAAGAAGAGGGTGGCATCGGAAGTAGCATTTATGCCGGCGCAAAAATTTTCTCTGGTTCGACCGACAACCTGTCCATCTCTTCGACAGCATCGTCTGCTTCGATCATGATCCGTAAGATGGGCCAAGGCATGAAAAAGAGCACGCGCTCTCTTGTTGGCCTTTTCCGGCCAAAGTCTATTGTTGGCGCACCGGCTACCAATGCAAGCCTGCCAGAAACGAACTCGGCCACGGCAGCGGGTAGCTCGGCTATAGAAGCTACTGTATCTATGGTGACAGTTGAGGCCGAACGTGAACGTGTGAATGTGAATCCCGATGTTCACGCTCAAACAGGAGGCGGTACCGGTTTCCCTCGGCTTGAGAGAAATTCTATTGATGCCTCGAGGGTGTCGATTGGATCCGACCGTCTCGGAAGCTCTGGAACGGATAATTCGGGGCCGCGGAAGAGCGTTCTTGAAGGTGACAAAGAGCGGGCAGAGGTTCTGGCAGCAGTGAAAAAGGGCATTCTGAAAAGTGAGAACCACATTCACATATTCCCCCGGCACTTACAGCACAGACTAATCTTCTATTGTTTGTATAGATACCAGCGGTGCATCTAGTCCGTCGCGTGGCCCGGTTGATATTCGCAGCCCACCCTTTGAGCTGCACAACCCCCCGGCAATCAGCGAGTCCCCAGCGTCGACCGCTCCCAGCACGCCAAACGACGAAATGCAAGGCCATAAGCGCACAGGCTCAGTGGCAATCAGTGGAGAAGACTACTTTGTTTCCGCCCTTCGTCTACGTCATGATAGCAAAAGCGAAAGCAGCACGCCTCAAGGCTCTCTGAAACGCTCTGCCACCTTCAGTCCTCGTATTGTATTCTACGATACATGGCCTAGCCAAGAGTATGATCGGCGCGGAGAGATTGCCACTTGCAACCGACTCACGCCTATGCTGGCTCAACAGATCAAAGAAGAGCTAAACAGCTTCAAAATGGTATATTTGCGTGGCTTCAAATCTACTGTCGAAACTATGATCACTTCTGACTGTCTCTTAGGAAATGGAAGTCCACGAAAATTCGAAGATCTACACGCACTTTTTCTGAGGATCACGATTACCGCAACTCTCACCCTATTTTTGTTTTGAATTTTTCGCATTCCACGCTACTTTGTTTTCGTTGCCCTCCCCTTCAGCAATGGGTTTGCAGTGGCACACTTTTTGTGTATTTTCCGAAAGCTTTTTTGATTACTCGAGGTATTCCTCGGACAGCATCGTATGGTGTCACGGCGTTTTTCAGCATCGTCTCCATTTTATTGCGCGACCATCGATCTTCAGGTCGTAGCAACGCAAAGGAGAAAGAACACGGACAAAGAGAAGAGACTCTGGCAGGAGCTGCATTGAAGCTGTGGCGAGATCGCGACCGGCTTCCGATGTCTACGAAAGCCTCTAGAAGCATAGAGTCGAGTCGCGTTGCCGATCTCCAATACATTTGCGAGCGAACCTTTCTGCGTCCACAAGCATCTGCAGGCCATGGGTCTATTAACACATGGGAAAATGGATCGCCAGTCGACGTGGAGGTCCACAGACAAAGAAGAGAACAGTATTTCCCGAACTGGTAAGAGCAATTCAGTTTGTACTCTGCCCAAGGTTTAGTGGAAAGACAGACAGAACGACCTAAGACGAAAAAAACTAGATAAACTGGACTCCGTTTCGACATTCATACATTAGTGCGGCAGCGGCTTATTGTTTTCGTTCTTGTGTTGTTTATTATTTTATTATTGGTTTATTCCTTTTCAGTCATGGTGACCGCAATTTTTACTTTTCCTTTATTTTTGCTTTTCTGTTTTTTCCCCTGCTGCCGGCGGCCTAATTTCTGTGTGTGTGTATTGTTTAGTTTAGCAGCAGTTGAGAAAATGACAGACACAAAAGTGGGAGACACAAAGGCGACACCAAAAAGGTTGTGGCCGGTTTGAGAACAATGGTGAGACCTAGACGATGCTAGACTCTGGGACGGATGTGACATATTTTCTATGAGGCAGGATGTACTCTGAGACCTGCACTGGCAGTATCTTCGGTCTTTAAACGGAGTAGAAACTCTGCCGCGCGTAAGCATGGAAGAGCAACTGGCGCTACACCACTTGCTGGAACTACGATGCAGTGAGAAAGTATTTTTCTACGTAACGGGTGCGGAGTGTTACAGATTATGGGAAACGGCGAGACTCATGCCCCTGGATAACGTAATATCTTCCACCACATCTCCAAAAATAACGTCACCTGCGGGGGTCTTTTTCCAGTGGACGGAAAAATGGGGGCTGCACTATGGAAGCAGCGACGCGCGGGGCTGGAGTGGGTTATACGGGTACTGGCCGATAATAGGACAGCAGCTAACAAGAGTTTGCTCACCTTCTCAGCCTTGCACTATGTTTGAGTGTGGCTTATCGCGATAAGATTGATACGAGTTTTTTTCTTTTCTTTTCGGTTTTTAATCAACCGAGGCGTCTTTGGCAATTTTCCCACTCCGTACTTCAAGCTCAATAAAAAGCACACACGCAGCGCAACCCCCCTGCGTCTGCTGAGCGTTTTCATTTGCATCTCTGAAAAGCTGGAGGCCCGCGTCCTTCGTCCCGCCTGGGCCTGCACCGGATCGGGCTGGGTGCAGTCTCGGCAACTTCGCCGGTTCTCAACTCGTTTTCACTCTCCCTCCGTGTTCAGCCGTTCCCCCCTTACCATGGCTACTTCGGCTTCGCCTGGCGCCACTGCCGCCGTCTCTAATACGGCAACCGCTACTGCCGACTCCAATGGCCTTCCCAAAAAGCTGCACGGTCGTGCGTTTTACGAGAGCATCGGCAGCCCGAAATACATTGTGGCACCTATGGTCGACCAGTCCGAGTTTGTGAGCTAGATGCTTCTTTTCTTTACTCTCAGGCTCTCTTTTCTCGTCAAGTCTCGCACTACTTCAGTGTTTCTAATGTGTTCTATCCCTTTAGGCTTGGCGCATGCTCACGCGCTCATTTCTCCCGCACGACCAGCGCACCTCTGTCCTCGCTTACTCCCCCATGCTGCACGCCCGCCTCTTTGTCGACAGCCCCCGGTATCGCACGAGTCACTTTGAGGCGACCAAAGAGGATAGCGAAGCGAGTGGCGAGGAAGGTGGGAAGCAGCAGGATGGCAATGATCTCGTTCCGTTTCTCGACGGCAACCCGGCCATTGACCGCCCCCTCTTTGTCCAGTTTTGCGCCAACGACCCGGACGAACTGCTAGCTGCCGCCCGCCGTGTCGCGCCCTACTGCGACGCTGTCGACCTGAACCTCGGTTGTCCACAGGGTATTGCCCGCAAGGGCCACTATGGTGCCTTTCTGCAAGAGGAGCCCGAGCTAATTGCTCAGCTCATCCGCACCCTCCACGAGAACCTAGACATCCCCGTCACTGCCAAGATCCGCATCCTAGACACCCCAGAGGCTTCTTTGAAGTATGCGCGCACCGTTCTAGCAGCGGGCGCCAGCATATTGACTGTGCACGGCCGTCGACGTGAGCAGAAGGGGCATATGACTGGCATTGCTGACTGGAAGATGCTGAGATACCTGCGAGAGAATCTTCCCCCGGATACGGTGCTCTTTGCCAACGGCAACATTCTTCAGCAGCAGGATGTGGCGCGGTGTCTGAAGGCAACTGGATTCGATGGCGTGATGAGTGCTGAGGGGCTTCTTTCGAACCCTGGGCTGTTTGGGCCGCCGCCACCGGCGATTTCAGATTCGGCTCCAGAGCCGACACTGGCAGCAGCTGATGGCGCACCAGACCCAGACCACTATTGGCACACCCCGGACCTGCGCCGCGAATATTGGACTAGCAGCCGCAACAAAAGCCGTGGCGGCTGGCGAGTCGACGCTGTCATGCGGCGGTACTTGGACATCTTGCATGTGTATGCCCTGGGTAAGAAAGCGCCGCCCGTGCGCAAATCACTCTTTATTGCGGGCGATCCCGTCGAAGGCTTGGAGGAGGACGAGGGATCCGAGGCCAAGGATGCGAAGACGACAAAGAGTGGTGATGAACCGGCACGAAAAAAGAGAAAGCGCGACGGCGACGGCGGACCCGCAACGAACGGTGGTGGTGCGATTTCCAAGGAAACCTTTGCCTCGCCCAACTTCATTGCAGTGCAAGCGCACCTGTTCCACCTATTGCGGCACGCCGTAGCGAAGCACCACGACATACGAGATGCCTTGGCGCGCTCGCGCAAGGGCGACATGGCTGCGTACGAGCGGATTTTGGGCGTCCTGGAAAAGCGTGTGGCCAAGGCATTGCTGGCAGGGGAGGGCGAGGAGGAAGAGGAGCAGGTCCCAACAGACGAAGGCCTGGACCAAGACACCGAAGGTGAGGTTGCGGACGATCCCAACTCGTCGGCTGCTGCAGTGCGGCGCTGCCGGCGGCCATGGTGGGTAGTACAGCCCGTGCTCCGACCCATGCCGGCCGAGGCCCTAGCTAAAGGGGCGATCCAGCTGAAGAAGAAAGTGAAGGCCGAGCTCGAGAAGGAAGGGAAGGAGAACGCAGTCGAAAGGACCGGCGCAAAAGCGCATACCAACGAGGCCTAAAACAGTGAAGGGCATGTAGTCGCCGACATATACAAACATAGAAAGAAACGTGCATCGTTAAATATGTTGTTGATAAAAACTGCATTTTGAATCGCGCCGCTGAAGAAGTCAAGTAAATAAAGAAGTAAAAAGACCGCTTCGACTGCTGCTACTTTCTCACCCATTCTGATCGGGCAATCTTTGCCTTTTTTCCGCCTTTTTTTCCCCCTGGTTTTCTACAATCCAAAATCGATATCAAAAATCCCTAAGTTACAACGCCCATATTATTAACGTCCAATTTCCCGAATCTTCTCTTCAAAAATGTACAAAGCCAAAGCAAGCTAGACTGCCTTAGTCTCCGCGGCGGTGCTTCTTCGGCGGCGCATCACTTCCTCCGCTCGACACACTGTCAGTCCGGCGGCGGCGGCGTGTCCCTACCACAGCACCAGTTGTGGGTGCCTGCGCGGCTGGGTCGGGCGATCGGCTTCGCGGTGATCGCGACCGTGAGTAACCATTACGATCACCGGGAGTGCCCCGTGCTTTCCGTCCGCGCGTGTTCGGGGGAGTGGTGGAGCGTGGCCGGGAGGGCAATTGCGAAGGCAAAGGACTTCTCCGCCGAAAGTCGCGAATGGGGCTGCGGCTCCGAGACCGGCTAGGGCTGCGGCTGTAGGATGCTACCCGCCCACGTCCGGAAGCAGTCTCTCGAGCTGGTGTCACGGACCGGGACAGTGAGCGCCCGCGCCGCACCGGCTGTTTTCCCTTGCTAGATGTTGCCGCGCGAAGTGGGGATGGCGATCGGGAGTAGTAGGAGTAGGAGCGGCTTCGGCGCCTAGTAGTTGCTTCCTGCTTGCCATTGCGGCGAGGAGCGGGGGAGACAGAACGTGACAGAGATCGATTACGGTTCTGTGTATCACGCCCCATACCGCGGTCACGGGATGGCGAACGGGAAGCCGAATATAATCGAGGCCGAGACCGAGACCGAGAGCGGGGCCTAGAAGGCGATCCGGAGTTGTATGAACGTCGTCTCTGGTGTGGTGATCGGGACCGAGATGGAGATCGCGAGTAAGATGATCCAGTGTACGACGAGTAGCTCGATACTGAACCAGATCGAGACCTGTCACTATTGACAGCCGCTGCGGGGGCTGGGAGGGCCGGCTTCGGTAGGTTCTGAAGCCGCTCACGCATGTCTTCGGTCAAGACGCCCATTCCAATGCTTGTGAAGTAATTGATGGAAAAGCGCAGGTGTCGGGCGTCGTCGATGGGGAACAGGCCATCGAGGCTAGGGTGAAGATCGAGATCGTCCCGGAAGCGCGCCTGCAACTTCGGCATGCCTATGGCCTCGGCCATCTCCTGGAATAGAATCTTGACAAAGATGCGGCTCGCGCTCGTGGTTTCGTCCTCGTTGAGATGGATGCAAGACAGGACGTACCAGCCAATAGCGTCACTAGCAAGCATATGGCCAAAGAAGCACGCAATGTTGCGTAGGCGGTTGGTCTCAAAGCGGTGAATGGTCTCGTAATACTTGGTGAAAGCCTCCTCAAACATTGTCGTCCAGCGCCGGTTCAGTTTCGCCAGGCGCTCTCCCAGCAGGCCAAAGAACTTGGTGTACGTCTTTTCTTGCGAACAACACTCGACAACCATGGACGGCAATTCCGATTCCCGGCCTTCGGGAAGGTCAACAGCAAGCAGCTTATGGGCAGCTTCGTCTGCATTCATGGAGCTCTGGATGGTCAGGTAGATGGTACGGCGAAGAGCGACGAGATCCGCATTGGTGCGGTCCTTAAAGTCGAGCGCATTTTGTTCTGCCTCCTGCTCGTCCTCGCTTGAGCTGTCATCGTCTGAGCCGGATTCCGAATCCGAGCCGGACTCACCTGGCTCGTCCTCACTGTCGCTCTCGTTTAAGATCTCTCGCCGCAGCTTCGCGTATTCTTTCTCGTTCTCCTCCCATTTCTCGTCGTAGCGGAAGATGTTGAGCGTCGCCTCATCCTCAAACTTGCCGTTCAGCTCGAGCATGTGCTTGATCTGGTCCTCTTCCTCGATTAGGTCCAGGTCGTCGCGAATGGCCGGCTGGTCCTTGAACTGGTCCTTGCGGTTCTGGAACAGGACCTCGATGGCATACTGCGTCCGCTTGTCGATGTCGGCCTCGTTCAGGATGTGGTGGAACCGGTCAAAGACGACGACCAGGATCGTCGGGTTCATCGTCTCCATGTAGTTGCCTACTTCGCGGGTCAGGTTGACGGCGATCTCGACGCTGTCGTCGGTCGGGTGGTGCAGTAGCAGCATGAGCATCTGAGCGGCGATCATCTCGTCGGCAACTTGTGTGTTGACAAGATGGGCAATGAAAGTCGTGGCGCTGCGGCAGACAGCCTTGTCGTTGCGGCGGAAGCCCTTGCGGAAACGCAGGAGAAGCCGCCGCAATAGCAGATCGCCGACGGCGGGCAGTTTGCTGTTGACACAGGCCGCAATGCAGGCATAGACGGGCGTAAAAGGCAGAGAGGCGTACTGCGCTTTGATCAGGCTCTGGGCCAGCAGGCCGCGGCCGCGGATGATGTTTTCGCCAAAGAGCTCGTTGATAATCTGGCGCATGTTGGCAGCCGTCGCCTTGTTCACCAGGCCGTTGATCGACTTCTTGAGGGCCTCCCAGGCCATGCGCTGGTACTCCTTCGACGTCTTGTCTTGTACCTGTGCCTGGAGAGCACGCAGCCTGGCCGGGGGCACGTACACGCCGCCCGATCGCGCGTTCAGCAGGCGATTGTATTCAGCCTTGGCAGCTGCTTGTTTCTCCTCGTCGGTGGGTTCGGGCGGCGGCGTGCGTCTGCGGGAGAACTGTGCTTTCGCGGGTCGCGGAGAGCGCCGCCGCGAGGAGGCCTGTGAAGGAAAAGGAGGCCGGTCGCGTGGGTCGCGTGGGTCATGTGCCGCCGGCGGGAGTGGTGCTGCTGGCCGAGGCGACTGGGAGTCGGTCTCGCGGTCGCGGTCGCGACGCTCGGGGCGATACGAGTCTGCCATGACGAAGAGTCTAGTCTGCTCCACGGAAATTCGAGGCGAATAAAGTCGATCGATAAAACCCGTCAGCAGACTTCTCCCCTGCCAAAGCGGGATTTCTCACTGCTTCGGTGTGGTTCGAAGTGAGGATGCACGAAGATACCTCGCGATATCGATGTGAGGCGAGAGCTTGTTCGCGCAAGGGAAAGAGAAAAAAATCGGTGGCTTGAACACCTGTGGCGTTGTAGCGTTTTTGATCTAGGAGGCGAAAAATAGGGAAGGCGCCCAATTAATAGTGGGGCTGTCTAGCAGCGACGTGCAGAGCACGCCTTGCCGCTTCGGTGCAGGTCGCGCCAGGGGTGGCTGCGTGGGCTGAAAAGAGAACACGATATAGCTTAAAATGGTCGCGCGTGTCGACGGTCTTCTCTCTTTTCCTATAGCCACACGACAGAGTCCGTTACAGACAACCGTCACTACGCGGCCGCATCGAGCTCTACATTCCTTCTCGTCACTCTTTCTTTTCTTGAATCTAAACGGTCAACCTCTCGTCCGCCGGGATTTCGCGAGCACCGCTCTTGCAGAGACGTTGACCTCCTCTTTTCGCCCCCTAATTCACGATCTACAGTTCCGGCGTCGACAATGGTGAGAACGTCCACACATTTGCGATAGACGAGTAGCTGCTAACGCAACAGCTGTGCAGTTCGACAAACTCGTGGGCCTCGCCATGCTCGTGGCTGCTTCTGTTGTCTTCCTCTACTATACCATCTGGACCTTGTTGATGGTGAGCTGGGCGCATCCGTAACTCTTCGTTCTTCCACTATGGATTTGCTCCTGCTAACCTCTTCAGCCCTTCGTCGACGCGGACCACACCCTGCAGAACTTTTTCCCACCTCGCGTGTGGGCCATTCGCATCCCCGTGATCCTCATCCTGCTGGGCTCGGCCGTCGTGGGCACGTTCCTCAGCATGGTGATGATCCGTAGCAACCGCAAAAAGACGGCCAAGGCCAAGGCGGCCGCCACCAAGAAGAAGGCGTAGACTCTACAAGAGAGAGGGCAGGAACGATAGCACACCATACATGCGCACTGATACCGAGGAGGGGAGCGCTTGAGGACGTGCTCGGAAAACTCGAAGACCGGCGTTCACGATCAGAGAAAGACAAGTTTCGATGTGCTGTGTCCTCATGATGGGCGGGATGCATAAGGAGCGCGAACACTATCGGGTAAAATTATATGGGGGGGGAAATTTAGACGTATTGTTTTCTACAAAACGCGGTCTCTATTGTAAAAGCTTTCGCTTTGCTTCAATTCCGTCTACTAGGCCGATACGCCGGCCAACTCTGTACAGTAATCAGTGCCAAATAGCATAACCCTTAAAACTGTTCACGCAAGATGAATAGGTTCGTTCCCACGCACACAGGTGGAGCAGCTGGAAGATCTCGGCCCAGGTTCTCCAGCATTTGAGTGGAGTGTGAAGAAATGCAGATGTGCTCCCCAATGAACAAGAGCGCCAAATGCCCACCAGAACTAATGCAGATCCAATAAATAGTGCCCAAAACCAAAACGATGTTTGGTTTACGAGTATAGCAAAAGCCGTATGCTGTGTTGAATGTCAAATCATACCCTTTGGTCGGCGAAATCAAGTACTTCACAGTCGTCCTCAAAAAAGCCGTGTTCCTCCTGGTCACCAGGAACCCGTCCTCCGCCCCGCCGTCGCCGCGTCGTCACCACAATCTGCTCGTTTTCGCCAACATGTTGCAAGACGCGCTCCATAGCTGAAGGTGGAAGTGCCCGTGTTTCCTCAAAGCTAATGTTGAATGACTCCTCCTCCGACATGGGTGGATAGCCCGTGTTCACCAATGTTGAAATGATGGGTTGCCCAAAAGCCCAACCGGCGTTGGCTTTCTCGACGACAGGCCCATCCTTGGGAATCACAATGTTGGCCGACACAGACTCTGGAATATGCTCCGTATCTTTCGGCTTACGAGCATCTGCAGCCCCTTTTGCCTTTTGCTTCGGTTGCTTAAACTTGGCGTTCACCGGTATAAAAAAGTCTTCGTCCGCTAGAGGTGCTGAAAGTGCCGGTCCTTGGAAAGCGCCTGCCGTGGCGGATAATTCAAAGGTCGGAGGATCCTGCAATACCCTAGGGCTAGCAGGCGCAGCAAATATTCCAGCCACATTCTGCTGCAACGGATAATACTCATACAATGCAACGCGTCGGTCCGTATGGAATGGCTGGTATGGAGCACTCGATTCGATTTCGGCGTGGGGGATGGATGACTCGACTGCGCTGTTGTCTGCCGAAAGAGGCCGCGAGCGGCTGTCAAGAACCATGGTGTTTGAGCCGGCATCGTTGTGCTCGATAAAATCCAAAAATTCATCTGGCTCCAGGTAGTGTTTGACCGTCGTTGCTAAGAATTCATCCGGTAGGCTCGGCACCCTATAGTCCTTATTGAAGCTAAGGTGTAGGATTCGCTGTCCAGACGACTTCTTCCGAGTGCGGTTCACAAAGCTGCGAACTAGCCCATCACCCAAGACAAACAGAGAATGATGGCGCTTTCCTGACACCCACACAACGCACGACGGTCCAGGGGCAAACGAACCAGGTGGCAATGACACACGGTTTTCACCAGTATGGCGCAGTTGGTTGATTGCGTTGCCTGTCTTTCCGAGTGAATGGCTAATGCCAGCGGCAATGATCTTACCACCATGACTGGCATGATCAACAATGATGGCGCTGGCAGATTGCGGCACATTCGTGCTGCTTCGACGAGGTCGGGTCAATAGGGGGCGTGCCGCATCAAAAGCTGTGGTCAGAGCGCTAGATGCATAAGACACAGCCGTAGACGCCGTTCCTCCCGCTCCAGTGTCAACTCCGCCCACACCAGAACTAGCTGTGTTCACATCCTGTGACCGGCTCCCGCGCCGACGAGGTGGTGGCCATGTGAACGCATTCGAAGGTAAATCAAGAAGGTGAACCGTACCGCGCTCAGTGACCATGGCAAGGCGCTCACCATTTGGCTTTGTCCATGCTACATCGACAATGCGAGCCACGGTCATGCGGGAGAACTGAGCAATCTGTCTAACTCGAGGGCCTGTCAGCGTGCCCGGTACGCCAGAGGCCTGCAACGGCGATGCCTTGGTGTATTGGATTCGCAATAAGTCCCACACGGTCTGAACATCGCCTTTGGTACTAGCAGTGAACAGCCAAAGACCGGTGGGTGAGAATGAGAGGAAACTGCAACCAAGAGGTGGAGCAAATGTCGTAACGGGATGGACCGCGGTCGAGGTGCCGAGCATCGTGATGTCGACAACGGAGACAAGGCCAGGCTCTTTGGAGACGATAGCGGGTGCTGCGCCCCCATGCGTTGGGGGAAACTGCCCAGCATCAAGTCGGCCCGGATATCCTCCAGTAGGTGGCGACCGGGGAGGTTGAGGCGTTGATGAGCCAGCAGTGCCTTTCCAGTAGCTGTTGAAGGCCTGCCAGCCTTGTTGTCCAACCCACTTGGCTCCTGAAATGATCTCCTGGGTAGCATCACGCATAATTTTGTTCATAACACTCTCAGTGTGGGGAAGGTCTACCTCGGCCGTGATGGGCGGAAGATGTGGGGGCGTTAGCGAGGCATAACCTGGCGCCCGTCCATGAGCAGCCACAGGCACAACAGCTCGCAAAGCAATTTGTGATGATGGGGTAGCAGGGCAATATGCGAGCCATTTGCCACTCAAAGACAATACAGGCTGCTTAGGACTGAATCGTGGCGGAGAGCTGGATGCAGACGATGCAGCCCGGGCACGTTCGCCCTCGGGTGTTAATTCACCAGTGCTTCCTTTCGGTGATTGTTGCAACGTAGTCCACAACTTAGCAACGAAGAGGAAAGGCAGGTCATTCTCTCCCGGAAAAGCCACCTGCCGGTACACCCAGCACTCCCCGGTCGTCCCTGATGAGATAGCTATGTTTCCAGCGTCGGCTTTAATGTGGAAAGCGCCTGACGGTGGAGGGGCTTGAAAGATGGGGCTTGTTACAGCGACCTTCAACGGAATCCGGGGTGCTTCGAGGAGAGTGCACACCCGCCGATTGAGCTTTAACGAGTATACTTCAACAGATGTCTGGTAATATTCGATGGGAAGAGCGGAACCAGCGAAACCTCTTCCAGGGTTAAACTCGGCGCGTGCATCGGCTTGTGGAGAGTGCTGCTGGTTGGAAACATCAGGCTCCGTCGCGCCAGGATTTCCATCCAAGCCCGGTCCGCTCCATGGGCCACTTCCAGGCCCAGTAGCATCATTATTTCCAGCACCAGGGTAAGATGTAGGTGGTAAAACCGGCCCGTGCACAACGACGGCGATGAGGGGGAAGGCATCGACCAGCGCCGTGCTTGAGGACGTCCAAGGAAGGATTTTAGCATGGTGAACGCCACCGCGTAAGCCCGTTAGGCTAGCGAGAGGCTCCAAGCCACGCTTAGAGACCGAGTGCACCTCTATCCCACCCTCGTAACCTGCCGTGACAACTGTATCCGAGCTTCCACTCGGGTGGTGAGAAGAAGGCAGCGTGTCAAAGGAGAAATGATGTCCTCGCTGTCCGGGCTTCATACCGGCCTGGCGTGGCTGCAGGTCAAGGTCGATGTCAGGGGCACCGTAGAAATGTGCCTGCGGCTGATGAGGGAGAGGAGGGTTCGACGGTATGGCGGCCGCCGCAACCGCAACAGCTGCAGCGCCGCGGGATTGTGCATAATGAGAGTGGAGTGAATCTCGGCGATTTCCAGGCGAGGTTGCGAGGTGGCTTGGAAGGTTGTGCGGCGATGCCTGAGATAATGGAGGGTAATGCGCGGCTGAGTCCATATGATAACTCACAGGACGCCTTCCGGCCAGGCCCTGGAATTCGCCGCCCGTTGGGGGCGACACAGACACACTAGTAGGGTGACTGCCGTGGCTGGCATGGCTCAGATGGCTCGTGTGGCTCGTGTGGCTCGTACCATATGGTCGGGGAGAGGACCACCGGCTCGGGGGAGAATCACCCATCAAGCTAATAAGATTCCCAGGTGAACCAGCAAGACCGGCCGAAAGACCGCCGCGTGACGACCATTCGCTCAGTCCGGGGATAGCTCGCGGCGACGGCACAATTGATGGGATAGCAGAAGCGGTAACGGCAGTCAGCATTGGCGAGACGGAGGGGTTGCCGTTTGAAGAAGGCGTAGCCACAGGCTCGATGTCAGGCGAGTGGGCGGACGAGCTGGATGTATCCGAGGCAGAGCCCTGGGCGTTTCCATTACTGCTGGACTGAATGTTAGAGCCCGACTGCGAGAGGTACGGAACAAAAGGAGAATGACGCACATGAACTTCCCAGAAGCGTGCTTGGTCACCGCCGCGACCACACCGCCGGCCTCTTTTGCATCCTTCTTAGCCTTCTTGGCACCTAGAGCAGGAAAGCGTGTCAGCGAGATATGTAAGACACGGCCACTCCTCCGGCCTCGGGAATTCGGAGCTCCTTACCAGGCATTAAGCAGCAAGGCCCACCGCCAGGCGGATGGCGGAGAAGACGAGGAAGTCCGCGGGGAAGGGAAGGCGAGAGAAGGCGAGAGGCGGCGAGGTCAGAGTGGGTGTCCTGCAGCTCAGGACCTCGATTTTCGTTTTCCCAGCCGCTATCGCCTTTGTTAGGTATGTGTAGACTTTCGGAAGGACGGAATGGTAAGGTCAAAATCGATAGAGAGATGGTCTCGGCGAAGAGTCGGAGAAGGATCGTGTCGCGGGCACCGGTAGGCCGAGCACCAGTAGGCCGAGCTTCAGCACGCCGTTCAACCGATGGACAGACGTATGTCCCCTTTGCTTTCTAACGAGGCAAGACGTCGACCTGAGGAAGAGAGCGAGCGCAGACCCGGTCGCGAAGGCGCGTCGCTCGTTGAGCAGGAGAGGACGAGTCGAGTCGAGGACGGTGTTGGGCGAGAAAAGAAGAGAGAAGAGAAGAGAAGCAGAAAGATGAGTCGGAGGCGGTCGGAGAGTCGTAGGCGGGGGAGCACCACCAGAGGGGTGATGGGAAGCAGCAAGGGGACCGAAGAGATGTGAGTGGACAGAAGGTCGAGATGCAAGATGTTAATATGGGACACGCAGTGTGTCTGGGCAGTATATTTAGTCAAAGGGGAAGAATGCAGTAGCTCCAGCGACGCGCAGCACAAGCGGACGCAGGTCGCCTTTTGGTTGGAGGGGGGGCGTGTAGGGCAGGGAAAGAGTGTTGGTGCTCCTGGAAAAGAATAGCAAAGAGTGTAGAAGTTGCAGACTAGCTGGGCGACGCAGTCTGCTCGATGTTGCTCGTCACGTCTGTCTTGTTGTGTGTAAGCCGATATGTTCTGGTTGAAGAAGACGCGATGCGTCAAGAAGAAGGGGCTGTCGATGATCAATAATAATAGAACATAGCTTCATTCCCAGCGGGAAGGTGGCGGCGCAGTGTTACGTAGGTGAGTCTAGTGGAAGGAACGGGTGGCAGGGTGGAGCAAGGACAGGGTCAGCTACCCTATTGTGGCCAAAGGGAGACGGGAAAGGCGCAGACGGGGAAAGGGGGGGGAGCGCGGATTCGCGTTTCCCCTTCGCCCTCCGTCCAAGACCAGCACACGCTAGCCACGACCGACGACACTTGAACCGGGCCAGAGTGTACGTACGGAGTAGTCATGCGCGCGTAGCGACGACTGGCCTACCCGCCGTAAGGAGAACACCGGCACAGTCACCAGCATGATGCCGGTGACACTTCCTGGAAGAGGCGAGCTGCGGGGTGGGGGTTATACGGTAGGTGGTATTCACCAGCTGGTAGGAGCCATGACTGCCTGGCTTTACCGCCTGCAATCTAAGATACTTACCAATGAGGCAAGAAGAGGGGGAGATGTGGAAAGAACGGAGAACGGCGGGGTGTGTGATTAGCGTGCTACAGGCGAAAGGGCGCACCAATTATTACTCCACAGATAAGGAAAGGGCTGTAAGGTGCTTGAGAGACGCCACCTGTCGAGCGTGGAAACACAGTGCATGCCAGTCACCGCCCAAGGTCAGCTGCCATTAGAATCATTGTTCCCAATAACAAACAGCGTAGCGTGCACCAAAGGGGCAAAACAACGAGAACAGCGTCCCCAACAGCCCCAAAACAAGAGAACGGAGCGCTAAATGACCCCATTCCGAGACAGGCGAACGCGGGCAAAAAGACACAAGCAGCACGCATAGGTCATGTGAGGAGGCCCTTTCCAGCGGTTGCAGGGAGCCGAGCACTGTGCCCAACTCTCTTTGTTCTGCCGTTTTGCCTAGGCTAACTTCTGTTGTGCTCGTAGAACCCGGGTCAGATGACTACAAGAAAGGGGGGGAAGACTCGACCTGAGCTGCGTGGTACAGCCCGGTGGCGCCGGAATAATGCATACTCGTACGGAGTAGAATCGTAGAGCGCGGAGGTGCCCCCGCTCCGGTACAGTAGTTATAACGATGCACCGTGCAAGTGTACAAGTACGAGTACGATACGAGTACCTTGTAAGTTTACGACACGTGGAGGGTGCGGGAGACTACACAATGACGTCTTGTCCTACGAGTCCCGGCGTCGTCTTGCAGACCCCGTTTCCGCAGCGTAAAGAAGCGCACGTCGAGGGCTTGGCGGGCTTACACGGGTCCTCGAGTCAAGAATAATACGGACAGCCAGCAGCTGAGATCGAGAAAAGCTGACCGCCGGGTATCTCGCGAATAGAATAGACCTCAAGTCGCATTGCGTAAACTTTTGGCTTCCGGAAAGTACAAACCCATCTACGGAGTACTAAATCTATCCTTGCAAGCAGATATCCCATGCCTTGCATCCCATCCTATCCTACATCTTCACGCCCCGGGCACTAACCTCGCCCTTCTCTCCAATGTTCAACAGCACCCGGCAGTCTGGGCAGTACCACTTAGTTGTCCGCGCCGGCACAGCCGTCAGTCCCACACACTCCAAGTGGAACCATTCTTGTTTACAATGCTAGCGAGTTGTTAGCACTTTTCTCTCTCTCTCCATCTCTCTCTCTCCATCTCTCTCTCTGGGGGGGGGGGTTCCCACTTACTTCAACGTTGTCGCACTGAATCATTGTGCCGAAGCTGACACGGTTGCACACACAGTAGCGGGCCTCGTTAGGATCAATAACGTTGCCGTCGTCGTCCACTTCGACATCGCCGTCCGTCTCGGGCTGCTCCTCGGTCTTGTCACGACGCTGCTGGGCCACATTTGACCCGCGCTTCTTCCGCGGTGCTGCCTTCCGTTGGCCCACCGCGGCGCTACCGCCTGAGCTCGTTCGGCTGACAACTCCTGGGGCCGGCCGCTTCACGCGTTTGCTTGCCGGCCTCACCACTTCTGGAACTGGTGTATTGCGTGCCGTGCTCGCCCGCCGTGGCCGCTCCGCTGCTAGGGACTGTGGCGCTTCCTGCGCGTTGCCGATAGCAACAACTGATGTGCCAGGCGCACTTGCTCCGCGCGACGACGGTCGACGTATAATTGGCGTTGGCAGTTCTGTAGATGGTAATAGAGTGCCGGGTGCACTCGACGCACCAAGACTAGCAGCTCGTGACGAAGCCCTAGATGGTCGGGCACCACCCAAGTCTTCTCCTTCCTCAATGTCGAGCTGCTGCTCTTCTCTGCGTGCCGTCTCTCTAGTCCGCAGCTCGCGTACAGGAGGGTGGATCGGTGTCGTTGATTTGTGCATTGGCGGAAGAATAGGCGTCTCGGCGGGGGGCTTCAGCGGGACAGTCGTTGTCGTAATGACAACCCCGGGCGCCGAAAGGCTAGATGAGCCACTGGAAACCGGAGAAGACATCGACGTTGACTGTCTGGAAGCTGTCGCATTCCAATTCGGGTCCTGCTGTCCACTTGACTGTCCCAAAATAGGGGTGGGGACCGGCGTCGTAGAGTGGCGTACATGTGGGTGGTGAGCCGGAGTCAGATTCTCGTTTGGCGGCACCGAACCTCCCGTGCTCATTGCGGGCTGCGGAATTGGTACTGGAGTCTCCGTTTTGACTCGCTTCTGCAGCTGCCATTGAGACGCAGAACCGCTTCCAATCGCGGCCTCTAACGACCCGTCGACCCCTTCCACCGTATCTGCTAACTCTGGCGGCCCTTCCCGTTTGCGCTTTCGTGAGTAATGTGCAAGTTGTTGCTGCGGCGCAATTGCCGGGGTAGTTGCTCTCGCCGACTTGCTGCCTGACTTGGAGGAGGTGGCTTCCGCTGCAGCTCCTGCGGCTGCCGCATAGGGGGAGAGCATAGCACGTGCCGCTTCCATCATCCTACGTGTGGATTCTTCGGCTTCTTGTGCGGCAAGCTGGGCCCACCTATTCTTCAGCTTTTTTGCCTCGTTGAGTTGCATCCCCCGGTTCGTGAGGTGGTTGTCCTCGGCCGCAATGGCTGCGTCAACACTAAGAGCACCCAGTGGTGCACGAGCAACCCCATCTGACTCCAAGGTGGCTTCCGGGAGGGCCCCCTCAAAAGAGCGGCCTTCGGCTTCCGCTCTCTTCTTTGCGTCGTTGAACGCCTCTAGGTTACGGCCCAGGGCTTTCAGTTCCCTGGCGATCATAGTTTCGCTCGGCGTCCATTGTGCATTCTTTTTCATGCGCTTTCGGAGTTTCGCCAGTTCATACGGGGTCAACTGTAGCCAAGGTGCGTCTGCGCTGCCGATCACGGCGTTTTCTGGCGGTGGTTTCAGTTTCGCCAGCGCCGAGCTCGTGGAGATGTATGGCTGTCCCGGTAGTCGCGGAGCGCGTGGCATGCGAACTTTGGGCGTCTTGGGCGTGGATAGCAAAGAAGAGGATCCAGCCGCTCCTAGTGCCGATGTTTTTATGACCTTGATACGCGGCTGCGTACCCGGCGTCGTCGTTCGCCGCATCGGCGGCGGGGACTCGTCATCGGAAGACGGTGAACTGATTTCACTCTCTCCACTATAGGTCTCGTAATCAAGTTCGTATGGTGCCAAAACTTCACCGGGCACCGTGATACGTGGAACGCGCTGCCGGCGCATACGCGATTGTCCATTCTTCTTCAACTTGTGCCCTCCACCTCGTGCCTGCGTCAGCAGCAGCTGCTGCTGCTGCTGCTGTTCCTGTTCTCGCTGCTGCTGCTGCTGCTGCTGTTTCTGCTGCTGATGTTGCTGCTGCTGCTGTTCCGCCTCCGGATAGTTATCGAGCATCGTTCGGAGTTTCGCCAGGATGGTCTTGGCACGGTAGTAATGGCGGTTGACATTCTCAGCCATGCGCATGGCTTCGGCATGCGCATAGACACGCGAGCTGTGCCCTTGACTCAAGTTTGCCGAGATGCTGGCGCGCAATTTGACGCCCGCAGGTCGCGACTCCGGGGATGTGTTCGGCAGACGGCCCCAAAGATCTGTCATCACATGCACCTTTGCCGACGACTCAATGTAGGACTCGTCCAGTTTCCCGATCAGCGTCAATGATCGCGCCATATCGGAAGGGAGATATTCGGTAAAGTCGAGGAAGTCCGTCACCGTGGCCTGGGCATCGGGATCGGCGCGCAAGCTGTACGAGTCGAGTCCATTGCGGCTCATTGATGAAAATGGCTCTGCCGTAGCAGCTTCCGGTTCCGATGACTCTCCTGCTTCGCTTATTGCCGCCCCGGCAGAAGTGGTTCGTGGTGGCGAGACGTGCTTGGGTCGGAGCGGTCGTGGTGTCGGTTGGTGTCGTGGAGAGACATCGCCGTCGGCACGGCTGATATCCAGTTCACCGCTCATGCTTTCGTTCAATTTATAATGTTCGCTGGTCTTTGTGGTTGTCATGCACGCGTGTGCCGTATGTCGAGAAGAGTCTCCCTCTCGTTCAGAGGCGTAGGGAGAGAAGGTTAGATCAGCTCGTTTCTCGCTCGCCGTAAGATCTTAGTATGCCCTTTCGCCACCGATCAGCGAAATACTTGATTTTGGTTGCAGTAGACGTGGTTCGGATGGAACTTCGCGCAACTACGCGTTGCTAGAATCCATCTCGGTTGCGGAAGAAACGGAGTGCAGGTGAAGGTCGATGTAAATAGAAGCCAGATACCGTCGTGAAAGGAAGAGGAGGCAGACAAGAAAGAAGGAAGGAATAAATAGAGCTGTTCGGCTATCAAAAAAAGCCAGCCGTACGCGCTGCTCCGGAGTAGAAAGTGACAGGACGACGCATGAAAGCAGCAAAACCACGAAGCGTGAGGCAAGTCAAGTGAGGTCTGGAGTGCGTTCGCCAGGCGCGTTTTAGCGTCGTCGAGAAGCGGCCGTTTGGTGACACACCAACTTGCGCCCAAATCGCGCTAGTCCTATGTTGTAATAGTGTATCTTGATTGTCTTCAGTATTATATAAGCTCGTTTATATTCATGTCTCAAGTAAAATGCACTAAACGAAATTATCACAGGCTCGGTCTCAGCGACTTCTTCCATACCACCGCGTATCCTCCATACATCAGAAGCCATCCTTCTTCTAATGAAGTCATTGGTGTTACAAAATGTAAAAAATATACGAAAATGGCTAAATAACCATAAAATGCAGAATTATCCGTCACCAGTTGTATCCCGTCAATGCTAAATGCGCTGCAAGCCGATAGCTGAATATGAAACCAAAGAGAAAAGAAGAAAAAAAAGCGAGGAACCGCATTGAAAATCGCAAAGTGTGAAAGCAGACGCCACCCAGCGCAAATCCAACCCACGACGTAGAGACAAAATAAGTGGAAACGATGGTCCATGGCCCGTTCAGCCTTGCCAAAAGTTGTGGAGGAAGCTATGCCGCAAGCAATGTAGCACTGAAAGTACTCCTAGTACCCGTGGGACGACACCATGCTAGCTCCCTCCAGACGGTTTCGTTTCTGGCAAGGCAGCCATGGCCATCAAGGTCGACATTTTTTCTGGGTTTTCTTTCGACATTTCCTATATCTGCCGCAGGCAGCCAAATCGTCTATTTTTTTTGTTGGGTTTTGTGTTGTATTTTAGTTTGTGTGGTGTGTGTTCCTGGTATTGCAATCCTGAGGCTAAATCCAGCTCGTCCGCTGCCAGATATCCGTTATTCCGTCGCCTGTGATTGCTATGCCTCGTGCTCGGTCCGCCTCACCATCTTAGCGCCCCATACGGTCTCCGACTCCTCCACTTCGTAGTAAGAGTCATCGCCGACAGTGGTAACCGAGGCATAGGCCGTGAGCGACTTGCATTTCCTGGCATTGGCGTCAGTGGACAATTCAGATAGACAAACGCAAAACGGGATTGGAGTGAACAAACATGTAGCCTTGGATGACAACAGCCCCCCACACTTCGATGTTGTCGTAGACTTCAAGGTGGCCGTTCACGGTAAGTTTGCCAAAGATTTTGACTTTGCTCCTAATTCACTTTGTTAGTTTTCCACCTTGTTGCCTAGCAAGGACAGACAAATGTGTTCAGATCGCTGAGACCGAAAGAAGAGCCTCTAAACATACCCGCAGTAAACGTAACCGGCGATGTCCATGTTTCCGAATGATTTGACTTTGTCACTATATGCTACATTAGTACGAGGTACAACAAAAGAAACGGGGGAGAGCTAAAGGAAAACATACTGGCAAGTCATGTTCCCACTGACTTCGATGTTGCCGTATGCCTCGATTTTATCTCGGACGGCAAAGTCACCAAGGAAGCTCAAGGAGCCCATACTCTTGACAGAGCCATCAACTTCCATAGGTCCAACCAGATGGACGCTAGAGTTGGACTTGATGCTCTTTTTCTTCTTCACGACGGCAGGGTTGCTGTCACCGCTGTGGTCCTGGGCATTGTAGTCAACATCGCCATCATTGAAGTTAAGAATCATTTCCTCGTATTCTGCCTGTGAGATGGACGGTGCTTGCTGTCCAGAGGAAGAGGTATCGCCGCTACCTCCAGGTTGTGAAGTGGCTGGAAGAAGAAGACGTCTGCTCTTTCCTTTCGGCATGTCTATGTTGGGTAGGGTGAGAGGCAGTCTTATATTTATGCCCGGTAAGTGGGCAAATGGAAGGCCTTTGGGCCCTGGTCACGAGTGCCGTCGTGTAAGTCTTAAATGTGCCAAATCAGGCAGACGTTGCAGACTATTTAGGGCCGTACAATCACACCCCCTCCCAAAAAGAAAAAAAAATCGGGGAATTAAATCAGAGAAAAACGAAGAGTCAGAAAGAAATTCGGAAGCAACCAAAACGGTAAAAAAAGACAAAGTCAGGCCATCAATTTGTATGTCGACCGCGGGTGGCTGTTTTGCAAAGCAGAAATTAGGAGAAGAGAGAATCTGCAAGGGTCTCTGAAGCGATGAATAAAAAAAAAAGCTGCAAAGTATGTCAAGTTGTAAAGAAAAATGTGATGGAAGGAGAGGAAGATTGATGTAGGTTGGTGTTAACTATTACCAGAGAGGAAAGGCATCACGGAAGCTAGAACAAGGGGAGAACCGTGGTTTATATGTAAATCGGAGGCACACGAAAGGGGCATCGTAGAAAAGGCGTGTTTTAGACTGCAAGGCATAGCCATGATGTCTTGCAACCACTTGATTGCCAAAAGGTCGTATAAGTGAGCCCGCACACAAGGCCATTCTGCCTCTTCTCGTTTTGGAGCCTCATGCTCGAGACGTCTCCTTTCGCCCCCCGTCCGGCTGTTTCTTCTGCCTTCTTCGTCAAGGCAGCTCGTGACCAAGTTGATGCTGATGTCCCTGCCTTGTCATTGTGGTCCGTATTCAGCGTTGTGGTGCCCTTACCTTCCCCGAACGCTGGTCCGATATCTTTGCTAGTGTATGATTCCCGTTTGGAGCCGCGTGTGCCCCTTTCCCAAGTTGGCGTTCTTCCCGATCTAGGGTGAGAGGCGTCAAGTTGGTTGAGCTTCGGGGACTGCGAGGAGGGAGCCGAGCCAAGGGGGAGAGAGAAAGACGGATAGAGGATGAGCCAAAGGGGGACAAGGAGGGCTACAAGAGAACTCCACTGCGAGAAAGCCAGGAGACGAGACAAAATATGGAGAATATGACGGGGGGTGGGGAAGATGCTGTGCAATCCGATGTGACTAGCTCTAGTCATTTCGAACTGTGAGTAACAATTTTACGTGGTAGCCTGGTCATATGGGAAAAGGACGTCGCAGGACTGGTAAAGAGTTGCTCGTGGGAGGTTACGGACACTTCGTATCCGCGTTGGTTTTCCTCTCCTCTTTCGATCTCTTCAGCCTTGGAGCACAGCCCATGCCCATGCCAGTCGAAGCACGTTTTCCTAAACTCTAAGACGGGGGTGAGCAGAGCTAGTGTGTGGTGGGAGAAGCTTCCTAGAACGGGAAAGAAAAAATGGGAAAAAGGAAAAAAGGAAAAGAAAGAAAAACGAGCCAAAAGAGAGTGGGTGACAATTTCCAAAGTCGTATGGACGGGAAGGATGCCCGTGTTCGGAAAAGCAAGAGTCTAAGGGAAAATGTGAGCAGGCCTGCATGATGACAGGCTTTTTTTGGAATCTCATGGATTTTTGCGTGTGATGCCGGCTGTTGTGGTGTCAAACAATGGAACAGAAAGAAGAGACGACCAGACCAGACCAGGCACTTGTCAATAGTCACGGGCCAATCAAGTGTTAACAAATCAGGGCAAGTGAAGCGCTGCTCCCAGGCCAACCAGACAGGCCCGCCTTGCCCGATGGTGACTGCTCTTTCCGAAATGAGTAGACAGCAAGAGAAAGGAAAAGAAAGGCAGATTCAACTCATTCAAGGCATCGCCAGGCACCACTATGCCTGATTCCCCTTCTTCTTTTGCCCGATTTGACTCGCGCCGACTTTTGGCACTTCTTCTCTACGTTTCTGTTACATGAGGTCATTTCCAAGTAGCATGTTATCCCACCATTAGGCAAGCCACTGAGGCAGACCAGGCAGACGGGACGGTAGGCAGCCCCACTTTTTTCGGCATTCTCGACAGAACAGTTGCGGCGCCCGCGACTCTCGTTTCTGAAGAGGCCGGCGGAGCTTGAGCTTGGTGATTCGCTGCCTGGGCGTCGCGACAGACGAATAGATGGCCTCAGAGGGCCCCGAAGCAGAAGCGACAGAGCTTAAAACAGAATCCACTGGCCAGCCATGAGGAGGGCGCAGTCCCCCCCCGTCCTCTTGTCTCCTAGTTTGGCGCCGGGTTATGATATACGGCGTATGACTTGCACCGGTATGTTGCACTGCTTGCACCTTTTTGGAACGGAGGCAAGATGGGTATTCCTGTGTTGGTTGCTCTCTCCGATCTCATGCGACACTCGGTCACCTGGGAGGCGAAGAAGACGGAGCTTGGCGGTAGGACAGTCTCGGTTCTTGACAATCGAGTCCGACAGCTGTCGAGAGTGCCTCGGGCGCTTCTTTTGCAAGGGACGAGTCCTGCCTTTTGTTAATTGCGCTGTGATTTACATACGCAGGGGGCAGGCCAAGAGGCCGCCGAAGTAGACGCCAGACGAATGTGCAGATGAAAAGCGTATACGCCAGACGGGGTGTGGGCTGGGCACCTACCTAATGAGCAGCAAAACACACTCACGGCAGATGCCGAGAGGCAGAAACGAAATTGCTTCTGCCTTTGCTGAGTGGCGGTAATTTCCACTTCTTCTCTCTTCACAACCTCGAGGCCGGACCGCTCAGCTCAACCGATCGGGATAAGCTTGAGCACTCGGGGGTAGGCGGGGGGGAGGAAATTGAAGAAGTAGCCCGGCAAGAGCGCGGCTAGCCACCCAAGCGGCTGAAGTAGAGGGACGGGGCTGAACTGAAGAAGAAAAATTCGGGGAAGCACAGACGACAAGAAGAGAACAGGGATGAGCGCAAGACGAAAAAACAAAGAAAGAAATGAAATGAAAAGCCAAGTGAAGTGGAGACACCCTTCGCAGCCCTACGAGGCGGTTCCGGGCAAATCAGGTCGTGGGGGAGGGCTCCTTTTTCCTGTGGCAGAGTGGCTTGCAGACAGGAGGAGGCAGAAGTTATTTTTATGTTGGCCCTCCGTTGGCCACACATGAGGTAGGACCGCAGTAACGATGGCCCCGGGGGCGTTCTGTATGTTTGACAGCAGCCGGGCGGCTGGGCCGAGAAGATGCCCGCATATCAAGAGGGTGTGTTGGCGCGTTTGGTCTGCAAGCGAAGGGAGCTCGGGAGGGGGGCACTACACTCGCTGGAGCTGAAGCACATTGGCTTTAGCTGCAGGAAGCGGCCGGGCTGCACTCGCCATCTGTCGAACACTACATCGTACACTCTTCTGCTCCTGCTCGGCAAGCGGCCCCTCTTGGTAAGGCTGTTCTCGCAGCAGATTAGACGCGGAGCAGTGTTAACCCGCATCTAGCCCTAGGACTTGCTCCTAAGAGGCAACGAGATTCTACACTGGCGTCTCAGAATGGGCATGAAAGTGCCTTGGGCGTATGATATATTGTTTTTTAAGCTTCTGCCTCCAAGGCTTAGCTTCAACTTTATGGTTTCCGTGCACTTGTGAACCAGAACGGGCACTATGCAGGCCAAAAGGAGAAACAGAAGGAAAACGAACGGAGGAAAAAGGAAAGTAGGGAAAGCTGAAAGCTATCAACGTAAAATTCCATAAAATTAAATAAAGTGCCAGACCTTAACCAAAGCTGAAGAATCCCCACGTTGTAAGCCTTGACAGGATAGCCATAACCCAATCCCTCTCTAGCCGAGCCCCAAACAACAATAAAACAGTTCAGCTGGAGAGCCTTACAAAAACACCAGGTGCCACAACAGTTCGCCAAAGAGGTGGGGCTTTTCTGCAAGAAAAATACAAAAGCTAAGAAAGAAACGAACCAAAAAAATTCACATCGGGAAACTTATACACAAAGTAGCAACCGAAGCGTTGGCGAGATTCCAATGAAAACAAAAGCCGTCAACAACCGATCGAAGAGATTGCCACTTCTTTCTACCTCAAACTCCTGCGTATCCCAAACCGGCACCAACCAGCAGAGGAGCCACCGCCCAGATGGAAGCGAAGGCTGCGGCGCCAACAGCATCGACACCCCGGATGCCCATGAGGCACTGGAAGAACACATTCAAACCCACGACGAGGGACAGGGCAACGGCACGCAAGGCGACGGTCCTCCTGTATGCCGCAGTGGTCCGGGCAGTGGGAGCTTTGGCGAAAACGTTGCCAAAAATAAATGTGCGTGAAACAATGCCGCAGGCAAGATTGAGAAGAACTGCAGGTACACTCAAAAAGACAGCCGAAAACACCTCATACAGAGTGGGCGCGGTCGACCGGGATAGCAGATGCGTGCGAGCTGGCTCGACAGTGGCGATTCCAAAGAAGTGCACGACGAGCGTGGAGGGCAGGAAAAAGCGGCACGCCTGCACAAGAGTGAAGCCATACAGAACCGCAGCGAAGACGGACGAGTACACAAATGTGGCAGGGTCCCTACCGAGGACAGCCAGCCGGTCATCCGTGGCCGTTATCTCGTCGTGGTGCGCCTCGTCCAGATAGTCGGCCTCGTCTTCGCCCGACAGCCATCGCCAGGCGACGATCGGCACGACATCAGCGACAAAATCAAGGCCCTCGGAAAGGATCACTGCCGGCAGGGGGACGTTGTAATACGACGAGAGCAAGTAGACCTAGGGAAACATGTTGATCAGCGTGCCGTTTAGAAGTCTAGCGGGCGTTATAGCGTAAAAAACTCACGATGGGTCCGTAGGACAAAATGTTCAGGGCCGCAAGGTTAGAAACGGCGCCCCAAGCCACGGTCAGCTTCAAACTAATTTGGGGCCGTGTCAGCATCGCGATCATAAGAAGGGCAGCCCTAACATGGAGACAAAAGACCAAAGCCAGCAACATACATGCGAATCCCTAGCGCTGCAATAGACGACCAGACACCCGGTGCCGCTGCCGTGCCCAAATATGTCGTCCAGGTGATCCACGTCTGAGACGACGACGTCGCGAGCCAGTCCAGCAAGATGCGCCCGGCAGCTGAAAGGGCCGACGAGGCAACGGCAGCCACGACAACCACGCGCATAGCTCGGCTGGTGTCAACGGACGGCGACAAAGCGCCTGGCAGTGGCAGGCTGGCAAAAAAGGACGGCGACGATGCGCCAAAGGTGTCCGAAATCTCGTCGACAACCTTCCTGGCCTCTTTCAGGTCATCGTCAAGCTCTTTCTTGACAGCCCTCTTTGCCCTGGTTGCTTTGGCACGACCCTTGTCGACAGCCTTCTTAGCAGGTTCGTCGTCATCGGAATCCCACTTCACTTTGGATGGCTGCTTCTTTGTTTTTTTGGGCTCGAGCGTCGCCGCGGCCGCGGCCGCCGCTTTCTTGCGGGTGGTCGGAGAGGGCGGCGAGGGCGGCGAATCAGTAGCAACTGCCACCGTGTAGCCAGTCGATTTGTGGCCTGACCTGGCCGTCCTGGACCGTGCCATTCCAATGACTTAAGGTGCACGTGAGGAGATAGCTTTGGCCTGTCGTTGCGAATAAACGGGATGCGAAAGGACGAAGCAATCCCAAACCTCGATAATTTGGAACTGATATCGGTGCGAAAATGAAGCTACAAAGCGGGCGGCTTTTCTTGACTTGTGGAAAGTTTCTGGCCCGCAGGAACAACAAACAGCCTTGGTGAAGAAAGAAAAAAAGGTGGCCGGGGTAGCTGACGGCATGCCGGTTGATCGCCCATCACCACACACCAAGCACCTTAGTCGTAGCCAGTCGATCACGCCCGTCTGAGAAACCTGTGTGACGTCGTTTCCCACCTGCTTTTGGACTAGACGTACTAGACCCCACCTTCCCGACTAAAGCTCCATCGCTGGCACAGGTGTCTGGTGGAGTTGCTGCATGCCCATTACACACCTTGAACCTGAGGTTTCTCTAACAAATTCAAAGCCGCTCTTGCCCTTTTTGTTCTCATCCATGCCCGTCTTCCCTCTGGCTTTTCCTGCCCCTCCTCTGTGTCCTTCCACTCGTTCGTACTTCCATGAAAGTGAGGCCACACAAGCTTTCCTCTTCCTCTTTTCCCTTCCTCTCTATCTCACCACGATTACTGCGCCAAGATCCTCTCTTCCCTCGGTTTCTCTTATCGTTTGCGGTTTGTCTAATATCGGCATCGTCAATACCGCGTTATTTGCCAACTGTTTTCGGTCAGATCCCGCTCGCTTTCTTGCCCTTTTATTTCGGCAAAGCCCTATTCATTGCATGATGGATTGCCCAGTGGCTACTTTGATTCGCCTCATGCCGGCAAACAGTGCTTCAAGGTTTAGTGGAATTGGTGTGGAAATGCCTGGATAAAAGTTGCCAATGCTGATCATCTCGAGGGGCCTCACGAGATGAAGTCATCTGTGGCGTCTTTCCTCCCTCTTGGGCATTTTGTTTTCTGATTTGACAAGGCAAGCCGAGACAAACTATGCACGTATCCTTGTACAGATGACTATATGTGTGTGTTCAATGATTTTTATTCATTTTTTTGCTTTTTTTGTTGTTATACAATCACAAATCAGCTCGACGCCTAAGCCGACCCTCACTTTAACCTCGTGGGCGAATGTCGCCATCAGTCCCATGTCCTGTTGTGAACCGTCAGGTTCATTTCCCACTCTTCGGTGCTAAGCTGTCGGGAGGCGGAGCAATCCATTTGCGATACATACAAACTCCATGACTTTTAAGTCTCTCGGGGAAGCGACAAAGGAAAAAAAAAGCATACATACGTCGAGTTATGTCAGCCGAGTCGAAAGAGAAATATCATAAGTCGTTTGTCTTGTTGTCGCCTTGGTTCGCTTGGCTTTTTTTCATCATTTTCGTCTTTTTCTCTGTTGGCAAGAAATCGCGTTGCCTTGATGTGGTTCCCAGCTCAAGCGATGCTATTCCGATCATCTGATCTCCTCATTTCGTCTATTCCTCCATACGACCGAATACGCCGTCATCGTCGTCATCGCTGCGGGCGCGCGACATCGTATCCTCTTCGTCTTCATCCATAAGGCTCTCGCCGCTTCCTTCCATTTTGGTGTCATCAACTGCGCTCAAACGATGGCGCTCGCCTCGCGTGAAGCTCTCGGGTGCACGGCTTGGGAAGCTGTTAATGAAGCTGGTATCGCCAAGGGGAGTCGCAGATTGGCCAAGATACTGAGCCGGCACCGGAGGGACAGGAGGCACATCTTGGCCAAAACCATGCACAGAGCCAATCGTCGCGGTGTTGGCGTCGCCCGCGGTACTATTAAAGCTGCAGCTAAGTAACTCGACGGCAGCGGCTAGCTCGTTGTCTTCCTGGCCCGTCATGTTTTTACCTGACGACGGGGGCCGCATATTGTCCCGGCTGGCTTGGTGCTGGTGGCCAAAGGCAAACCTAGAGCCAGCTTCGCCCGTTGGCAGGAGAGACTGGTACGAGCGAGAAAAGCCGCCAGCAATGGCTTCCTGGTTAAAGCGCTGCGAAAAGGGCGGAGAAGAGTAAGTCATCGATGTTTCTCTCTTTGCGCTGTCAATGTTCATGATGCCATCCATCTGCACTGGTGGAGGCGTAGTGTCCACAGAGCTTCGGTCGTCGTTCTGATAAGAGTAACCAGACGCGGCCGGCGAAGCCGAACCCTGGTCACTAGCGGAATCCCGAGTCGAGTCAGGAGGGGTGACGGCGGCATTGGCATCGGAGTCGACATCGGTAGGTCGGTGGTTCATGGTCACCAACACGGATGCAGCTTCGAGTAGCTGTACCTGTTGGTGCTTCGAGATAAGGAGCTTTGATGTCAAAGCCCATTCTGGAGTGTGCTCCCATCTGAACAAAAAGAAGAAAAGAGGTCAGCACCCGACACTATAATAGACTACTAATCTGCGGAGGTAGAGGAAAACACGGCATCATTGCGATCCATAACAACCTCAGCTATACAGCCCCGGCCATGTGTAACAGAAGTGCCGGAAGGACTTCTCATCCGACAACTATTCTATCGTTGCACGCACAAGCAAGAACGGCACATTCGCAGGAGGTCTGATACGGGAAATAAGGGCGGGGTAAGGAGAGTGGGCACACACAAATGCTTTGTCAAGCAGCTGCTATGCTTGTATCCTTTCCCGCACTTCTTGCAGCGGAGCTCCATTCGGCTGCTCCTCCGGCCTTCCTTCAGAAGGGGTTGCCCATCACTGGCTCGTCTGACGCGGGCAATTTCGAAGGCGATGGTATTGGTATCGGCCAAACCAGTTGGGTCAACTTCGCCGTCGGACATGTCGTTCAGGTCGTCGTCTATCGCACTTCCATCGGCGGTAACAAACTTGCGGCCCGGTAGACTAGCAGGGGGCGATGGCAAAGGCAAGCTTCCAATAATTCCGCTTGTCCCTGCAGCAGCCATGGCCGCCGCCATAGCACTTGTTCCCCGGGGAAACCCCCCCAACGAGCTGCTGACAGCGCCGGTGCCAACTTTCGATAGTGTGCTGCGACGGACGCCGGCTGCACCTGGCAGAGCGTCTGCCTCTTGGATGATAGCGGCCATTGCGGCAACATTGGTGGCGCCTGAGCCCGTCATACTCTTGCGGCGACTGACGCGGTGACCTGAATTTAGAGCGGCGCCGATGATCGAGTGGGAGCCTGTCCTCGAGTGCGATTGCCGGTTTGTGAGGCCATTGGACGTGTTGGGAGCTAATGCGCTGGCGCCGTTCGAAACATTGGATATCGAAGGGCGATGGGTCAATGGTCTCGGTGACGTTTGCATCTCCTAAAAAGCACATTGTCAGGAAAGCTACCTCTCACGCGCGGCCTTGGCAAATTGATCTTTCCCAGTCAAGGTCCCCCCATTTCCCGTCGCTTGGCTGCCGCCATCACCCCGGTGCGTTCTCGACCGCCGAGGCTCGATTGATAAACACACGCGCAGGAAGGAAAGCACTGACCTTAGACGAAGCCATTGACTCTGTGTCTTGTTGATCCAAACTTGAACCGTCAAAGAGGCTACCAGAACCAAACACTCTCGAATTCTCGTCTCCTCCCGGCTTCCGGCAGCGTAGGGCGGGGTCGGAGAGAGAAGAGAGGTTGCCGAACTTGCGCGACCAAAGCAGCGGACAAAGCAAAAGGCCAAAAAACAGAAACGATTCCCGTAGCCGTTTCTCGCCGCTGTAGATGCTGGTCTTGACTCCGGTTATCGCGTTCGGTAGTTTTAGTGGGATTGTTTAACGTGGTACGGTTGCGGTTGTAGGAGGGATTTGGTTCCCGTCACGATTGTGGAGCGACGAGAGGAGGGAGACTAGATGCGTATTCCAAAAAGAATCAAAAGGAGCGAAGAGGCAGTTGTAAACCGAGTCAAAAAGGAGGAACCAAAAAAGTTGTTGAGAAAGCGGAGAGAGTAAGGGAAAGCAAAGGAAGAAAGTGAGGAACGGGAAAAAAAATTATAATGCCAGCAATAGATTTTCCGGCGTGATTGTGCTGTGTAGTGTGGTGTGTGTGGTGTGTTGTGTGTTTGGTGTGGTGTGCGCGCGAAGGCTTCTTACGTGGAAAGCCAAGTTTATGGGCTACGAGTATGGGGAAAGAAGCAATCAGAACGCAGGAAGGAGCGACTGACGCCTTTCGGCAAAACGAGTGACAAAGCTGGATAGAGGAAGGCAAAAGGGGGGCAGTGGTGAGCGCCCAGTGCCTACTGTTTCTGTCGTTGCTCACGGGATGGGGCACTGCAGTGAGGGAGCCACGAGACCCCAATTTTTTTTTGTTTTTGTTTCTTGTATTCCTGTCCATTTCCACCCTCCGAGTCGTCGACTCCGCCGAAAAGTTGGCCCTAATGAAAAGGCAGCAGCCAAAAGAAAAGGGTGTGAAGGGGAGGCGCCAGTAGCTTCTGTGTCCTCTATGAAAAAGACTTGGAGGCGACGGAACAAGATTGGGCCAGGGCTTCGCGCTCTCATGAGTCCTACTCCGTACGAGTATTATTTTTCCTAACGGGGCGTGGGCGGTTAGGACAGAATTAGAGAGAACAAGATAGAATAAGACAAAATGCATAGCAGTGGTAGTGGCGAAACACACCAACCAAAATGACAGATAGATACGGGAGATACAGGCTCCAAGACAGGGCGATGTACAGTCTCAGTATTGCGTGCGGCGTTAGTTCTTACATAAGGTACAAGGCAAGTACCAGCCCGTAACCCTTCCCTTTGTTTCCTAAATACAAGGCGTGTCTCTATTTTCGTGCTTGGAAGATGAACAAGGGAGCGGAAGGAAGGATAGGATGGAGGGGGACGAGAAGACGGAGACACGCCCCCCCAAAGGAGGATGCTGTTGTTGTCTTCTTCGGCTGCGCACTGTGGTCTGGCCGAGGCGTTTTGAATTATTCTCTGCGTTTGATGGCCGCAAAGAGGGGTAATAAGAAGACGGTGCACAGTACCGTCTACTGTGTACTTGCACTTATGCGGCCTGGGGGGCGTGGATAGCGTAAGACGCCGTGTTGTGTGCCGCCCAGTGCGCTTTCGCTGACGCTGTTCTCACGAGCACGATACGAATAAGTACTCGTATTACGAGTACTCATACTCCGTACTCGCAGACTGCCTTTTTTCTCTCTCGGAAAGCCATTCGGCGTTTCAACGAGAAAAATGCGCTGTATTCTGCTCCGACAAGATACAGCAGCAGAAGGAAAGAACAAATCGCTTCTCGTTCTGCGTACTCCGTAGTGCCCCCTTCTTTCTTATCCCCCTGCCCCCTGCCCGCAAGCGAGTCTCAGCCCTCCTATTTTTATCGGGGCGAACTTCAACTGCTTCATCCTCCACAGTCGTGGAAAGCAACCCCTGTCCACTCTAGGCTCTACTCCGTACTTGTACGCTTTCCCCTCTTTCTTCTAATCCCACCACTTCCCCTTGGTTTCCTTCCCAAAATGACCTGCAGACGAGCCGACACCACTGGCTGCGACGGTGTCGACCGAAGCGGGAATAGCGGCCAATCACAGTGCGCAGCGCGTGTGCACTGCTCGTCCTTGTACGAGTACTCGTACAAGTATTGCTATGTGTACGAGTGCTTTCATCAGCAGTGAAGAAAAGCAGTGCAATGGCACAACGTTTTTGGAAATGTCGTGTTGGCAAGCAGATTGACGACTCCACATATTAGACAAAGCCTCACACAGATGAGACTTGGCATTAGCCGCCTGCAGTTGGGACAATACGCAACTAATCACGATCTTAATACAGTTACGTAGTAAACAAATGGGAATACTCGTACGTCGTACGGGACGGGCAGGGTCAAGCAAAAAGGAACAGGCGGCGAAACATGCGAGTAAATAAGCCAGGATGACGTGAAGTCTGAAAAAGAAATAAAATGCCAAACAGACAACAAAATCAAGGCCAACATGGTTCCTGCTTTCCCCTGCGCCAGCTCACTACATAAAACTGGACCGAGGGGTAGGGCAATGGAGAGGGGGGGTACCGAAGGGGATAATAATAATGGGCTGCCAATTTCATTTAGAGAATGAACCTATCAGCAGCCAGGATACGAAGGTCCAAACAGCCGTGGCCAGCATGGCATTTATCTGTTGTTCGGTTTCCAAGTTACGAGAAGGAAACAGACATACTCCGTACTGCTTGATTAAGTACTCCGTAGTTAGCCAGATCTAGCTCGAGCTCAGACTGGGCCGAGAAACACAAGGCTCAGAAAAGGAAACTCAGGAATATGTATCTCGCGATGCTCTTAACCACAAAATGCAAACGCAAAGTTGCTCTGTTCCAATAACGGTGACGCTGGCTATCTAGTCGGCGGTTCCTTTGTCTTCTCTAGCTGCCGCCGCTGCGTGCAACTTGTTGACATGTATGTAGCACTGCGTGCCAGTCAGTCCAATCCGCCAACCGTTTCTTGTCGCGTCCCTATTTTGTGACAGTTGAGGTATCTTTTGGCATCTGCTTGGTTTGTGTCGTCAACTTCGTCCCCCGCCTCTGTAGCAGTCGTCGATGGCTGCAGCCAGGATTGCATTTGTGCATCGTTCCGCTGGCCTTTCGTTTTCTCCTCTTTTTCCTCCCCCCTCCTTTTTGGATGCTTGTGTGGTGGGTGTGCCTTGTGACCCAATGGGCACATCGCCGGGAGGTTTGGCGCATTGGACGGCTCGGATGCCAAACAGTGCATGGTGTTCTTCTTTGGTCCCCCGTTTTCTTTTGAGGAGGCAGGTTTCCATGTCGATCAAGCCGTCTGCTTGTTGTCCCTTCGGCATTTCTTCTCTGTGCGGAGTATTACTTCGCGATTATCCGTTACAGGGGGATCAGCAGAAACAAAACTTCGTGCTCGTAGTGAGGCCCATGCAAGTGGTTGTAGTCTACGGATTACAGAGCATGCCGTTCTACCACCCTGCGGATATACTCATACAACTACTGCACAGTAACATATAACATAAGATACATTTGAGCATGGCACGTATTAATAATGAGTAGGTATCTTACTAAAAACACAAACGAAGCCTAAAGCCCCAATACTAAACCTGACCTTAATAATATTCCTCAGGCAAGACGGCCCTGGATGGCGCCGGATGCAGCGTGAAAATGTATTGGAAACAACATTTTATGTAAAACAAAAGCACATCAATACACTATATTTGCCGTAGGCACAACCATGGTGTTGGTGACTGATGCAGGACGGTAATGCAAGGAAACAAGCTTACAGTGTGCCAGGCGTAGTTTGCACCGTCATACCTTAGCGATTTGTATCTCAAAGTCCCGCTGCTTCTTGGCCGCGCCGTCAGGAAGTCCGTAGCTCCGTACAAAATAACTTACAGCTCAACCGAGATTCTTGTTTCTAGGCTCCAACGGCCAGATAGATTCAACCCATAAACGTCACCATCGAGGGAAAACGGAGCAGGAAGACGGAGACGGAAATGGAAACAAGAGGGACCAAAAGGAGGGCCCCAGCCCTGCCTTTAGCGTCCCCTCTTCTTCTTTCTTTTTTGACTTTTGAATGTTCGAACATGTCAAAGTACACTACTGCATTCGGAGAGACTATACGCTGTGTGTTTCCTTGGATATAGGACAGCCGAAAAGACACTAAGAGGAATTGGCTTTGAGCTTCCTCGTAGCCCTTTTTTTGTCTCTTGTCTCTCATCAGCTGGCCGAAACCCCAGGCAAACTAGGCCGAAAGCAGTAGCGGCTGTCGTCGTTCAGGGACAGGAGTCCGGAGAAACAAAGCCCAAGACAGAAAGCGCTCCCCTTCCGGAACAGTGGCTTTCGAAGGGCAAAATATTCAAAGCCCCGCGAGACAAATCAGTGGAAACAAGTTAGACATCTGCATCGTAATTACGCTGTAGGCTACGGAGTACATATGTAGACTTTGTCTAGTTCCCGAAGGGAATTACGGGCACGCTATGCTATGATACAAACGAAGAGCACGAAACAGATGCATGCAGGGAGGACGTCCAAAGAGAAGACAATAACAACAGAGTGGGGTGGACGACTCCACAAGAGGATGGCGACGCGATTGCGGCCGTGGAAGTCAGCTAGAGAGAAAGAGAGAAGAGGAAACGCAAAAAGGAAACAATAAAAAAATTTCCCGAAAGAAAATGTCGATAAAGGGATGTACAACATATGTTGTATTAACTACAGTCTTCCCCCACTCCATCCACGCGGGGTGCAAAGAAAGGGCAGATAAAAGGCGCCCCTAGTTGGCTCCGCTGTAATCCGTACGAGCACTCCGTACTCGTGCCCGCAGACTGCCCGAAGCCCTTGGCTCTGAGGCAATTAAAAGTCTTTATCAGATGAAGGGCATTTTAGGGGGGTGACAGTCAAGGGAAAGGGAAGCCAATGCACGCAATTTTAGTTGGGGTTGGATACTTTTCGCTGTCGATCTTAGGCAAACGTCAAAACTCAAAAGGCACATCGATTTCGCTTCACACACACGATTAGAAAAAAGAGAAAGTAAAATTGCAAGGAGGGCCACGGAGGAAAAGGATAGGCCTCAGCTGTCTTGGGAATGATGATTAAGGACGCAAAGTCTTGGCAAAAGATAGTGGGCATCCAAGCGTCTTAATCACTTTAGTACGGAATTTCTATATAATAAGGGAAATACGTATTTAGAAATGATATCTCGATCGGGCGACTATCCATATTAAAGAGCGCGACAGAACCCAGAGTGTCCACCCACTGGGCGCATTCAACCCGAGAAAACGTGCTCTCTAGAGGCTTCATCACTCGTACCGTTCAACGCGTACGACAGTTCCGGGCGAACTAGGCTTCCCTTTTCTGGCCTGCGTCAGAAAATTTTCATGGTTACCTGGCGCTCGTCGTTCTGCCTGTCCCATACCTTTTTTGGCCTTTCCTGAAACCACACAAACAGGGGAGCACAGCAGAGACACAGGTGGGCCAAAATCGGACCTCTACAAAACAGCACAATGTCGACGGACGTTTTCCGCGTTGGCCGGGGTGGCGCCGGCAACTGGTACAGCAAAAAAGACCAGGAGGAGGCCGAAAAGCGGGTAGGTAGCTTTTCCTCCCCCTTTCATCCGGCCGAGTCTACTGCGTCTAAGCCAAACAGGCTACCAGAAAGTGGAGCTTTGCTGGCTCGCCATCGTGCCAGGGACAGAGGCTATTACGACGTATAAATTTAAATAGGGACGCTGACACGCCTGGGGACCGCAGGACATCGAAGCCCAGAAATCTGCCGCTGAGGCACCGGCCTCTTCGCAGCCGCCACCGGTCCCCCAGCCGCAGCAGACACCATATACCCGTGGCGGCCGCGGCGGTGCCGGCAACTTTTACGATTCTGCGGCCGCTGCTGCTGCAGAGCGCGAGGAGGCCGCCGAGGCTGCCCGGATCCAAGCGACGACCACCGCCGCCGCTGCGCCGGCCTCTGCTGATGCCCCAGCCGTCGTTATCCCGTCATCCATCGCCACGAGCCGTCCGAAGGCCGGGCTGTCTGGCCGCGGTGGTGCCGGCAACTGGGGCGCATTGGCGGCAGCCGAGGCAGAAGCCACCGAAGAAGAGCGGCGGCGCAAGCAAGCCGCCATCGAGGCCCAGATCCAGCAGGATGTAGAGGCTGGACTGGCGATGCCGCCGCGGACGTACCATTTGGCGTCCGTAGCGCGGGAGCGGAAGAAGTAGACAAAGTGGTTCGCGCATAGGCGACGGTGGAAAGGGCTTAAGGAAACGAAAGAACGCGGTCGTGCGTATTCCTGCAGTTTATTCAGTTTAGAAATGATACCAACAAACATTTTTCTTGTAGTCTCTGGTGTATCCCACTGCTCTCGCCGCAGGTGTATGCAGCACAAAATAACTCGTCGTGTGATGGTATGAACTTTTCTTTCATGTCAAAATCTCCATGCGCCGCAAGATGAAAGCAATAACAGATGACGCATGCCTTATCAGAAATCCGCCAAAAGGAATGAAGAGAAAAGGAATGACTAGCAAACAGATGCACGCCGAGAACGCCTAAACCCAAAATCCTAGTAACTTTTCGTCGTCCTGTGCGAGGTCGACTAGAGTTTCGCAACCACGTCGAGGAAGAGGAAGGAAGAAAACATCATAAACCGCTTTTGGTGCTTTGTGTGCGGCGCTGCAATCGTATCTAGTCCATATCCATCTCGTCGTCATCACTGCCGAAATCGTCGTCCTCGCCGTCCTCGTCAACCAGCACAGACGTGTTGACCTCTTCCTCGGCCAGCTCAATCTGCCCGTCGGCCGCAATCCGTTGCCGCAGCACTCTCCGTGTCGTCGCCTTGGTTTTCAGCGCAGTCTTGACGCCGTCCGTCGTCTCCAGCTCCTGTGTTTCCAGCGCTGCCAGCTTTGCGGCCTCCGCTGCGCGCAGCTTGGGGTGCTTCGGCCGCTGCAGTTGCGGCAAAAGCAGGTGCCCATGCTGCGCCACCAGCTTGCGAGCCGCCAGCAGTTCGCGCTTGCGGTTGCCAGCCATGCGGCGCTTGTAAAAGACGCGCTCGCGGCGAGTGCGGATTTCGGCGATGCGGTCCATGGCAGACAGTGTTTTTGTCGCAAGTTCGCGGTTGTAGCGGACCGGCACGTTGCGGCGGGCTGCGAAGAGCAGTGTCGAGTCGACAACCATTTCCTTCCCGGAGGCCTTACGGAAAGCCTTGGTCCACTTCAGCTTGCGAGGATTGCGCTTCATCTTGAACTGCAGGGAAAAGAATAAGTCGTCAGTAACCCCGGCGCATATTTTGTTTCCCGCCAGATTTCACATCGCAGAAACCGTTCTGTCGACTCACGTTCTTGTGGCATTTGCTCCGGCAAAAACGAAAGACTTTGCTATCGTTCCGCACAAACATGATGCCCTTTCCCGGGTATGTAGGCCTAATCCAAAACTGTCAGCCCCATGTTGTTCTTTGCTGTGCACCCTTTTCTTTTGTCGTCCTGCGCGGTCTGCCGAAAGGTTGGTTCTCACCGGGAGCAAAAGAAGCACGTCTCGATTCTATATCGCAGTCTCGTCAGTACAGCTGATCCAGTACTTTCAATATTGGGCAATAACAAGAGATCTCACCTCATTTTGGCGAAATAAGAATTTTAGATTGCTATGTGTCGTTGCGTCTTCGTATGGCCGAGTTCCGTCGAGCGCGGAAAATGTGGTGTCGTTTAGAAAAGACCAAAAAAGGCGGCGAATGTTTCCTTCGGTTTTTTGCCAATTTTTTTTTTTGCAAGCTCAAAAAATCTCTTTGGTGGGGCCTTATCGGTCGTTATCGCTTTACCACTTAAAGTAGACACAACTGTGGCTGAAACGTGGCTAGTGAGCCCATTACATGCACGGACCAGGTGGCCAATCGGCAGCATCATTTTTTCCCTCACGGACACCTTCCGAACTATTCCTCGGTCAGACGCAGATTTTCTTTTCCGCACCGAGCCCATTTGCGACTCAATCTGGCAACTCACAAACGATGGCTTCTGCACTTGCAATCGGAACCGGCGTCGCAGTCGCTGCCTTTCTAGTATGCCTCTCTTGTCCAGCAACCGCTAGAGAAACCCCTGTTTGCGGACTAACAACCATTTCAGGGACGGGCAGGACTCGTCGCATTCCGGCGGTCGCGCGGTGGCGTCGGTGCGCTGGGCAAGGCCTTTTACAAGGGCGGCTTCGAGCCCAAGATGACGAAGAAGGAGGCGTCTTTGATTCTGTCGCTGAAGTATGTCCGTCAAGAAGCCTCGAGTTTCTGCGACCGCTAGATTAACAACCGCTATAGTGAGCGCGCCATCTCCAAAGACAAGATTCGCAAAGCACACCGCACGCTCATGCTGCTTAACCACCCCGACCGTGGCGGCAGCCCCTACCTGGCTACGAAAGTCAACGAGGCCAAGGAGCTGCTAGAGAAATCGTCGACGTAACATCTCACCCCTGTACGGGCGAGTCGAAAACGAAAACCAAGCGGCCAGATATGACTTGCGATTGTCGCCGGCTGTACTCTGTCGATATGTAACAACAACTGAACAAAAATGAAATATTCTTCATAGCACTGGCGTTTTGGACTTTTTTTTTTAACTTTGGCGGGGTTGGTTGGCAGGGGTGTGGAAAGGAAGTTTATATAACTATGCATCATGACCCCCCTCTTTCTTTTTTTCTTAGATAGAATCAGGTTGCTGAAAGGAAACGTTCTCGTCATATCCGCATCAAAATTTCAGGAGCAAAACCATCATGCTCGCAATTCTCTGCTCAAATCTGTCTGACACACTAGCATCTTTTGGCCCTGGTGTCGTTAGTGGTCTCTGCACCGCGCTTGAGTAAGTGTAAACCAATTCCTCCCTTTCCGTCAAAACTCGATGAGATCCTCCGGTTCGTCTGTCATCACAACCGTGGCTGGGCCCGATGTTGATGCCGGCGTAGGCTCATAATATGTATTCTTCCGTGGAGACACAGTCGGCGATGAGGGAGTTGCACACGCTGTACCCCGTTCTCCAACATTCTCCTCACCCTCAAACGCGGCCCGTCGCTTAGGATAGCCACCGTCGCTGATTTCTCCACCAGTGTCCCAGCCCTGCTGGATAATTTCAGGATCCGGCTTATAGCTATTTGTTGTTAGCCGAGGTTGATATCATTCGTCCAGAGGTGGACCAGGGCTCATATGTCAAGCAAACAGAAGCAGAGGGGCAAAACCAAGATGAACACTCACTTTGGCTGTAGTCTCTCATTCTGTCTTCGGAGACTATCTTGGCGTTTGTTCACAACAAGCGAGATCATCGCCTGCAGCGTGTAGACGGCATCGTTCCCAGCATTGTGCAGGAAGCAGTGCTCAATTTCAAGCTCGTTCAGTACCCCTCTAAGGCCAATCCGCTGGCCTTGCATCCGAAAATGCTGGTGGAGATCCTGCGTGTCGACAATCTCCAAGAACATGCCGTCATCCACGTGAAAGCCAACATTTTCCACAAGTGATATATCGCTTTTGATATCGTGGCCCACCAGAATGACGTTTCTGAGCCTGCCGTTGGCTAACCTAGGCTGTAAAATGTGCGTGATAACTGCAAGGACGTCTTTGACCCTAACAAATTCCGTCTCTCTGCAGGGCATCCACGGCGTCAGCGAAGAGAAAAGAAAAACGGCAATAATATATCATAAACCCAAGTAAAGGAATCGCTACAAACCCAAAGTTGAAGTTGCTTTCACAGCCATGGACAAAGGTTCGGTTAACCATGGCCGCGTGCTCCCTGATACGAAAATGGCGACCTCGTATGAGTGCGTGCCAGTTCTCGCAGCAGAGGCCAGGCGGAGCCCCAGCCAGATCCCGAGTGTCTAGAATACCGAAACCAATCTCTGTCACCACGCTATGGTTGTATTCGTACGACTCAATGTCCATCGACACAAAAATGGCATCGTCTTCCTGTGTATGAGGCATGGGCCTGTTCAGATCAAGAGCCTGGGGATCACCGATAGAAGCATGGCCGTGGATAGGGCCTAGGGCTGATATCCAAATTAGCACAATAATAAACCAGTCTGTTGCGTGAGAAGAGCAATTTAAGAAACGATGGCTACCTTTGCCGGCTTTTCCACGTAAACCAAAGTATCGTTGGATGCGTTTGATCTGCTTTCCCCAGATCTGTCGTTCATGGAGACGTTTCTTCTGTGCTTTTGCGGACTTGGTCATCTTGCGGTCGCCCTTTTCGTATTTGTGAAGCAGGCTGTTGACCTTCTTAAGATACATTTCTTGAGCTTGACGTTTAATGTGAGCCAGCTCGTAGACGGCATCCTCACGATGCAGCGGTGGCATTATCTTGACCAAAGCATCCAGACCGCTTGCATCTTGGGCATGGCCCAAGAAACGCGGAATGGGCGTTCCCTGCTGACCAAAAATGATACGAAATTTGTCACCATTCGCCCCAGGAGGAATCGTTAGCTGGATAGTGAGAGTCTCGTTGATCCGATCAAGAAAGTGCTGGAACTGTTCTGATGGTACAACTAAGGCATGCCTGTTCGCCTTTTCTTTGGCTGGGTGCCACAGATAGCAGAAATCCCATTGTTGACACTGCAAGAGTGCACCTGTCTGGAAATAGGGCCGGATGCGTTCGCCGTTTTGCTTTCCCACAAACCAAGTGTGATAGTTTGTGACTATCTCCCATGGGCAGAAACCGACTCTATGGCCCGGGTAGACAGCGCCATACTCTACATCGTCTCTGGCCATTCCTCTATGTCTGGTACCATCGAGAAGGGGGAGTGTGGCAACGTCGGACCTAGAAGACTGCGGTTGAAAAGGAGGCGCAGTAGCCGACAGTGCCTTACTCCTGTTAGCGTAGCCAGCGCTGCCCCAGTTGTGCGCTCTGTCTCTGCGGCTGCCGTTAACGGGGTCTGAAGAGGCGGGATGCACTGCTTTCGTGTTGAGGCGGTCGCTGCCCCTGTCGTCGCTCTCATGTTTCCTGCCACCCGCAGACGATTTTCCGATGTTGTTCTGCCGTTCGTACGCAGACGTGATGATGACCTCGTCATCAGATTGCTCCTCCGGGTCAAAAGGTACATGAATGCTGTTGGCACTTGCCTTCGGCGGTCGCTCGATAGGCAGCGGTGGCAGTGGGCACATGGGACTGCCTTCTTGGCCGCCCTCGTTCCTCACGTCCTCTAGGTCGTAGGCAGCCCGTACGCGGTCGTAGAGGGTGCGTCCGGCCATGGCCGGGTAAGTAGTTCAAATCAAAATCAGCCTGTAGAGGATATTAGATGAATCCCGCGATAGATATCTTGTTATTTTATGCTTCGGTCGACGTCTGCCACCAAACAGCAGGGTCTTGAAAAATGAAGCGACACTGAATTCGCACCAGCTATCATATGTTTAGTTGGATGTGTGGTTTGGTTTTAATGGGTTACCTTTCGAGGGGTTGAGTCAATAAAAACTGATTTGCTCTTTTGGCAAGCTTCTCTCAGATCGGCCTGAACAAGATGCCGCTTTTTCTTGTCGGTTTCTAACCTGCTGAAGCGCTGCTGTTTGGTCTCTGAGACGGAGCTGGGCGTGATGTACGTCGTATTACTATTTGTTCGTTCTGGTTTGGGAAAAATGACGAAAACAGACGGTGCCCCACTTAACTATGGGGAAGAAAGGGAAGGAGCGTAACAACAACAGAAAGGGAAAGAGGAACCAGCACAACTTATGTTAAATGCAAGAAAACGAAGTTATTGTGATATGAAAACAGCGAATTCCGCATTTCTTAAATGACGCAGACACACACATTTCAGGTTGCACTTAGTTCGTTGTTAATCTAGAATTAGGCAAACAAAGGCAACATAACACTCCTCGCCTCAAATACAGTCCCAAGGAAACCTGCCTACCAGATTAATAACACCGCCATTTAGGCAGCAGAGCGCTAATATGATGGTATTTGTTTTGTAAAATAAAAACGAAGACGCAAACACTGCAAAACAAGCGCCTACCGTTTTCACCTTGTCACAAGTTCATTGGCTCATCAAGGACGTGCAGAGACTTGCGAAGTTTGTCTTGAAGATTTTGATCACCATTGCTCGAAGCTCTAATCCATGTGCCTCGTATGCCCCAAAAAGAAGGAGTTCAATTTTTCTGATGCAGGATAAAATACAGCCCGGTGTGGTCTCTGTTGGAAGCCGTTATGCTTTTGGGGGGTTGAGGTGTCGGAGAAACTGCCATGTTAGCTCAGTTGGACAACCCGCAGCAGAGAAAAAATAGAAGCAATTCTTACGGTCTGTGCAGCCTCATCAGTCACGTCTGACATGTCCGACTCGGTCGCTGTGATCAACCCTAGTCCTGATGTACGGATCGTCCACCACATGTCTAGTCGAGGTCCACCCAACTTGTCTGCCGCCAAACGTTCTTTGAGGCCGGTTACAAATGTGTTGTAGAGTACTGGTTCTTCCAAACCTATCAACTCTTCACGCATGACACGCATGTTCTCTGCGGCCCGGGCGTAGTGGATATCCCCAGTGCTGCTGGCTATGAGCGACTCGACAATTCGGCCCATTTGTTCGGCAAAGCCCGCAATTTGCTCGACACTGACCGTGCTCGCTAGTGCCTGTTTGAATTCTGGGATGGCGTTTTCTGCCGAGATTCTCTTAGCCTCGCCCTCCTTTTTGATGCTAGGCCCGCTGCCTAAGAGTGCATCAATATCCAGGCCAGAGATAGGTTTGTTCATCCTAGCATCGCGCCCAGCCCTGCCCTTGGCCCTTGGAGGCACCTTCTTAACTTCGGCAGCCTTGATTAGCGCTTCAATTTGAGATTTCGCCTTGTGAACAAGGCCCGCCGGTGGGTGGTCAAAGCGAGTCACGAATTCGTTGTTGTCGTGAACGTAGGGTTCGGTCGGGTGGACCGCCCGGAAAGCAATTGCTTTGTTGACGCGGTAGATGATGGGCGAATAGTTGTCATCCAATTCGGCATATTCAGCAGCTTCCCTGAAAGTACATAAACCGTTAGGAGGAGATTAGAAATGGATCGACCAGCCTTTTCAATACTTACCCATCATCGTCGGCGCCGAACATAGAAATATCCATCGCGTTAACGTAGTTGCTCATGGCCTGGTTAAGGTCATCGTCTGGCAGAAGCCTGTGTTTTGTCAATACAGAGCCGGTAGCTGTAATGACCTTGTCCAGAGGTGGAAACGGGTATGTCCGGACATCCTCGGCAAAAGGCAGAGGCACGTCATAGAGACACACAAGGGTCTCGGTAATGGTAGGGAGGAGAAGAAGCATCTGTGGATCCTTCATATCCTTCGGAACAAAACGGGCAACAGCACACGTTCCCGTATCGACCATGGCGTGAACAAGGGCAGAAAAGGCAAGCTCGTCAGCCTCGCTGAATCGACGTGGCATGATGATACAACTTTCGCCCATATTTAAGTATGGCTCGGCCTACTTTTATTAGAAAATGTAATTGAAAAATCTGAGGAGAAGATGGTATGGGGAGCACTTACGTTGGCTCGAGTAATAAACCCAACAATGGAAAAGCCTTTTAGGGTATTAAGCTGCGTGATGTTGTGGTCCGACTCGCTGATGTACACGGCCGTTCTACCGTACTCATACCCCTTTTCTAGGTTCTCAAACTCAACTTCACGCTTACCGCCGAGCCTCGTGGGATCATCAACCGTGTAGACGCGTGTGCTCCGGACGGCAGAAAAATCGGCAATTCCCACTTCGGCACCTTCCATTTCGTCAAGGGTGTGCGTTGACTGCGTTGCGTCTGCCGAGTCTGGCCGGAGGACCACCGTGCTGGCTGGGGGTGGACGGGCAATCTTTGTTAAGAAATACCGCTCAATGTTGACAGAAAGCGCGCTCTCGTATTTTCCCGGGTCGCCAAGAGTAAGTGGGCCTTCGTAAGTCTTGTAAGGCCGGTATGGCTTGATATGAGGTTTCTGAAGCTCGTCAATGGCTTCAGCAAGGGTACCAAAAATACCGTTCTCGCATTTCTCTACAAGTGCGCTCAGCAGCTTTTCGTTCCGGGCCTTTTGATTGTTAGTATAAGCCAAATATAACATAGAAGTCTATCTTTCCAAATTCACCAACTCGCCTTCAACTTCGGCTTGTCTTGTTCCTTGAAGCCATACTCGGAATCGTCAAAATCAACGCCGCTTGAGTCTTGTTAGCCGGCATTACACCATGTGTTCTGTTAGGGTATACCCGCATTTCGGTGCACAGCTTACATGACAACGAGTTGAATACCAAGATCGTTTATCTGGTGTGCAAGTTCGTCGAAGTCGTCGCCGTCGATGGGGCCGAGGCCGTCCGTCACCAGCACGATCTTGCGGTTGAACTTCAGACGCTTCGGCGCTGCCTTGCTAATCATATCCGTCGCCACAATAACCGCTGATACGGCATCGCCAGAGTGGGATTTACTCGGCTGGATTCGACTGCGCAGGGTCTGCAGCGATGTCAGGCTCATCGGTTCGATCTCTTGAAGCACGGCAATGTTGTCGTAGCCCTCTTCGTCCTGTAGCGCGTTGCGGGTCTCGTCGGTACGCAGCCCCAGGACACCGACAGTCCATGTCTTGCGAGACGCCGCCACAGTCGTGCAGATCTTGTCCCAGACATACTGCATGGCCCAGTCGAGATTCGTCTCGGCGCGACCTCCACGGCACTCGCCCATGGTCGCGCCCAAGTCGGCAATGTAGACGGTGGCTTCTTTGTCCGCCATTTTCCTGTCCTTTCTGTTGTTTCCAGAACGCCCCTTTTCTGGAGATAAAGAAAGAAGAGCCAAATGCCGAATTGAGTCCTGTGGACGAGGACTTGGGAAGCAGCTGGCTCATATACCAAGATGCACGAAGGTGTCGAAAAGCACCAGTGACGTTCGTGGGAAGTGGGTCAAGGCAAACAGGCAGCCGTGGGGCATAGAAGGGGCAGGCACACGTTCAGCTCCAACAGCCGCCAAAGCACCGCTAATAGTGCAGGATCCGCGAAGGTGCCTTGCAGCTGTCAAGAAAACACGTGACTGGAACCGGCTCTGCAGACCCACTGTGGTGGAAGCAGGGGAGCAAAAGCTGGCCCAAGCTCCCCAGAGGAAGAAAATGCTATCTGCTAATGACCGGGTGGGCCACCTGCTGTACAAAGTCCACGTCCCCCGCCTGCGTTTTATCCCGTCTTGCTCGTCACCTTCGGTTTGAACCAGCGTAGCACTGAGACCTGCAGACATCACTTCTGGCTGACCACACTGCTTCGCTTCACAATCTTTTCAACGCCACGTCAATCCGTCTCACGATGCCTGAACGTGCGGTCCTGCTCACGCCCGCTCCCTACCACGTCCTCTCGTGAGATCCCTCTTTGTTCTTGGCCTCAATTCCCCTCGGGCACAGTAAATGCATGATTGCCGCTTGCTAACCTGTGTCTGCACTTTTCAGCTATGGCACGCTGTTGGGAACGACCGTTTTCCATGTGAGATGCAGTGCCCCTATTTTTGCTTTGTTTCATTGAAGCATCTCCTCATACCATCGCATAGTCGTTCATCAACGGCTTTGTCCAGTTCAAGACCCTGCCCCGGCCGCAGTTTGCCGCCGTGCAGACCAAGCTCTTCCCCATCTACTTTGGCATGCAGTCAGCCGTCCCCTTGATTCTAGCTTTGACGTTCCCTGGTGGCGGCCCCCGCGGCGATGCCACGGGCATCAAAGGTCTCCTGGCGCCCGATAACCGCTGGGGTTTCTTTTTCCCGATTGCCACTATGTGTGCGAGCGGCCTCGCGAACCTGTTGGTTCTCCTGCCAGCCACTAAAAAGTGCATGGAGGAGCGATATATCCAGGGTGAGCAGCAGCCCGTCTGCTTATTTAAATTTCAGCTTCACTAATTCAGCGCAGAACGCAAGGACGGCAAGAAGAGTTTTGATCCGGCTCCGCACTCGCAGGAGATGCTAGCTCTTAACAAGAGATTCGGCAAGCTCCACGGCATCTCGTCGCTGCTCAATCTGGCCACCTTTATCATGACCCTCGTCTACGGTGTCTCCCTCTCGGCTCGCCTTACGTGAGCCTTGCGGCCTCCATCGTCCTGCTGATATGGTGATTGCCCGGGACTATATGTGAATAATGGAGGGTAGAAGTGCACATCGGATTGCAAACACGTTCATGAGGCATGAATAATGCATCAAGAGTTGCCAGTATAGTAAGGACATTGAATTATGCACACGCTAATTTGTGTTTACGGCGACGTTTTTTTTTCCTTTTTAAAAATGTATCTCGTCTATTTCTTTCTAACTATCGTTGAATCTACCAGAAGTTCAAGAGGGTATAATAGCTGTTTCATACGGTTGTTGCAGGTATTGAGCAGAGCGATTCCATCTGCTCATAAATCCTCAACACAAATTACAAAAAATTAAAGTCTGGGTCATGGACGATCATGCCCAGGCATATCCAATAGTGCGTTAGACCTCCAAATCGCCCTTGACTCCGCGAGAAGAAAAGTTGCGACTTCTCAAAACATGCATAGTCTCGAGAGGTGGAGAGGGGGAGGTAGGTTATCCGATTGTTGCCAACGTCTCTTCCTCATTCATTTAGTCCCACTTGTGCGAACAGGAAAGGGACGGGCTGCAGACGAGACTCGTCAGATGAAGGCAGGCCGCATTCCTGTGATGAACTGCTGGTTTGCTGGGGTTTGAGTAGCGTTTCGCCTCGGCTGTGTACTGGTCGGTGTTTCTTCTTCTCTTGCGCCTTTTCACCGATTCGACTTTGGCCGCGCTGCCATATCCATCTGCGCGCGTCGAAGCTCATCTTTAGTGTCTTCAAAACGCTTCTTTGCCGCTACGGATGACGGCACCAAGGATGCAGGCGGTGGAACTTCCGGGGCGTTCTTAACCCAGTAGCCCAGCGTCCACTTTCGTGGTTGCCGAGCCAAGGCCTCGGCAATGTCGAGTTCGCCCGGGGGTTTCGGATAAATGCGTGACAGAGGGTCATCCGTGTGTCTCAGTGGTGGCCGCCGAGGCGGTACTGGTGCGCCTAGGATGCCTTCGGAGGCCGAGACGGCCATGGGCACGCTGCCGATTGGGTTGGTGGATGTTTCCGGAGACAAAGCGGTTGTTCCGATGGCGGTAGATGACTTGAACGTCTCAGATGAGACCATGGAGTGCATGTCCGGAGTGGGCACGATGCTGGATGCATTAGAGCCGCGACGAGACGATTCGTTGGACCACATCTCCGAGGTGGCCGAGGACGTGGACGAAGAGACGGACATTGGGCGGGCCATCAACGAGCTGCCGCCGCTCTGGTAGCAGGCGGGCGTGCTGGCCTCGCCGGATGGCGGAGGGCCAGTAGTTGCGTCTGGCATATTTGGACTGGACTGATCAATGTTGAAATTTGTTCTTGGTACTCGGGGCTTGTCTGGGTCTTGGAGAGGAAGCCAGTCGTCTCTGATCGTAGCGGCGGGTGAGGAGCGCGTTGACAAGACAGAGAAAGCAAGAAGAACGAAACGAGGAAATGAGGGAAGATAAAGGGAGAAATACGTCTTGGGAAATTAGAATACATGCAAAATGGATTGACAACTTGTCTGAACGTGCACGCTATTGAGCTCGTACATGAACTATAATTAGAGTTCGCAGACGAGACGAGAAGAAGGGCATAGAGCAAGGGGGAAACCCCAATTCTCTTGCTCTGGGCAGAATATTCACAGGGCAAGCCTGTGCATGGAAATTACAAATACAGTGGGAATACCAGCGGTGCGAGTTGAGTCACGGCGACAAGGGGTCTTGAAATCTTTGACATTCCGCTTTTGTGGAGATGCATCTTGAAAGCCATAGTCTCCCAGGTGCGAAATAAGCCGAAGAGGGCAAAAAGGAGAGAGCCAGAGACTAGGAAACATAATTGGGAAAATAACAAAAAAGGGCAAAAAGAACAATGGCTGCCTCGGCCACAAGCAAACCGGACTGAGAAGCGGCCATGCTCGTATCTTGCAGCGTGCTCCTGACACGGCCCGATGACTTGTCCAGGACATTGTCCCGGTAGTCTGGAGGCGAACAAGACGCAATTTAACATGGCGTGTGGCGACCTGCAGGAAGCCGCTAGGGCGGACGGCCGGCGCAGAGTCACTGCCGGGACACAGCGCCGTGCGAGTGGTATGTAAGTCAGACTACCCACTTCCGGTCCACCCCCCCTTATGGTCCACCCCAAATTCCACATTTTCAAAGAAGCGAAAAAAAACCAACAACTTCAATTAGCCGTAGAAAACCCAATACTATATAAAATTAAACATTTTGTGGCTCTTCTGAATCCCCTTCTTCGTCGCTATCTGACATTAAAATTATATCCTGTCCCGCCGCGATTTGCGCTTGTTGTACTTGTCTAGCCGTAACAAACTTGGAATTCGGGCTTGTCTTTACTGCCTTCTTTTTTTTTGGCCGTAACGCCTTAACCGTTGCCTTTAGTGATTTGATTTTTTTTTTTTGTAGAATAGATTCGAATATTTTTTTATTAAAAGCTTTACGGACCTTTTAAAATAAAAGGCGCGTCGTGGCCGAATTCGTCTTTTTTTATTAGAATTTAACGAGTTAGTTAGTTAAATTAGTAGACTTTTTAAAAGTTAATTAAATTATTATAAAAGGTTAAAAAGTATTATTAAAGAAAGCTTTTAATAAGATAAATTTAATAGTATATATTTTATTTAGTATAAATAATTAGTTATTACTTAATAAAATAAAACGGTTTATTAAAGGTTTATTTACGTTTATAAGTTAAAGATTAAATATAAACTACTTATTTTTAATATTTTTATTTATTAAAACACTTTTATAAGTAACGTAATAAGTAAGTAAAAAAGCTTTTTTATTTATAAAAGCTTTTTACTTTTTAAAAAAAGTAAAAAATAATTACTTTTAAAAAAAAGTTTTTAATAAAAATGTTATAAGGGACGATACTATAACAAGTGCACTAACTATAGCGTGGTTAGTGCGGCTGTTAAACGAGGCGATAAAGAACCACGAGCGGTTCGGGAGCGACTAACGACCAATCCGCCCATTACGCACTAGCGTTACGGAAGACTAACACCCTCCTTTCTTTAAGGAGTTAGGCATCGCTTACTCTTAATAACGAAAACTTGATAAGAATTAGTCTATGTTTTATCCTACTATACTAGTTATTATAATATACCCCTCTTTACTCTTTATCTTACCTAGCCACTAAGTATCTCTTTAATAATTTTAATTCTTTTACCCTACGGTTACTTAAGAGAAGGAGTACTTACGATAGCCGGAAACTAGAGAACTAGACCGGGGAAGGAGTTAACGGACTCCGCGACGGTGTTGGAAGACTAAGGAGGCGTTAGCATGGTTCTAGTGTCGTTAGGAGGTCACGGTACCGGCACGGTTAACGATATACCCGGGGAGCCGAGGATTACGAAACTTGAGTCTTTGGATAAAGAGCCGCTTTATAAGGAGGAAAACTTAAACGAGATAATTAAACTCGAGACGGTTAGGTTAGAAGAACGAATCTAACTCTTATAAGAAAGGAAACGCCTTAGAGAAAGGGTAGCGTAGCTTAAGTAAGACTTGGGCGAACTAATAATAAAACGCTCCCGACGGAGACGCCGCTCGTTAAGGTCGAGTAATAGTAACGGCCCCGATATTAAGATTATTAACATCCTTAAGCTCGCCGACTAAAGTTAATATTATAAAAAAGACGATTAAATTTAAGACTTATAAAAAGCTTTTAATAGCGCTTTAAGAAAATTTAAGAAAGACCGAGTTAAGATTATTTTTACTATCGACTATCTTGAGAACGATTATAAAGGAAGATGGTATTAATATTTTAAGTAACTTAACGTAACTAAAAAGGCTAAGGCCGAGACTACTTAAGTAATTTTTAAAGAGTAGTCGACGGTTTTAATTAAAAATGTTAAGAATTAAGAGCTCGTCGTCGTTAAAAAGCTTAAAAGAGTTAGGTAAAGAACGGATTAAAGCCCGATCGACTTTAACTCTTACTTAAGCACGATTAAACGATAACAACCCCTCTGTAAAGAGAAAGAACGGGTATAACTCTTCTTTATAAAACTCCTTTTAGAATTAAAAACATAAATTAAGACACATTATATAGTGATTCCTTAAACCCGGGTTAAGTTAGTAACCCTTACTACACGTTATTAAGTTACGATGCCCGCGAGTAAGTAACGGTCCTTTTATAAAACGAAAAGGAGCGTAAATAAAACGGCGGACCACGGCGGTTAAAAGACCCTTTTATATAAACCCTTAACTAAAGGCCCTTTATAAATTTAAGGCGGCCGAGGTGGGAGTCGAGGGGGAGACCGAGGCCGGGTACGCGGAGGAGCCGGAGCGGTCTTAAGGTGAATTACGAACGACACGTTTAGGAATCTTATTAAAGCCGACGGTAAACCACTCCTTTATTTTAAATACGGTAACTTTAACCACCTTTAACTTACGTGTATAAAGCCGGTTTGTTAAACTTTTAAGTTTTTCATAATAATTACTAAGCCTGTACTTATATAATGTATACTATTTTAATCTAGTTCTTCTACTAATTAATCTAATATTACTTACTAAGCTTTATCATGTACTCTAGTGAAGCTATAGCTTAAAATAAGTAGATTAAAGGGAGTATTAGCCTGGCGGCGCTTACCCTCGACGCTAGTCGAATTTCTTTAAGTCCGTAAAATGGGTGGGCTGCTAAAGGCTCACACCATATAAATACGCCCTCACGAAGGATTTAATATAGAGATAATTATACGGGACTCTCGGCCAGACGGCCAAAATAACCATTTTGGCGCGCCTCGCTTTACGACGACTGTGTAGGGACTATGGGAAGAGAAAAATAATCTCTCCTAGGTCCCCTTCTAGCTAGCTACTAAATTACTTAAGAAACGAACCTTTTAAGGTAAATATTTACTAAAATAGTAACCTATCCTTTATAATCTACTAAACCTATAGGTTTAAGACACCTAAACTTTAACACTAGTTTTATAAATAATAAAAAAAATATTAATTAAGTGTTTAAAATTAAAAAAAAAAGTTAAAGTTTATAACAAAAAAATTTTTTTCCAAACATTAAATATTTTAAAAAATTTATAAAAAGTGACAAAAATATTTAAAATAACTTACAAACTATTTTTGAAATTTTATAAAACTAATTATTTTATATTGTTTAAATTGAAGAAGCTCGATGATTAATGTATATTGTGGAGGTCCAAAATTGGGTATCAACATAGATTGATTTATTTTATATATAAACTATATATGTTATATTTATTTTGAAGGTATTTGTTTTATAGGTCACATCTTGTT